>JASPKZ010009790.1:2037500-2540000 GCA_030220185.1 Diploptera punctata
GGATCCATTTGAAGAATGTGAGTCTTCCCGTGACTTGGGTCAACAAGAGACTAATGATTGGCGTGATAAGGATTGGAAACAGTCACTTTCTTCACCCCAGCAAGAGGATAGAGAAAAGACAGAGAGACGAGATAGGGATTGGGAGAGAGATAGGGATCGGGACAGAGATTTGGATCGTAGAGATAATAGAGACAGGGATATGGATCGTAGAGACAGAGATGATCGACCTCAGAGACCAGATAGTCGTGATAGTCGGGCTTCCAGAGATTCAAGGGCATCTAAAGACTCTGCTAGAGAAGATAAGTAAGTAACTTATGTTGAAATATTTAAAACACTATGTTTGAAGAGAAAAATGTATGCTTTAACTGGGACTTGAACCCAAGGTATCTGGTTTTCCATACCAGTGAAAACCACAGACCTTGGGTTAAAATCCAAAGTTTAGGCATAATTTTTCCCAATTTTAACTTTGAATAATTTTTCTCTTCAAATATAATTTGTCCTTCAGAGAGAAGTGATAAATTTAAAGTAAAAACAAAGGTTCAAACTTGATTGGAATTTATTATTATTTTACAGCATAAGAACCTAGTGTTGGTTCCTTCAGAAGGGAAATGGGCCATTGGTTACCATATTTATTTGGTGCATGTAAAGGACATCAAGCGCCGTAACCGAGTGGTTTAAGGCAGGATGCCTTTTTGCAGAGCTACGGGACTTGCACTGGTTTGAGTCTCCATGGGGAAAGAAATTTTCTCATGGAATTTCAGTCAGTATGGGACTGGTGCCCACCCAGCATCGTGAGGCATTTGGGTAGCTACAATAAGTAGTGATTCCAGGTTGAGAAGACCAGCTGTAACAGCTGGGGACCTGACATGCTGACCACATGTAACCCCTACACTGGCTTATGATCGTCTACCTCTGTGATCAACACATGTGGATGTGAGGCCAGCAGCCAGCTGGTAGGCCAAGGGCCTTTCTAGGCCTGTCACACATGGAGTTAGAGGGATATCAAGCATAAAAAAAGAAGAGGCGTCTCAGCCACATTTGTTGGCTCTTTTTGGTTCCATTTTGAATTGTAATGCTATGACCTTAGCTATTATGTTTAATGAAGTAATAGCATAACAAACTTATTTATTTTTTTCTTTTTAGAATATGACAAAGTTTATTGAAAATTATTTAATTTTTTGTAATGTTAATGCAATGTTAATTGGCCTCGGTTGTCTAGTTACCTCTCCTCCCAAGATTTGCAAGTTCAAACTTGACTGAAGTCATAAATTAATGAGTCATTTTTTCACATCTTACCTCATTTTTTTATGTTTCTTTAAACACGGGAACTAGTTTTCAAGAGAAGGATCTCTCTCATTTTCAACCGACATTATGACTCTGAATTGACTGAAGTCAATTGATTTTTTTAGTATGAAAGAATCTAAGGGATAGGTCATCTGGATATGACTGTAATTCTTTCATATTTGAAGAGAAAAAAATTATTAAATTAATATTAAGAAGCTATACCTATTATTATGATTGAAATAGGTAAATTAATATACACAACTAAACTATTGTAATCAATGGTAGAAAGAAAAATGTTTGCCTGAACAGGGAATCGAACCCCGAACCTTTAGCTTTCCATGCTAATGCTCTGACCACTGAGCTAATTCATGCTACGAGGGCGGATCGGAAAGTAACGGACAATAATTTTTTTCTGCCTTGGTATTGCAGCTAGAATGTTGAAATTTCACAGAGATATAGTTTGAAGTTTTCACTACAGATGGTATTTTTTTCTCAGGTGCACCTCTTGCGAGAGAAGCTTGAACTATGCAACAAAGATGGCGCGCATGCTACAGTCGTCCACAGGGCAGATCGGAAAGTAACGCACAATAATTTTTTTTTAAAAAAGTTTAATAGTAAAAAAAAGGAAAAAATCACAAATGAACTTACATCTTTTACCTACTTTTTGACATAGTCACCAACTTTCTCAACACATTTTTCCCATCGTGTTACCAGTTTCAATATGCCCTGTTCGTAGAAGTCCGTTTGGTTGGAGTGTAGCCATCTGCGCATTGCTGATTTCACTTCCACATCTGTCTCAAAGCGTTTGCCGGCCAGGAATCACTAAGGTTCACGCGTCCCTCTTGGAACAATGTGCACCACCTGGAGACATTGCTACGGTCCATACAATCATCCCCATACACGCCACACATGTCCCTGTGAATTTCACTGGGTTTATGCCCTGTTCCTCACAGGTGGACGACTGTAGCATGCGCGCCATCTTTGTTGCATAGTTCAAGCTTCTCTCGCAAGAGGTGCACCTGAGAAAAAAATACCATCTGTAGTGAAAACTTCAAACTATATCTCTGTGAAATTTCAACATTCTAGCTGCAATACCAAGGCAGAAAAAATTATTGTCCGTTACTTTCCGATCCGCCCTCATACATTCCCATCCAAGCATTTGCCTAGAGTGTGAAAGGTCCTGGGTTCAAACCCCTGTCTGAGCATATAATTTTTCTCTTCAAATTTAATACATTTTTCTCTTCAAATAAAATTTGTTCTTCAGTTAGAAGTGATAAATTTAAAATAAAAACATTGAAAATGTATTTACATATTTCCTGTATCTTTAGTACAATCTCATATTTTGCATATTGCAGGTCTTTCCATGATAATGATCATAAACTTGGTTTAACAAGTCGCGATTTTGGTGGATCTTGGTCAGAATCTCCACTAGATTCGCATTATGGAGATTTTAAAGAGGAAAAGAAGAAGGACCATTTTCGTGAAGAGAGACGCGAAGTGAGTCGCTATCAAGTACCTGGACCCATTACAAGAGAGAAATTAGAAGCAGCTGAATTGCGAGGAGATACTAAACGCAATCTCACACAATTAAAACGATCAACTTCAGGAGGAGGCTTCGGAGTTAGTCTTGACAAAAAAGTGGACAATAAGAAAAATGAAAGTCAGGTAAAGTTATACTTAAATTAAAATAATTATTTTTATGAAAATTATTGAAAAATTAATATACACTACTCAAAAAAAATTAGTGGAACACTTGTTTAAACCAAAGCCACAAAATATTCAATTTTTGAGTCAGATATTTTGATATATTAAATTTGGGAATTTTTAACATTATGAGGTTCAATTAATAATTATATTATTTTTGGTCTGGACATCTTACCTCAATATTAATGTTGATTTGTTCTTGGACATGTTTCAAAACAATTCTCTGTTTTATCTTCAGCTTTCCCAGACTGGTTTTATTTATGTTGCATTATGTTGCTGCACCACCTGGATGTCGATGTCAGCTCCATCCTGTGGTTGGCCAAAGAACCTCCAAACAAGGTCACCCTCCATCGGAATATCAAAATTCATAACTCTGTTTCTGTTCTTCTGAATATAAATTTTTTCCCAAATAGTCAGCTCGTTTGTATTTTCTAACTGTTTTAATAATTTAGTGTCTGAATTTATATTATGTTTTTCAGACCAAACATGAGCAGCAACTGCAGATTTTTCAATTTCTCCATTTTTAATATTTCTTATGTGTTCTTTGGTTCTAATTTTTAGGTTTCTTTTTGTTTTCCCTATATATATCTTTTCACAACCCATGCATTCAATTTGATATATTCCTGACTTTTTATTTTTATCAGTTTTTTCATTTTTGTTGGTTTTTATTAGTTTATTTAAACTGTAGTTATTTTTTGGTGCTAATTTAATATTAAACTTCTCAATATATATTTGAAATTTATTATGTACCCAGGGGTGATATGTGAATTTCCTATATTTTTTCATAGGTGGTTCTTCTTTTTCAAGATTACTTCTGTTTATCATTTTTTGTTTTTTATACTTTTCTATCCTTTTATGTACCATTTTTTCATCAAACCCATTTTCTCTTGCTACTTTGATTATGTGTTTTTTCTCATGTTTGAAATCTTCTTCGTTTAAGGGTAAGTTTACCAATCTATGAGTTAAACTATTAAATGCTGCTAATTTATGTCCAATTGGATTGAACCCTGTTGATTTTATAAAATTTTCCGTATGAGTTTCTTTCCTATGAATCCTGAATTCAATTTTTCTTTTTTCTTTCGTTTCTGACCAATTTAAGATCCAAAAAAGGTATTTGTTTATTGTCTTCTATTTCTTTGGTGAATTTAATGTTTGTACTCTGTAAATTTAATAGTTTTAGGGAATCTTCTACATGTTTTTCTTTAACAATACAAATTATATCATCAACATATCTACTCACTCCAAAATTTAAACATTGTGGGATGTGCTTTAGTGATTTTACATTCAAAATCGCTCATAAATAAATTTGCCAGAAAAGGTGGATAATGGGTTTCCCATTGAGAGCCCTGATTTTTGTCTATAGAAACTCCCATTGAATGTAAAAAACATTTGATCAATGCATAACGCAGTTAATTTCAAATAATCTTCTTTGATCTCTCTGTCTATGTTGTTTTTTCTTAACCAATTGTTCAATATCTCCAAAGTTTTTTGTTTCGGTACATTTGTGAATAGTGAAACTACATCAAACGAAACCAACCTATCTGTGGGTTCAATTTCCACTTTTTCTAATTTCTTAACTAATTCCAATGAATTTTCAATCTGCAGACTTTCAAAATTATTAATTCAACAGGGTTCAATCCAATTGGACATAAATTAGCAGCATTTAATAGTTTAACTCATAGATTGGTAAACTTACCCTTAAACGAAGAAGATTTCAAACATGAGAAAAAACACATAATCAAAGTAGCAAGAGAAAATGGGTTTGATGAAAAAATGGTACATAAAAGGATAGAAAAGTATAAAAAACAAAAAATGATAAACAGAAGTAATCTTGAAAAAGAAGAACCACCTATGAAAAAATATAGGAAATTCACATATCACCCCTGGGTACATAATAAATTTCAAAATATATTTGAGAAGTTTAATATTGAATTAGCACCAAAAAATAACTACAGTTTAAATAAACTAATAAAAACCAACAAAAATGAAAAAACTGATAAAAATAAAAAGTCAGGAATATATCAAATTGAATGCATGGGTTGTGAAAAGATATATATAGGGAAAACAAAAAGAAACCTAAAAATTAGAACCAAAGAACACATAAGAAATATTAAAAATGGAGAAATTGAAAAATCTGCAGTTGCTGCTCATGTTTGGTCTGAAAAACATAATATAAATTCAGACACTAAATTATTAAAACAGTTAGAAAATACAAACGAGCTGACTATTTGGGAAAAAATTTATATTCAGAAGAACAGAAACAGAGTTATGAATTTTGATATTCCGATGGAGGGTGACCTTGTTTGGAGGTTCTTTGGCCAACCACAGGATGGAGCTGACATCGACATCCAGGTGGTGCAACATAATGCAACATAAATAAAACCAGTCTGGGAAAGCTGAAGATAAAACAGAGAATTGTTTTGAAACATGTCCAAGAACAAATCAACATTAATATTGAGGTAAGATGTCCAGACCAAAAATAATATAATTAAAATAACCTCAAAATATAACTTCCTAAAATTAAATATCAATTAATAATAATTAAATGAATCGTGATTTCTTCTTACCTCATACTTCTATGTTTTTTTTAAACACAGCACTGCAGTATCGGTGACACATTGTCGTCATCATCAGCTGTTTTCACGACTCAATTTTTTTTTTGAAAAATGCCATAAAAAAGAACATCAGATGGCAGTTTGGATAATTATCAACAAAAGAAAAAATTTGCAGTCGTGAAAACAGCTGACGATGGTGACAAGGAGTCACCGATACTGCAGTGCTGTGTTTAAAGATAAACATAGAAGTATGAGGTAAGAAATAATCACGATTTATTTAATTCTTATAAGTTTGTAACCTGCATTTTTCTTTTCAAAGTTGATTCTTACATGGAAGAACGTCCCATGTGTTATTGAAAACTTTTTCCCCTGTAAAACTCAACTCGAGAAAAAAAAAGATAAGCTTGTTTTGGGCAGCTATTTGATTAGGATTCTCTCACTTAGATTTGTTTCAGTATTTAGTTGATAATGGAGATGATCATTCTCTGGTGCATGTCCAGGTGAGAGGATCTTAATGTTTTAGATGAGCTGTAAAGTGTCTAATTTATTAAATTTGAAGAGAAAAATTTTCGCCTAGACCGGGACTCGAACCCGGGACCCTTGGCTTTCCGGGCCAAGTGCTCTACCAACTGAGCTACCGTGGCGAGTTACGATCTAGATGCAAATTTTTCTCTTATATACGTTTAATTTATATTTAATGTTTATCTCATAATGTCACTTCCTATGTTTTTTACAAAAAAAGAATAGATTATTAATAAGTACCATTGTTTATAAATAGATGGACAAATTGGATAGAAAATCAGGAGAAAATGTAGATGTATGGGGTCGCAATACTCAACAGAAGAGCGTAGAACGAACTCCGCCACCTCACACAGAAGCAGTAAGTCCCTCAGTGACGAGCAGGAGTATAGAAACAAGTAGTAAGTCATGGGCAGATCAAGTTCCACCCTGTGATACAGTGGAGCCACCTTCCAAGTCAGTAACTACAGTTGCAGAAGATAAACCCAAGTTAGCCAGTAATGATGTCAAAAAAGAATCGGAAAAGAAAGAAATTCAAGGTATGTAAGTTTAAAAGATTCCTTCCATTTTACAGTGTACCAGTATGTAGCCATAAATAAATATAAGTTTGAGTACAGATTTTTTCTCTTGTTAGGAAAAATAATTGATTTCATGTAACAAGTTTTTTAAATAATTATTTTTTGTTGCAAACCAGTTGTTTCATCATATTCAGTCTATATACACAGAGTATTTCCTTCTTCCTTCATGATTTCTGCAGAAACAATATTAATTAAATCCATGGATAATTTTGGCCTAAATGTGTATTATGTACGTTAATTTCTGTTTGCTTTTAGTTTCAAACAAATAATATGTATATTTAATTAATGTTGGGAAGTAAACATTATGAGGTATAATCATTAAAAAATCATCGGAGAACATATTGTTTAAATAACTCACCTCATAGGATTCATGCTTCCATGATATCGCGATTTCAAACATAATCATGTTCATCGTCAGCCATAACTCCGACTGTTGAAATTCTTCGGCCGTCAACTATTCTATTGTCGCCATCTTCAGTGCTGCTATCTATGGTTGAATTTATGAACTTCGAAATCAATGTAATTTCGTTAGGGATATCAAAATTCATTGATCTATTTTTGTTTTTCTGAATGTATATTTTTTCCCAAACTGTCAATTCCAAAGGTTTCTCTACTTGTTTTAAAAGTTTAGCTTCTCTTCCAATTTTATGATGTTCTAATAAACTATGTGCAGCAATTGCAGATTTTTCAATTTCACAATTTTTAATATTTCTGAAATGTTCTTTTGTCCGAATTTCCAAATTTGGAAATTCGGACAAAAGAACATTTCAGAAATATTAAAAATTGTGAAATTGAAAAATCTGCAATTGCTGCACATAGTTTATTAGAACATCATAAAATTGGAAGAGAAGCTAAACTTTTAAAACAAGTAGAGAAACCTTTGGAATTGACAGTTTGGGAAAAAATATACATTCAGAAAAACAAAAATAGATCAATGAATTTTGATATCCCTAACGAAATTACATTGATTTCGAAGTTCATAAATTCAACCATAGATAGCAGCACTGAAGATGGCGACAATAGAATAGTTGACGGCCGAAGAATTTCAACAGTCGGAGTTATGGCTGACGATGAACATGATTATGTTTGAAATCGCGATATCATGGAAGCATGAATCCTATGAGGTGAGTTATTTAAACAATATGTTCTCCGATGATTTTTAATAAATAATATGTATATAATATTTAATTTTAGGAAGTTATATTTTGAGGTTATTTTAATTATATTATTTTTGGTCTGGACATCTTACCTCAATATTAATGTTGATTTGTTCTTTAATATTGAGGTAAGATGTCCAGACCAAAAATAATATAATATGTATATATTTTGTTATAAGAAGAGAAATGTAATCAATTTTTCTGAGTTTACAGGAGACGAGAAGTGTTAAATTAATAATAAAAACATCAATAAAAGCCCTACTGGCTTTATAAAGTAGTGTTAAATTTCCAATAAATGTCTTCTTAACTAAGAAGTCGCCATTTGCAAAGATAGAAGCAAAGGTTTCAAAGCATTTGGCACGAGGGAATTACAGCATATACACGAGAAAAATTTGCATCTAGATTGCAACTCGCCTCGGTAGCTCAGTTGGTAGAGCATTTGGCCTGGAAAGCCAAAAGTCTCAGGTTCGAGTCTCGGTTTAGGCAAAAAAAAATTTCTCTTCAAATATAAGAAAGAATTTGTTTAGGATAATTTTTTAAAAACATTTCAGCAATGTAGTTAAAGCTTTATTGCACTTAATAAAATGAGTCTTCTCTCACTTCATACTTCTTGTTCTTCAAGCTCGGGAATTGGAGATTTCAAGAGGAATCCCTCCCATCCTCTACCGACATCATTAGTTGTGATGTTGGCAGAGGATGGGAGAGATACCTCTTGAAAACTGCAGTTCCCATGCTTGAAGAACACAAAGTATGAGGTGAGAGGCAGCTAATTTTATTAATTGAAAACCTCATAATAGTCATAATGTTATTTCTCGTGATTAATTTATGAATTTTATTACTCTATTTGAATTATATTAAACAAAGCGATGCAAATTCTTAAAAATCATCCTTAGCACTTTCTTTCTTCTCTCCTGTAAAACCAGTAAAATGGTGTTACGTTCCCCTGGTTTTCACACAACTTATGCATATATACACATCATTTTACAGTGTAATTAATGGATATTTGAACTTCTGATGTTTAGCATTTGATAATTATGGCTATGTTGTCAAAGCAATGTATTCAATATTTACAACAGCCAATTGCTATGTGATCATCCCATATCCTTCTGCTCACAAACTGTATTGTTCCAAAAAATATTTCCCAACATCACAAGTCTCCAAAATCCACATAGTTTTAGTTCATATTTTGTTCATTCTTTATGGTTTTAATTTTTTATTGTATGAGTCTCAAGTACTGTTTTCGTAAATTTCTTACAATTGCACAATACACAATAAAAAAATTGGTTTAAAAAATTCCTAGCCAAGGTTAAGGCCCATATTGTCACATCCATAAATACCATCCTGGTAGGCACTAACATCATTCTATCTTACATACAATGATTATTCAATGATATGGTCAAATTATTGCATAGTTTTAATGTACTGGCTGTTAAGTCTCCAGTAGTACCTGTCACAAACCAAAAGATCCATAATTCCACTGTAAATATGCTAGAGTAATACAGTAATAATATTTAATGATTTTATAAGAACATAAACCATTGAAATACAGTATGAAATAAAATGTTTTGATTAAAATAATACATCTAAATGATTTTTTGTAGATGTGAAACCCGACGGTAATGAGAAGCTTAAAACTGAAACAAAAGAAGTTGAAAATGATGTGGAGAGAATAAATGAAGAATCTAAAAAGGGAGATGATACAGGAAATGAAGTTGAAAGCAAACGTGAGAAAGGTGGACGTAATCGAGGTGGTCGTGGACGTCCTGATCAGGTAAAATTAATTGTTATTTTTACTATCTCACTTCCATAAGTTGAACTCTGATATAAAAAATTAATGTGGTAGATAATGCTATGAGGTAAATTACCAATTTATATAAATGAATCAGATATATTTATATCTCACCATTTATGAGGTGAAATGTAAAAATAAGCTATTAATTTATAAATTGAACTCAATTTTTTTATATCTGGAGGTAATTTTAATTTCATGGTATATTTTATATATTTTACTTCCCCCCCCTTTCTTTCTTTATCTTCATATCTTGGAATTATTCTATTACTCAATTTTTTTGATATTTAATGTAAAACATATTTATTTATCTGGAATTTAGGATAATAATACATTATGAAAATACAGTAGGAAGTACATTATGAGGTTCAACTTAATAAATAAGTTGAGTCTTTTCATCTTACCTTTTTTTTTGTCAACAAAACAGATGTGATATTTAATTAATGTTGGGAAGTAAACATTATGAGGTATAATCATTAAAATTCATCGGAGGACATATTGTTTAAACAACTCACCTCATAGGATTCATGCTTCCATGATATCGCGATTTCAAACATAATCATGTACATCGTCAGCCATAACTCCGACTGATGAAATTCTTCGGCCGTCAACTATTCTATTGTCGCCATCTTCAGTGCTGCCATCTATGGTTGAATTATGAGAAGTGTTAAATTAATAATAAAAATCGTCAATAGAAGCCCTACTGGCTATAAAGTAGTGTTAAATTCCCAATAAATGTCTTCTTAACTAAGAAGCCGCCATTTGCAAAGATAGAAGCTATGGTTTCAAGCATTTGGCGCAAGGGAATTACAACATACATAAGAGAAAAAATTTGCGTCTAGATCGTAACTCGCCTCGGTAGCTCAGTTGGTAGAGCACTTGGCCCGGAAAGCCAAGGGTCCCGGGTTCGAGTCCCGGTCTAGGCGAAAATTTTTCTCTTCAAATATAATAATACATGTCAATAAAGGAACTAAAATACTGATTACTTTTGAAGAAAGCTTGATACGCAAGAAAAAAGACAAAAATGAGGAATTAGAAAAATCTGCAGTGGCCGCTAGTTAGTAAAAAATCCAATTGAAAAAAATGCTAAATCAATGAAACAAATAGAAAATCCTAAAGAGCTTACGGCTTGGAGGAGGGGGGGGCAAGGGGACAAAAATTAATAAATTTTGAAATTTCCGGGGAAGTTGATTTGATTGGAAGGTTCATCGGTCTACAACAGATAGAGTAAGAATAAGTGCCTCTAGACGACAGAACAATAGTCTTGGAATACTGAAGATGAACCTGATAAGGTTTTGAAACCAGTCTAACTAAAAGACAGGATTTGAGATGAGGTGAAGAATTTATTTTAAATTTTAAAATATACCTCTTGCTGACATTTCCTATATAGTTCCAAGTTACTAATTAACCTAATGATAATATTTACATTAAAAAATAATCACAACAAATCATTTGAGTAAAAATAATCACAACAAATCATTTGAGTAAAAATAATCACAACAAATCATTTGAGTGTATTTTGGAGAACTTGTAATATATATAAGTGTTGGAACTTTAATAATTGCAACCGACATTATCGGTTGAAAATGAGAGAGATCCTTCTCTCGAAAACTAGTTCCCGAGTTTGAAGAAACATAAAATATGAGGTAAGATGTTAAAAAAATGACTCATTAATTTACAAATCCATTGTAGTTTGTGATTTGTCATAGTTTTAAGTGTATAGAAATATCTTTTAATATCTAGTGCTCAGGTAGCTCAGTGGTACTGGAAATCCAAAGGTCCTGGGTTCAAACTCTGGTCTGAGTATATAATTTTTGTTTTCAAATCTAGAAATATGTTTGAATAAAAATTCACAGTTATGTGAGATTTAACCATTGTTCATAATCTGAAACCAGAAGGTCAACAATTTATGACTTGCATTTGAGATTTTTTAATTTAATAGGCAGCTTATATGTTTGCTAGCATTGATAAGTTTATTTATGCAACCATATCTGTGACATGAAAATTATTTTTCCAGTCAAGCCTTCTGTATATCATTGTTAATATAACTAGAGAGAAAACATTACATCTTACAGGATTTGAACCCAAGACATTCAGCATGTAAAACTGGAAATTTTGGGTTCAAATCCTGAGTCAGATGTCAATTTTTTCTATAGTTACATATATTTGTGGAGTAACAGTTGGTATATCTGACTATCTCTATGAGGGTCATGGATTCAATTGCAAGCTATACTTTTTTGTATAGGCTCTAGAATGGAGTTCACTCAGCATCTTGAGGACATCCAATAGGTATTTAAGATGTAGCAAAATCCGATTAATAAAATTGAAACAAAAGTTAGTGTTACGCCAACGACATGCCTCCCTGCAGTGGCCTTGGCTCTTCAGAACTCATGAAAGGTCTTATTATCTATTTTATTTATTAAATTGTTATACATTGCCATTTCTATTTTTATCTTCTTATTAAGTATTACGTAATACTTAATAAGAAGATAAAAATAGAAATGGCAATGTATAACAATTTAATAAATAAAATATTACTTAATACTTAATAATACAAGGAACTAATACAAGATAAAATATCAGAAGAACAAACAGGTTTCACAGCAGGTAAATTGTGCCTTGATAATATATTTGTGATTAGGCAGATCTCAGAAAAAATGTTGGCTAAAGAAAAGGAAGTCCATATGGCATTTATAGACCTGGAAAAGGAATATGACTCTGTTACTTATTTTAGGAATTCTCACTATGAGGTATATTCATTAAGGTAGAATATTTTTTAATAAATTAATGAGTCATTTTAACATCTTACCTCATATTTAATGTTTTTCAAACACGGTAACTATAGTTTTCAAATGATCTTGTCATTCATTTTCAACCGCCATTATGACTACCGGATATTCGTTGGAATCTCCCTCTATAAAGTTGCCATCTGGTGTTGATTTGACGAACTTTGAGATATCGTTGCCATCTGGTGTTGATTCGATGAACTTCGAGATGAGGTCACGTTCATCCGGAATGTCGAAATTCATAGATTTAAATTTGTTCTTCTGTATAAATATTTTCTCCCAAACTGTCAAATCCAAAGGTTTTTCCAAATGTTTTAGAAGTTTAGCTTCTTTTTCAATTCTATGACCTTCCAACAAACTATGTGCTGCAATAGCTGATTTTTCAATTTCACCATTTTTAATATTTCTAAAGTGTTCCTTTGTGCGAGTGTCCAAATTTCTTTTTGTTTTTCCTATGTATACTTTATTGCAATCTCGACAATCAATTTGATAAATTCCAGATTTTTTACTATCTGGGGTGTTCATTTTCTTATTGGTTATTAATAAGTTACCAAGGCTAAATTTATTTATCGGTGCCAATGTAATATTGAATTTCTTGAAAATTTTTTGAAATTTGTTATGTATTCCAGGATGATAAGTGATTTTCTTAAATTGTTTTCCTTTCTTTGAATCAGATTGCAGGGTAGTGTATTATTTTAATCTTTTTTGTTGTCTGAATTTCTTCAATTTAGTTATAATTATTTCCTTTCCAAAACCATTTAAATTAGCTATGTCCAAAACGTGATTGTATTCTTTCTTAAAATCCTCTTCATTTAGTGGAACATTCAATAATCTATATATCAAACTGTTGAAAATTGCATGCTTATGCGCAATATGATTGAAACCTGAAGACTTTATGTAATTGTCAATATGAGTATCTTTTCTGTATATATTGAATTCAATTCTTTGTTGTTGTTCATTCCTTCTTATGTAGAGGTCCAAAAATGGGGATTTGGTTATTATTTTCTAATTCCATAGTAAATTTCACAGATTCATCCTGGAGGTTGAGTAATTTTAATGCATCTTCAATATATTTAAAATTTATCACAGAGAAAATATCATCCACATATCTATACCAACATTTGAACATCCAGGGATAAGCATTGGTGATATGACATTCTAAATACCCATAAATAAATTGCCAAAAATGGTGAAAGTGGGTTTCCCATAGCCAGACCTGAGATTTGTTTATAAAATTTTTCATTGAAGGTGAAAAAATTGTTGTCGATACAAAGTTTTGTAAGATTCAAATATTCATTAATTATTTCTCTTTGTAGTTTCAAGGAAATAAGCCATTTTTCTAAAATATTTAACATCTTCCCAATTGGGACGCTCAGAAATAAAGAAATGACGTCAAAAGAAACCAATCTATCATTACAATCCAATGTGATATTATTCAGTTCATTAACTAATTCAATTGAATTTTCAATACTTTTGTTGTCGAAACTTGGTAGTTCATTAAATTTCTTAGTAAGCCATTTTGCCAAATTGTAACAAGGTGAGCCAATATTATTAATAATGGGTCTGATCTTATTTCCCTCTTTATGTATTTTTGGGAGCCCATACAATTTTGGAATCTGTGGGTTTGATACTTTCAACTTGTATTTATCTTGTTCTTTGATGGCATATTTGATGTTTTTTATTGTATCAGCAAATAATTTTATTGCTTTTGGAAGAGGATTGCATGTAATTTCTTCATATTCATTTGAATTTAAGAGAAGGTTCATTCTGTTTATATAATCGTCTTTATTCAAAATTACAATTTTGTTTCCTTTATCGGCTTTCGAAATTGCTTTTTTGTTGTTGATATTCTTCAATATTTTCATGTTCTTAATGGCTCTATTGTTTTTTGGTTTTTCATTTATATTTTCAAAAATGTTTTCACAATTTCTCCTAATTATAATTTTGTCTTCAACTTTAAGATCTGAAATTGCAATCTCAATGTCAGCTACGTAGTCTTCTATTTTATTTGAGAAATTCACACAAGTTTTTAGTCCAAGATTCAATAATTTATTTTCTTCTTCGGTCAATTCTATTTCTGAAAGATTAACAACATTGTTATTGTCATTTGAATTTTGTTTTTTGTCGATTGATTCAATTCTATTGCAATCTTTTTCAATTTTTTGATTAGGTACATTATGTCGTTTCTGGATTAAATTTTTAAATTTCTTGTTTTGTGTAGCAATTTTCTTCTGAATTGTGATATTTAATCTTCCAAAAAAGTTTCTTGTTAAATTTTCTAAACAAATATCACCTAATAATTTTACCAATTTCAAATGAAGATAAAATAATTCCAAATCCAGTTCGAAGTTCATCGAATCAACACCAGATGGCAACGATATCTCAAAGTTCGTCAAATCAACACCAGATGGCAACGTTATAGAGGGAGATTCCAACGAATATCCGGTAGTCATAATGGCGGTTGAAAATGAATGACAAGATCATTTGAAAACTATAGTTACCGTGTTTGAAAAACATGAAATATGAGGTAAGATGTTAAAATGACTCATTAATTTATTAATTAAGAACCTCATAATGTGTTTCCCAATTTTAACTTTGAAAAAGAATATTTTTTATCACTCACCTCATATTGTTCTTCTTATTTGATTATAAACTAGTTTAGGAACATAGTTTCTGTTCCATCCGCAGTATCGTCACGACCGTTGTTCTGTCGTCTTGAAGAGCTGTCACAGCTATGAGGTGAGTGATAAAAAATATTCTACCTTATATGACTCTGTACCCATCAGCAAGCTTTGGGTGGCAATGGAGAAATTTGGAATACCTAAATCTCTCATACATTTTATAAAAAGAATGTATGATTGTAAAGCAAGTATTAAGGTTGGAAATAGATTATCCTCAGAATTTGATATAACAAAAGGATTAAGACAAGGATGGGGGATGTCACCAACATTGTTCAAGATATATTTAGAAGATGTATTAATGAAATGGAATAAGTCATGTAGGGGAATGGGAATCAACATTAATGACCATTTACTGCACAATTTATTATTCGCTGATGACCAGATTATAATAGGACAAGATAAAGAAGATATAGAATATATGATCAGAAAGTTGGTTGATGCATTTGAGGTAGGTGGACTGAAGATAAATTATATTAACACAGAATATATTGAACAATATGAGGTGAGTGATAAAAAATATTCTACCTTAAAGAATATATGGTAATTATATTAAAACAGAATATATGGTAATCGGAGGAAATTCAGAAGACCTACAAATAAATAATGTGATAATTAAATGTGTTGAAGAATTTAAATATCTTGGATCTATAATAGATAAATCTGGTACTTGTGAAAAATATATTAACAGAGTAAATTGTGCAAGGAAGGTGATTAGATCCCTGAATGGTCTTTTATAGAATAGAAATTTGACCAGAAAAACAAAAAAAAAGAGATTATACAGACAATAATAGAAAGTATACTTACATATGGATCAGAAAGCTGGACAATAAATGAAAGGATGCAGAAAAGAATCTTGGCGACAGAAATGGATGGATTACGGAGAAGTATGAGAATATCCAGGCTACAACATATTCAAAATACATATATCAGACAGGAAATGGATGCACAAGAAACTGTTATCGATAGGATAACAAAGAGAGCTCTACAGTGGTATGGACATGTACAACGGATGTCGGAAGACCAGTGGCCTAAACAGGTGTTGGATTGGATGGTACCAGGCAGAAGGAAGGGGAGAAGTAGAAGAGCATGGTATGAGGGAATATATGATGACATGATGAAGAGGGGTATGGAAGATGGTCAATGGGAAGATAGGAATCTCTGGAAAGCAGGAATCAAGGGCAAACTGCTGTAAAGTGGAAAGCCTGTATTAAGTAAGTATTACATAATAATTAAATTAATGTTTTTATTACCTCACCTCATATCCTTTTTCTTCTATACTGCAGTTTCGGAGCTTATCTCCATCGTCAGTAGCCTCTGGTCGACCGGTGTTATGTCGTTCCTTGGCGGTTTCCTTCTTACTTCTATCGGTGGACCGATGAACCTCTGGATCAGGTCAAAATTTGCGGGAGTTTCAAAATTCATGAGTTTGTCTTGTTTGTTTTTTTGGATATGGATTTTTTCCCAGACTGTGAGTTTCTTTAGTTTATCTGTTTGTTTGATTAGGCTAGCTTCTGTATCAATTAAATGTTTTTCAGACCAAGCATGGGCTGCTACTGCTGACTTGTCCACTTCACCCTTTTTTACATTTCTAAGGTGTTCCTTCAATCTAGTTTTTAAATTTCTTTTTGTTTTTCCTATATAGATTTTGTCGCAATCTTGACATTTGATCTGATATATTTCTGATTTATATTCTTCTCCAATTTTTTCATTTTTGTTGGTTTTAATTATCTTCTATAGGCTGTATTCATTCTTTGGGGCCAATCGAATGTTAAACTTATTGAAAATTTTCTGGAACTTGTGGTGTTTTACAGGATGGTAAGTGAATTTTTTGAATCTTATGTTCTCTTCTGTTTGTTTTTTAAGTGTGCTTTCATTAATTAGTTTTTGCCTTTTAAACTTATTTATTTTCTTGTGTACCATGTTCTCTTCATAACCATTTTCTATTGCTACTTTAATTATGTATTCTTTTTCTTTTTCATATTTTTCACGGTTCAGGGGTACATTCACCAATCTGTGTGTTAGGCTATTGAATACAGCTTCTTTGTGAGCGAAGTGGTTGAAATCCTGATGCCTTAATGTAGTTATCTTTATGTGTATTCTTTCTGTATATTCCAAATTCTATTTTGTTTTTTTCGTTTCTAGTTAGGGTTAGATCCAAAAATGAGATTTGTCTGTCAGTTTCAGTTTCCATTGTGAATTTTACAGTTTTACAGTAAGGCATCAGGATTCAACCATTTCGCTCACAAAGAAGCTGTATTCAATAGCCTAACACACAGATTGGTGAATGTACCCCTGAACCGTGAAAAATATGAACAAAACTGTAAAATTCACAATGGAAACTGAAACTGACAGACAAATCTCATTTTTGGATCTAACCCTAACTAGAAACGAAAAAAACAAAATAGAATTTGGAATATACAGAAAGAACACACATAAAGATAACTACATTAAGGCATCAGGATTCAACCATTTCGCTCACAAAGAAGCTGTATTCAATAGCCTAACACACAGATTGGTGAATGTACCCCTGAACCGTGAAAAAAATGAAAAAGAAAAAGAATACATAATTAAAGTAGCAATAGAAAATGGTTATGAAGAGAACATGGTACACAAGAAAATAAATAAGTTTAAAAGGCAAAAACTAATTAATGAAAGCACACTTAAAAAACAAACAGAAGAGAACATAAGATTCAAAAAATTCACTTACCATCCTGTAAAACACCACAAGTTCCAGAAAATTTTCAATAAGTTTAACATTCGATTGGCCCCAAAGAATGAATACAGCCTATAGAAGATAATTAAAACCAACAAAAATGAAAAAATTGCAGAAGAATATAAATCAGAAATATATCAGATCAAATGTCAAGATTGCGACAAAATCTATATAGGAAAAACAAAAAGAAATTTAAAAACTAGATTGAAGGAACACCTCAGAAATGTAAAAAAGGGTGAAGTGGACAAGTCAGCAGTAGCAGCCCATGCTTGGTCTGAAAAACATTTAATTGATACAGAAGCTAGCCTAATCAAACAAACAGATAAACTAAAGGAACTCACAGTCTGGGAAAAAATCCATATCCAAAAAAACAAAAAAGACAAACTCATGAATTTTGAAACTCCCGCAAATCTTGACCTGATCCAGAGGTTCATCGGTCCACCGATAGAAGTAAGAAGGAAACCGCCAAGAAACGACATAACACCGGTCGACCAGAGGCTACTGACGATGGAGATAAGCTCCGAAACTGCAGTATAGAAGAAAAAGGATATGAGGTGAGGTAATAAAAACATTAATTTAATTATTAAATTAAACCTCATAGTGTTCTTTCCCTGTGAAAGTTAAATAAATAAAGTATTACATACATTCATCATTTCTTAAAAGAAAGTATTCATAACTAGGGATAGAAAACCAGGTTGTATTAACTATAAATTAAACTAAGCATGCACTGTATCATCATTGAAGCACACTTTGAGAATCTGACTTTGAATATAAATAAACTCGTGCTTGGTATGAACTATGAAAACTGAAGCATTTTGTGTGCAGTACAGTACACAATGAACTATATTAACATAGTTCCTATGCTTACATTGTCCCTTTGTTCTGATAGCGGGTGGGAGGGTGGCTTGAATGTACGTCGTGTGTTGAACTATGGCAAACCTGTCACAGTCTTAGGTCATCCTGCTCCCTAAGCTTCTTCATAAGTTTGAAAATACAATAGAAAGTAACATTATGAGGTTTTACTTAATAACTAAGTTTGGTCTGTATTATTCTTATTTTATATGGTTGTTTCTATTAGACATATATTTCAAGGCATATCTATCCCATTTTCGTTGGTATAGACTGATTTTCCCCAAGCTGTCGGCGCTGGATCTTGACTCCTGCTTCCTCTTTCTGTGTTCCAAAGAGTTTGCTAATTAGATTCATCTCCCCGGGAATTTCATAATTCTCTCTTTGTTCTTCTGTATGTAGATTTTTCCCCATATGATGAGTTTCTGTTCTCTGTTTTAATAATTTTGTGTTTACATCTATTTTGTGTTTTTCTGACCAAATGTGAGCAGCTACTGCAGATTTTTCTATTTCCCTCCCCCTTTTTTAAAATTTCTTATGTGTTCTTTAATTCTAATGGTTACATTTCTCTGCATTGTCCCTATTTCTTATGACAATCTGCATATTTTATTTGATATATTCCTGATCTTTTCTATCAATCTTTTCATTTTTGTTGGTTTTTATTAATTTAAATAAGCTATAATCATTCTTTGGTGCTAATTCGATATTAATTTTTAATAGATTTATATAACTAATAAAATAGCAATTTTTAAAAGATTTTGAAAAATTTAATATTAGATTAGCACCAAAGAATGATTAAACTAATAAAAACTAAAAAAAAAAATATAATAAATGAACTAATAAAAACCAACAAAAAAAGAAAAGTTGGATATAGTAAAAAAAATGAATTTTATCAAATATAATATGCAGATCGTGATAGGATATACGTAGGGAAAACAAGGAGAAATTTAACCATTAGAACCAAAGAACATACAAGAATGTAGAAAAATCTGCAGTAGATGCTCACGTTTATTAAAACAATTAGAAAACGCAAACGAACTAACCATATGGGGAAAACTACATACAGAAGAACAAGGAGAGAATTATGAATTTTGAAATTCTCGGGGAGAGGAACCTTATTAGCAAGTTCTTTGGACCACAGAAAGAGAGAGCAGGAGTTGAGACCCAGGACTGACAACTTGGGGAAAGTCTGTCTGTACCAATTGAAGATGGGGCAAACATGTCTGATAGAAACTAGAAACAACTATATGAGGTAAGAATAATACAGACCAATTTTAAAATACAGTAGGAAGTGACATTAAGAGGTTTGTTTAATAATTAAAACATTTTTATTGTCCATCCATAGTAATTCTGCCTGAAGGCAGGTCCTTCACTGCAATCATAGCATTACTAGGGAATTATAGGTGTGGTAGCTTCCCGTTGCTTTCCACACATTTTATTTTAGGAAGTAATATTTTGAGGTTCTTTTAATTATTTTTTTAATATGTTTCAAGGCTTCTTAGCCCCATACTCAGCAATTACAGACTGAATTTTTTCATGTTGTCGGCTCTGATTATTGATTCCTGCTCTCTCTGCCTCTGGTCCAATGAATTTACTAATGAGGTTCCATTCTCCGGGAATTTCAAAATTCATAATTCTTTCCTTGTTCTTCTGTATGTAGATTTTTTCCCATATGATGAGTTCATTTTTGTTTTAACTGTTTTAATAAATTTATGTTTACATCTGTTTTGTGTTTTACTGATCCAAACGTGAACAGAACTGCAGATTTTTATACTCTTTTTTTTTTTTTTTTACATTTCTTATGTGTTCTTTAGTTCTAATGGTTAAATTTCTTTTTGTTTTCCCTATGTATATCTTATCACAGTCTGCACATTTTGATATATTCCTGATTTTTTACCATCATCAATCTTTTCATTTTCATTAATTTTATTAGTTATTTTTAAACAATAATTCTTTAATATTAAATTTTCCAAAAATCTTTTGAAATTGTATATTAATTTAGTACCAAAGAATGATTATAGATTAAATAAACTAATAAAAATGAAAATATTGATGATGATAAAAATTAATAAAATGTGCAGACTGTGATAAGATATACAAACAAAAAGAAATTTAACCATTAGAACTAAAGAACACATAAAGGGGAAGTAGAAAAATCTGCAGTGGCTGCTCACGTTTGGTCAGAAAAACACAATATAGATGGTAGACACAAAATTATTAAAACAGTTAGAAAACAAAAATGAAGTCACAATATGGGAAAAAAAAAAAACCTACATACAGAAGAACAAGGAAAGAATTATGAATTTTGAAATTCCCTGAGAAAGGAACCTCATTAGTAAATTCATTGTATCAGACACAGAGTGATCAAGAATCAGGGCTAATATTGCTGATGGTGGGACTATGAAGCCTTGAAACATATGTTCGACAAAAACTACTATAAGAGGTAAGAATGAACAGACAAAATGTTTCAAAAATAAAATGGAGTTAGGGATATTCTAAAAGATGTAATGTCATTTAGGGACGTGGAGGAAGACAGAATTGGGGCAGTTATGCTGTCTATCGTGGAGGTTGGGGCCCTCAAAGAGAGATGAGAGGTCGTCGTGGTGGCCACAGAATGCCTCATAGTGGCCACACTGGAAGACCATCTTCATCAAGAAGTGGAGAATGGTGCCAGGGTAGTGAATCTGAGCTTTCAGGAGATGAAGTGTCTGCATCAACAGAATCTGGGAAAGAAGATGCAGGCAGAGCAGCAGGTACTGGACCTGGTCCTCGCAGAGGTGACCGAGATCGTGACACCAGGAGGCCACCCAGGTAATTTAATCACCATTTCACCTTAAGTCCCTTTGCATGCCAAGGGTAAAATCTCTAGAGATTTAAACTGTATCCGCCGATGTGATTAGCTTTGCAAGTAGTTTAAGTATAGTATATGGCAGGTAATGGACAGAAGCATCAGAGCCGATTTAATCAGCTCATTGCACCTAAAGGGTTAATGTTCTCTTATTGAAATCTACCTTCAAATTTTCTTCACAAAGTGATTATCTAGGATACTGTAGTCAAGTACTTTTGCAGTATTTTTTTTTTCCCCCCTAGACAGTTCAGCACCACTATTATATTTAATTTTAGGAAGTTATATTTTGAGGTTATTTTAATTATATTATTTTTGGTCTGGACATCTTACCTCAATATTAATGTTGATTTGTTCTTGGACATGTTTCAAAACAATTCTCTGTTTTATCTTCAGCTTTCCCAGACTGGTTTTATTTATGTTGCATTATGTTGCACCACCTGGATGTCGATGTCAGCTCCATCCTGTGGTTGGCCAAAGAACCTCCAAACAAGGTCACCCTCCATCGGAATATCAAAATTCATAACTCTGTTTCTGTTCTTCTGAATATAAATTTTTTCCCAAATAGTCAGCTCTTTTGTATTTTCTAACTGTTTTAATAATTTAGTGTCTGAATTTATATTATGTTTTTCAGACCAAACATGAGCAGCAACTGCAGATTTTTCAATTTCTCCATTTTTAATATTTCTTATGTGTTCTTTGGTTCTAATTTTTAGGTTTCTTTTTGTTTTCCCTATATATATATCTTTTCACAACCCATGCATTCAATTTGATATATTCCTGACTTTTTATTTTTATCAGTTTTTTCATTTTTGTTGGTTTTTATTAGTTTATTTAAACTGTAGTTATTTTTTGGTGCTAATTTAATATTAAACTTCTCAAATATATTTTGAAATTTATTATGTACCCAGGGGTGATATGTGAATTTCCTATATTTTTTCATAGGAAATTCACATATCACCCCTGGGTACATAATAAATTTCAAAATATATTTGAGAAGTTTAATATTAAATTAGCACCAAAAAATAACTACAGTTTAAATAAACTAATAAAAACCAACAAAAATGAAAAAACTGATAAAAATAAAAAGTCAGGAATATATCAAATTGAATGCATGGGTTGTGAAAAGATATATATATAGGGAAAACAAAAAGAAACCTAAAAATTAGAACCAAAGAACACATAAGAAATATTAAAAATGGAGAAATTGAAAAATCTGCAGTTGCTGCTCATGTTTGGTCTGAAAAACATAATATAAATTCAGACACTAAATTATTAAAACAGTTAGAAAATACAAAAGAGCTGACTATTTGGGAAAAAATTTATATTCAGAAGAACAGAAACAGAGTTATGAATTTTGATATTCCGATGGAGGGTGACCTTGTTTGGAGGTTCTTTGGCCAACCACAGGATGGAGCTGACATCGACATCCAGGTGGTGCAACATAATGCAACATAAATAAAACCAGTCTGGGAAAGCTGAAGATAAAACAGAGAATTGTTTTGAAACATGTCCAAGAACAAATCAACATTAATATTGAGGTAAGATGTCCAGACCAAAAATAATATAACCACTATTATATTTTAGAATTCGGATTATTTTTTACTATTATTGGAAAGGAGGAAGAAAGGGAGACAAAAGAAAACCTGGATAGAAGGTGTGCAAGCGGCTGTGATTATCAGAGGATTGGAGGAAGATCAATGGAAGAACAGAGGAAGGACGTTTGATTTGTGGAAGACGGCAGCAGCTGTCATGATACCAGATGATTTTCCGGAAGACGGTGGCAGCTGTCATGACACTGGATGATGATGATGATTGCTATTATAGTTAAATACACTATTACAATTCGTAAAGCTTACAGTTTGCACATATCCTGTTAAAATATGCTTGCATTTGCAATAAAAAGTAAAAATAGAATTTACAACTGTAAAATGCATCTAGTGTTTGAATTTTTAAAGCTATTTTTCCTTTGTTTAATGAGAGCATTGGCAGGGTGCTGATTGGATAATGTGTTAAAGTTCCCTGGGTGGTTTTGGATTGCAGCCCTTCAGCGGGTGAAAAAGTAGAGACCACGACCTGAGCTATAGGTAACTCGTAGAACTCATTTGCCAGCTATATATAGATTGGTTAATATAATTTATAATAATTTAATGTTACGGGTTATTTTTATTTATAACAATTTTTTTTTTTTCTTCTTCAATGCAACAAATTACTGCCTTCTATGAATAGAGTCGCGGACCAGCGAAGTAGATGTCAAGTGCTACATGTGGTCTGCAGGCCACCAGTTGGATCGCACTGATCTAGGATCTTACATACCAAAAATCATGTGCAAGTTCCAACTTAAGGGTCCTTGAGATCCATGGCCACTGGAATATTTTGTAGCATGGCAGTACCACAATGACAACTGCAAATAGTGTCTATTGTTATCTCCCACACATTCATTCCTACAAGGGTTGGCCAAACATAATATTTAAATTCCATTCACTCTCTTTCTCTCTTTGGAGAAATAGGGTTGTTAATTTTTATTACAGTTAAAGCTTTTTTTTTTTTCAACTTTTGGCCCAAAGTAGAACAGAGAACTGTCATAACAATTTCAAGCTACATTTCAAAATGAGAATGTATATAGTTCCCTTGTTAGTCTACCTTTGTAAGTACTTCCATATGTCCCGAGGCACCCAGGCCTTATGGAGGACCTTTTGGGAGAGAATTTTATCTGTGGGTCACATACATCATTTTTTTAATTACACAAGGGTTTGGAAGGTCTCCCCAGATGAGTGATCAGCTCTATTGTAGAGCCACCTTAAAAATAACATGAACATTTAAAACAAAAAACATCATTCACTCATGAATTCATACTGAAGAAGGAAATATGATATGGATGATTGTGTCAAATGACATATGGGGACTATTTTGTCCTTAAAGTTTTCTGACATTTGTATTCCAGATGAAAAACCCTGAGAAAAACCTCATCCAAAGAACTTGTCGTGACCGATCAGACCTGGGCCTACTGTTCATAAGGCAACAGTATTACTTTTAGACCACAGCAGTGGACCATCTAGCTATGAATCACCTTTATCTATGATTTCTTGGTGTGGTGCTTATTTTAAAATTGTTAATTTTTTTATTCGTGTTAGCTGTACACCAATTGCTTCTAACTGCTAAAATTTTTAAATTATACATGTAACAGGTGAATATTGTGAGTGTAAAGGTGGACATCATGTAGGCTGGCAATCTGGCAGACTTCTCATGCTGATTGTCTACAAAGATGGAAGTCTTAACCTCCTAGAACCCCAATGATTGTGGTGGAATTTTTTATACAAGTTTCCCTGCCGACACATGTCTACTATTGTTGAAAAACACAAAGTGGAATACCAGTCTTAACATTCTCATCTGATGGATGAATCATTATCAACATCTGCAATATGAATGGGTTTGGAATTTAATCCATACATCTGCTGCACAACCTATTGGTTGCCCTGAGATTTAAAATTCCAATCCCATGGGAATCGAACCTAGACCTCCAAGTTAAAAGAGGAACATGCTACCACATGAACTAGAGCAGTGACTATTGATCGAAGAAATAGCTTATATACTAAATCGTCTTCACTGAAATTGCTGACATGTAAGAGATATGGAATATCTCTTAATAAAATGTTAACCATAGTTAATCATTTTGCTAAAAGATTTTTTTAGTTGTAATTTTCATTTAAATAAAGTACTCTTTCCATAGTTTTTTTTGTAGAAAAGAGACTTAAAATTGAAAAATTGTTAAATTTTTGTTTCAGGTCCCCCAAGCAAAGTAGCAAGAAGTTGGAGAAAGATGAGCGCAATCGTGATGTCCGTCGAGGAGAAGGAGAAAAGAATTTTACAAGCTCTGAATCTCGTCGATATGAAAAACGTGGAGGTTACGAGAGCACCAGGGGTGGGCGGGAAGGGTTTGCCCCTCGTGGTGAACCTTCACGCAGGGGTCGGGGGGGTTTCCGAACCCGTGGTAGCGTAGGAAGACGTATGGATGGCTATGGGCCGCCATCATCCAAAAGTCCGTTTGGGCAACCTTCTGAAGATTCAAAGCTCATAGGTAGGGATACCTAAATTTTGCTTTAATTGTAAGTTTTTCTCAGCTGAGAACCATAATCTTAATGATATGAACTGTGAAATAGTAGTTTCACTGATGCCAAAGAAACTGATTTTTTAAAGTATTTTTGAAGTTGCCAATTTATATGAACTGTTCCACATATTTCTTGGAACCTGATGTTGCTACAAGCACAGTGTGATCATTTCTAAAAGACATGATTTGTTTAAAGAGGGATTAGTTCATTCAGCAGGTGATAAGCAAAGTTACTTTTTATAGAAAAATTTGATCCTTAGAGGAATTTACATTCTTAGGAATGTGTGTTATTTCTAAGGGTGAAAATTGGCATTAACATCATTCCCTAATGAAAGTATTCTGTATAGACATGTTAAATTATTCAATTTTTTATGTATTGTCAATGCTTTCTTGAATAATATTTTAAGTCACAGATTTTCTATGATATTGTCTGAGAAATATATTGTTAACAGTTGAGTGTATTTTGTGTTTGAATGTAAATTTTCTAAAAATGACATAATGTGTGTTAATTTCTTTGAAGGGTATGGAAGATGAATGTTATTAATAGTGTTTTTTAATTCTTGATTAGAAATTTGGTGAAGTTGCATTTGGTAGATTGATGGTAGTTGCACTAAAGTGATCCAAAAGATTAACACATTTGGTCATTTTATGCTGCAGTATGTTATTTTCCTAAGTGCTGTTTCCTTCTGGGTCCTTAGCGTGTTGATTTGCTTGTTTTTATTTGTAGTAAGGGGGTGGTGGCATGTTGTGAAGATAGTGTTGGGTTTCATATTTTGGATGTCAAGGCTGTAGTTAGTTAAAGCTTTTTCCTAACAATCCATATTACACCATTCCAACAATGACCCTGTCATTCCACAACTGTAGGCAGGTGACTTTATTGGTTGCTGAAAGAACTTGGAGCTTAAAAAAATTAGAACATTTCAACCTGGTGGATTTGCGTGTATACATTATCTGTTGAGAATGGTAGGTAATATCCTAGCATGAATTGTTGATGGTTTTGGGAACTACATAGTAGTGTTACATACAGTTATAATCCTTAATTATTGTCCTCTTCATAGGGTTGGATGAAAAGGACAAAGAGAATCGGAAAAATGCTGAACCTCATGGAGGGGAATCCAATAAGGAAGAGATTGGAGGGGAAATAGTAAGCTCAGAAGACAGGATGAAATTAAAACAGCAAGCATTATCAGCTGGAATAATTGGCAGCGGTGCTAGACACCATACAAATGCCACCAAAGTGTCGTCAACTCAGGTCCCTCCTCGTATGCAGCGAAAATCAGAAAGTGAACGTAGGGATTCCAGTCGTAGTAAAGGTGCACGAGGTGGCAATCACGGTCCAGGAAGAGAACAATCTAATCGTCCCCCACCAAGATCAAGTGGAGGATCTGTCCCTTCTGTTACAAAACAAAACTCTTCTGATGTTGGTGATGAATGTTGGGAGACTACATCTGAAAATAGTGAATTAGATGACAGAGAAAGAAAGCAAGAAATGCGTAATGGTAGAAAAACATTTCCTCGGCAGAGGGATGGTCCTGGTAATAATCGTCGTAATTCTGGATTAGGTATGAGTAACAATGCTCAGCGTACAGGTCGAGGTCAAGGACCATCTCCAAGTTCTGTTGGTAATGCATCTCGTGCACCTGGAGCTGAAAAACGTGCAGGTAATAGTAATGGATATAATGGCAGTGGTGGAGGACAGAGGGTAGCATCTAGTCCAGCTGTGGGAATTCCTCAACAGTCGAATGGCCGAGCTCTTGGGCCAAGGCCCAACGGTAGCCAGAGCCCAGCTGTTCCTGGTAACAAAGTGCCATTGAAAGAAACTACAACTGCTGTAAATAGAGTGGATGAAATTAAATTAAATGATCCGACTCTGGTGAACCAGGCATTGTCTGATCTGAGTTCTACAAAGAAAAATGCAAGAGTGGAGAAGGAGAAAACAAATGCTTTGGAAGGAATTGATCTCAACAACTATGCAAGTAAGTAATTTGTATGCTTAGTGATAGCTTTTATAGGAAGTGGTTCTCTTCTGTATATCCTGTCTTCGGTTATGTTGCATACTTTTTATGCATGAAGTATTTTTGTGCATTTTATTTTTTAATTTATTTGCATCTACTATTGCTTATGCTAAATAAAAGCTTTGACATGCTGTTTCTTGTAATAACTGCATTTCTGCATTTTTTTTCTGGTTTGGAATCATGTTACTTGGGGTTTTTCAATATTTCACTTATTTGAATAAAACAAAAATGTTTCTACTACAAAAATTTTGTTGATTAATCTGGGTTTTATTTCAAATTTGTTGGAGTTACATTATTAATTCAAAGGGAAAGAAATAACAAATAAAAGTAAAATGGGGAGCAATTCAATCACCTTAAAATCACATGGAAGCTTTCAAGAAACACAAGTTTAAAAAATAAAACTTTTTAAATGTGTTTCTTCATTAATCATGTATTAATTTACAAGAATTGTAGTATTACAAATATTGAAGCAACTCTAAAATAATTTCTTGGATTTGATAGCCTATAGAATAAGCTTATCACCAGATGATCCAATAACTTTAAAGTTACAGAAAAAAAAAACTCTAATGGGTGGCAGCTGTGGAATTGCTGGCAACGAGACTGTTGATTTTCTTGCAAAGAAAGGCTCTAAATTAATCCAATATGTTGTTATGAACCTATCTTTCACATCTGTAAGAAGTCATCAAAGTTAAATATAGAGAGATACACATGCAAGTTCTACATAATAAAGCTAATGACAGAAAATGGAATACCATCATTAATAAACTAGAAGATATTCCTCAAATGCAATGAAAAACTGCAATAGCAAAATTTAGACTTTTTTGCCAAACTACAATTTAGCAAAACATTGAAATTAAATAGAAAATAATACCAATCCAATTTGTCCTCTATGCAACAAAGAAGAAGAAATGGCTGAAAAACACCTTCAAAGATGCCAAGCAGTAACTGCTGAATCCAGCATAGAAGAATAGTGGAGCATACAAGAGCTAATAGCTTCATTGCTGACCGCCAAGCATTAGACAGCAACAAGAACACATAAGTTGTTGCTACATGTCCTATGATATTATACATAAAGTTCCGAAGAGAAATATTTTTGCCCAAACTGGGATTTGAACCCAAGGTGTCTCTTGTTCTATGTACTAGTGTTTTGATCACTATGCTACACAATATGCTAGTATGTAGAACTAGAGGACTTGGGTTCAAATCTCAGTTCGGGCTAAAATTTTTCTCTTCAGAACTTAATTTGTCCTTCAATGTGAATGTGTAAATTTACATTAAAACATTGTCGGTTCAGGCATTAATTTTTCTTTACAAATTAATAACAATAATTATTTTAATGAATGAGTTGGAGAAAATGCTTTAACATCTCACCTCATAAAGTTGCGTGTCTTCACGATACCTGTTTCAAGTATAGTAGTATTTCCATCTTCAGTCAAATTCCAACAATAATTATACTTGAAAAAAAAATTATTATACTTACTTATTTATAGGTTGAAGCTTAATGTAACATAGTCCAATATTGTGAAAATTCTGTTACAATCCAATACAAATATTTAGCTTGAAAAAAATTCTATACAGAATAATCCTGTAGGACAGTTTTTCCATTAGAGAAACATGGATCATTTCTTTATTATTCAACTTCAGATTCACATTATATTATCACTAAATATAAAATAACCTTAAAGAAGGACATGAAGATATGAATACTTTATTGTAGAGTGTATTGACACCCGAATGAGCAAGTGCTCATGTTTGGTTGTTTGGTTTGTTATAGAATTTAATACGTTTAGAAAATAACACATCATAAAGTTATAGTTATTGAGAGGAAAATAAAAAAAATACAAATACTGCCTTTAATATAGAATTTCTAACATTAACAATAGTTTTACAATGCAGAATTTTTCAATAAATTTGCATATAAATTTATGTAGTAAGAGAAATAACAGAATCAAGTCACATATATCTTGTTCTGTGGTCTTCCCTGTATGGTACAGTACATGAAACTTAAAGTAATAATGCAAAAAATAGGAAAAGGTAAGTGTTTGTTGTTAATTGTAGTGTAACATGAAATATAGAATTAAAGAACAAAAGAAGGAACTTCTTTTGCACAGTTAGAAGACATTGGTCTAATTACTTTTTTGTGTTAAAGAATTTGGCAGTATCTGTTAATTTAGAGGAATCTGTCCTGTAATTGATGTTATTTGGTACTAAATCAACAGTGTTACAGCAACTCATAGGATTTAAGAAATTAATGATTTAGGCTGCCTCGTTTGAAATAACTAGAGAGATATGATGTCATTTTTATAAGTTTTAATTCGCATAATCAAAATTATTGAAAAATAGTTCGCTCATACAGTAGATTCTCAATTATCTGTAATAATGATCTATATGGAACTACTTAAAAAAATTGAAATTTTTTCATTGTAACAGACTCCTTCAAAGTTTACATTGCTCTCAGTTTCCAAGGACAATATTAACACTTGAGAGAATAATGATATATTTTTGTCATATTTTATTAAAAGCCAGGGACATTTAAGCATATTTATTAAACTACTAAATGAATTTAATAAAATACTTCATAAAAATACTAAAATGAATAATGAAGACATTTAGTCTGTACATTCTTACCTCTTATGGTTGTTTTAGTCGAACATATATTTCAGAAATTGAGATGGAAGAACTGATTAAAGCAAACGCCAACCCTGAAATTCTAAGATTATGTGCCTTGGAAACAATAGAAACAAAATACCCCTGTTCTAAATGGTTACACATATATACAGATGGCTCTAAGCTAGATCACAATGGCCCTGTGGGAGCTGGAATCCATTGCTCACTCTTCTCTCTATACACTCCACTTGGACCAAATAAAATGGCTTTTGATGGAGAAATAAAGGCAATTCATACTGCACTTTCACAAATCATATGCCGTCAACAAATCAATGACCATATCGTCATTCTGTCTGATTCCAAAGCTGCCATACAAGCAATAACATCATTCAAATCAGCTCAAAGCAAGGAAGTAGTAGTAGATTGCAATAAATTACTCACTGACCTTTATCAAAAACATGACAGTAGTATTACAATGGATACCATCTCACTGCAGAATCAATGGAAATGAAATATGCTGGCAAAATGATTATTTATTTTCTTGTGTACCATATTTTCTTCATAACCATTATCTATTGCAACATTAATTATGTGTTCTTTTTCTATGAAAAGAAAAAGAACTATGAAAAAGAAAAAAAAGGACACATAATTAATGTTGCAATAGATAACGGTTATGAAGAAAATATGGTACACAAGAAAATAAATAAATTTAAAAGACAAAAAAAATTAATAAATGAAAGCACACTTATAAAAGAAACAGAAAAAATAAAATTCAAGAAATTCGCTTACCATCCATTGAAACACTATAAATTTAAAAAAAAATTCAAAAAGTTTAATATAAGATTAGCACCAAAGAATGAATACAGCCTTAATAAGATAATTAAAACCAATAAAAATGAAAGAATTGAAAATGAAAACAAATCAGGAATTTATCAGATCAGATGCAGGGATTGTGACAAAATTTATATTGGAAAAACAAAAAGAAATTTGAAAACAAGGGTGAAAGAACATCTTAGAAAACATCAAAACTGGAGAAGTGGAAAAGTCAGCAGTAGCTGCTTATGCTTGGTCCGAAAAACATTTAATTGAATCAAAGGCCAGTCTAATTAAAACAAATAGACAAACAAAAAGAACTCACAGTTTGGGAAAAGATCCACATTCAGAAAAACAAAGTAAAACTTATGAACTTCGAAATTCCTGCAAATTTTGACCTGATCCAGAGGTTCATCAGTCCACCAACAGAGGGAAGAAGAAGAATAGTTTCTTCCGATCGACATAACATCCATCGCCAAGAAATTTCTGACGATGAGACTGTTGTGGTCTCAAAATCACGATCTATTTAGAAAATTTATATGAAGAGCGGTAAGAAACATTTAATTTCACCATGGACAGAAACCACCTGCTACAATGTCAGGCACTTCACTCTGCTATGCTGTAGGATAGATACTGGGAAGCAAGAGCCAAACTTTTCTGTTTTCTCATAATTATGGACAATGACTTCTGTCAAGTCTCCTGTTTCTATAAATAAATAAATATTTCAAGGCTTCTGAACCCCATCATCTGTAATTGCTGACGATGGGCTTCAGAAGCCTTGAAACATATGTTCGACTGAAACAACCATAAGACATAAGAATGTGCAGGCTAAATGTCTTAATTATTAAATAAACCTCTTAATGTTACTTCCTATTATATTTTTAAATACTAAATGAATACTATGGCATGCAAAGATTATTTCCAATTTATATATTTTACAGTTTACCAATTCTGGCCTTCATTTGGTATGAAGGTTTCACTGCGGGAAGTTTCCAAAATTTCAAATTATATTTGAAACAAGAATGTATATAATTAGCAGTTTGACATTTTGCAATAACATTTTTCAAAATTACACTGACCATACTTCAGGATGAGGCAAAAGACCACAATGCAGACATAAGGCAACAAAATCAATGAATGCAAAAAATACTAGAAAAGAATTTTTCATTCAGTAACACCACATCATATCTGAAATATAGAGAAAATAGAAGTATGTAATTGTCTGAAATCTTGATTACACATAATAGATTTTTACTTAGTCAAAGATGACATGCCATACTACCAATTACTGTGTACTTTCAAACAAAAAACTTATGTCTCATGTCGTCACCATTATTAAATATTTTTATACATACTATTCAAAATATAAGGGATATTTCACCAAAAAATGGCGAGTATGCATCCTGTTTATTTTTTCAGGATAGCAAGACATCACTTTCAGCCCTGTGTTTAACTTGGTAACATACCCTGGACAATTTAACTCTATTTTTTAAAAATAAATCGCCTGGTCCCAATTTAGGAGCCAACCATTTAAGTTTTTAATATGTGATATATGAATCATTTTATTGAATATGGATTTTTTATAAAGTGATACATTTTAATGTAAAAATGGATAAAAGTATTTTTTTAGAAATAGTAATAGATAACAGAAATCCTCTTCATTTTACTGAGAGGCATAAAAGAGGCAAGAATCTGAGAGTAGATAATTATTGCAGGATGTAATAAAAGAAAAAGTTTGCAGTTGTTTGTCATTGTATCTAAAGTTCAAACATCTGTGACACTTTTTCATAAAAATTTGATAAATATTATTCAGCTGGTCACATGTTCTATCTGCTATTTATTTTCTATAATAAGAAAGTCTGAGGATCTAAACATGATTTATTTGTACGTGAATCAATCCTGATTTTTGTAGAAATTTTAAAATTTATGATGTCACATGACGTTAACAAGCATTTACAACTACACTGTGAAGATATCTTACAATGTCAGGACTCAAGGTGACTAAAAGAAATAAGGAATGTCTGATCATCTTATCTTAACCCTTAACTGCGGAGTTGTGCATTTCGTATGCCATAAGTGGATTGTGGGTTCGAGAAAGATACCAGTAGAAAATGTGATAGTACATGCAGTTGTATTTGTATTTATTGTGAAAAATATAATTTGTTTATTTAACTGTTTGTGGAATAATATGGATGATATGGGGGAGGGAAATTTACTAGTCCAAATGTAGTGAAAAATAATTAATTACCACGAACATCTATACGATGAATTTGTCAGATTTAGTGTTCACACACATTTTTTCACTGAAATTTCAAAATACACTGAATAAAAATCCTATGTAATTTACAAAAATTTTCTTTCATAATAGAATGTTCCTTATTCTCCATATAACTGATTGGCATGTCTGGCACACTGATCTACCACATCTAACACAATATTGGTTTGTTATCTTTTCGTTTCAACAAGGACACAATGCACACTGTTTTCTTTTACATCCTTGATTGGTCTTTTGTCCTCTGTGGGTCTTTCCTTTTTTGGAAATGGTTTCTTCAAAATCCTAGAAACAATCATTTTGAATTCTTTTGGTGCTTGATCATTTACAAGTCTTTTGTTCAGATATGTCTCGGTAAATTTTTGGCCTAAAGTTTTCAGGAATTCAAAGCTAGAAATAGGCTTGTAATCCTTGAAAGATGAATGCAGTACATAACAGTTGACACCAATTTTGTTCAGAATATCATAGAAGACAGCCAGGGACAATCTCCATCTTTGCCTGTTTGAGCTATATGTCATACATTTTTGTTCAAGGGTATCTACTCTCCCTTTCGTACTCTTATAAAATTATGAATATAATTTTTGGCTTGCATGTCTCAGGATCAGTACATTTTGAATGGTGCATGTTAGAGAGCATAATGACAGTTTTTTTTTTTTTTTTTTTTATCCTTTTTAGGTACATGCGAAATAATTGTTCCATCATCTCTAAACCCATACTCTGTGATGTCTATTATAGGTTTCCTGTTTGTTTGGAAGCAGATGCTAAAAAAATTCAGAGTCACATTCTAGTTCTGAGTATGTTTCATGTTCAGAATAATTACAGTCAGGATCGTTTTTATCCCCCACATTCACTCGCATCACTGCCCTCATATTCTTCTAAAACATTATGTACAAAGTCCAGGAAATCAGTATTTAGCACTAACATACGTTTGCGGGCATGATAAGCTGTATTATCACCAACTGTACCACAGTCAGATAAACTAATGTTCAAAACAAACACTGGAATGTAACTGGAGTTGTGGGGTCATAAAGGATACCATTCATTATTTTACTTATACATAGAGAAAGTAACAGTACTTACAGGTTACAGAAAATTGCTAAGGATTACTGTTGAACAAAGTGAAAGCTACACAAAAGGATTTAGAAAATAAATTGATTTTAAAAGAATATCAGGAATGTCCAGTTTCCTTGGTGTCATAAAAGACTCCTGTTAAGGGTTAAATTCTTTTTTGTTTGTTGGCGTCATATTTTGTGCATTGCTCTTTGTTAATAAACTTTAATTAAATTACAATAGGAAGTAACATTATGAGGTTCTTCTTAATAAATAAGGTGAATCTAATACATCGTACCTCATAAATACTTGATTTTTTATTTGACATATTTTGATATTGTCATTAAGGATGACAGAATATTCCTTTACTTTATTTCGACATAAATGAATACACAGAATTTGTTTAAAATCTCACCTAACACTTTATTTCTTTCCACAAATTATCTGTTAACTTTTATTCACAATTTCTACTCACAATTAATCTTATTTCAATGCTTATCTCAGTCACAATTATTTTCACAGTCGCTGATGAATCCGTTTGCCACAATTTATTGTACACTTAACGCTGTCCAACACAAAGACACTGCTATCGCTGTCGAACGAAAACTGACCTGTTGTCTCGCCTTTGCTCCTTTTATAGGCATGAGAAACTTTCCAGGCTTAGGTTTGCGATACTTTGAACCGTAGAAGTCATGGATCTTTGCCGAAAGGGGAGGGAGATGTTAGTAGAACTAACTGAACTCTCAACCCAGAAATATCGGTGGTTGATGCGGGTCTTTTACTTGCAAATCTATTCAAACCAATGAGACCAATGTTCCTGCCTTGCCCGCATAATTTTAACATCGCTATACGACGCACAATAAAATATTTTCCATAATAAGTTTGGTCTATGTAATTTTTTACCTCATATAGTTGTTTCTCTTAGACATATGTTTCAAGACATGTTTGTCCCATCTTCAGTAGTTACAGACGACAATGATATGAGGTAAGAATTACACAGACCAAACTTATTATATTGAAACATCAAGTAATTATGAGGTAAGATGACCAGATTCACCTTATTTACCAGTGAACTTGTTTCTTGGCTGTTTGGTAAATCCTAGTATGAGTTCAAATCAAATTGGTCCATGAAGCAAATGTCTTACAAACATAAAAATGATTATATTTAAATTAATGTTGGGAAGTAAACATTATGAGGTTATTTCATTAATAGTGAGTGGAGAACATATTTTTAACAACTCATCTCATACATTTTCAAATTTGTTTGATACCGACAGTTTAAGTCAAAATCTTGTCTCTCTTCAGTCATGACTTTGCTACTGCTTGTTCTGTACATTTAAAATTTTCCAATAGAACTTGTTTTTAAAATTTCACTTCACAAAACTAAAAAAGTTTTTATGTATTTATTGTGCATATTGCTAAAAATTAATCTATTTTGAATGCACTTGAAAATCTATTCAGTAAATGTAACAGAAATGTATCAAGAAATTAAATGAAACAAAGAATTTAGTTCCCATTATGAAATGAAATGTTGAAATTGTGTATATTTTAATGGTTTTTTGTATTTACAGTACATACTATAGATTTTGCATACAACATTGATGAGGAATTGGCTTGATAAAAGGGTTAGGGAATAATTTACAATGAATATTAAACACAAGTTCATCATGCAAATACAAAAACATGCAATCAGATTATCTTTTATGGCAGTTTTTAATGATTTTCATTAATGATCATAATTTGAGAATCAAAGCCAAGTTTTCAAACCATAATGATATGGCTGATAAAAAATTGCTTGTACAGGAACAAAGAAAAAAAGTTTGCAGAAATTGTGAATCATATGGTCTTTATAGGAAGCCAGATATAATGAGAACAGTTAAGTGTCGTAGATGATGGGCAGGACATGTGGCACGAGTGGGGAATGAAAGACGTGCATGGAATCTTCTTGTAGGGAAACCAGAGGGAAAACGCCCAGTTGGTAGACCAAGAATGAGATGGGAGAATAACATTAACTATGATTTGAGGGAAGTAGATTATACAGGGAATGATTGGAAAAGTTAGCTCGGGATAGAGATGTATGGAGGGCTTATGTCCGCATGGCCATGAATCTATGGGTTCGATAGTGCCAATGATTTAGTTAGTTAAAATTATGGTTACTGTATTTTCCTTCATACTTCATGTGGTAAAACATTATTAAGCATTAATGACATGAATAAGTGATTTGCGCTTTCTAATACTAAAATGGAATTGTTATAACTATAATTGAGGCCATTGAGAACCATAGTGATATAAGTGACATTTTTTACAAAAATGAGATAAATGCATACAATTCTAGCCATTTGGTTCTTTTACCTCGCGCCATAGAGATACAAGTACTCTCCATCACGTGCTGCCATGTTAACTACATAAGCCAGAAATGAGCTTTGCTTCAGGTTCATACTGAAACAAGTGACAACAGACACAATGGATTCAGTATGTATGATGAGAAAGGAAGAAACTGAGAAACTAAAGGTTTAATGGTTGAAGATTCGGTAGATGAGGTACAACAAAAGCTCTCCTTTGATCGTTCAGTTTAAGACCACACTGAATTCAGAAGACATGCCTTTTCGACGTCTTCATCGTAACGCAGTAGGACGGCCTCTACAATTCCCCAACACGCTAAGAACGCTGCGTGAAGGAGAGGTACCATTGAAAGCAGAAAAAATTAAAGATCTGCTTACCCTGCTCAGTTTCATTCCTCCAATGCACCATGGCTTTTATCTTAACCTCAAAGCTTCTGCTTCTAACATCACTAACTCAGGAAGAGGTAGCAGAAGAGGACATGCACGAGGACGAGGACATGGGGTTCGAGGAAACGGGCATGGGAGCTGTGAGAATATTGTTCCTGGAGAAGAATACTCAGATTCAGAGGAAATAAGTGATGAAAGTGATTAATCCTATCAGTGTTTATAGAGACAGAACTCTTATGTTTATTCTTTTACTGTTGGCAGACTTACGTATTTCTGAGACACTGATCTTGAACTTGATACAGATTTATACTTATTTGTAATGTATGTAACAAATTTAACATATGTATTCATGATCACATTTATTAATTGCATTTAAAAGTTACATTAGCACTAGGCTATAATGTACATCATATTGTAAATACATACCTATTTAGAGTCATACTGATACAAGTGCCATTGATAACAATAATATCAGGACCATACTGGTACAAGTGACATTTAATTTAGGCTGTAATGGATAAATTACATGTGTTATGTACCATATGTTCATTATAGGAAGTATTTTATAGGTTGCACTTGAAAATAATAAAAGTTGTTTGATAAGGAAATTCAGTGAATTATTATTCTATTATAAACTTTCAAGTACTAATATCTCAAAACTTGATTTATGCTACTTAGATCACTATGGTTCTCATGGGCTCAATTAAAGGTTCCATTTTTGTTTTATTTTCCTTGGTTTCTGTTCATATTGTGAATTGTAAAGCTTATTCATGTTTGTCTTCATGTTAATGTTACATTTTCGTAATGAATGAGCCAAGAGAATTCTGAATTTCACATTTTGTATATTTATATTAGAATTAATGTGATTGAGTATATTTTATTTCATTTTCTGATTAGTAATATGTAAATCAATATACTCAGGCAAATCTCTTTTCAAAGAGAAGAATTAAAAAATGTTCTGCCTGAATCAGGACTTGAACCCAAGATTTATATGCTGGTGCTCTTTCCTCTTGAGCTACCAAGTTAAATTTCTGTTCTGATAGGGCCTGGGTAGCTTAAGTGGAAAGAGCACCAGCATATAAACTTGGAGGTCGTGGGTTCAAGTCTCCTGGTTCAAGTTGATTTTTTTCTCTTTAAGAATATTTCACCTTACATATTTTGACAGTTCTTCTATTAGTATAAGGTGGCGTATTTGTAGAAGAGTATTTAAATGTTCATTAAAATGTTGATGATAGATTAACCTAGAAATTAACGATATCCAAAACAAATGCTTAATAATTTTTTTGTAAACAAATATTTAAGCATGCTAGGCCAAGGGCCTTCTAGGCCTGTCACGCTTGGAGAGAGGAGAATAAGTTAAAAAATACTAACAATTAAAATTAACAAATCTGAACAAAATGAATATTTGATTAAATTTTTAAAAAGCGAGCAATTAAAGTACAACAAAAAGTTTATTAATATGTGATGAAAATTTGAAATAAAAAGAAGAAAAAAACAAAGGTTGTGCATTAATTTAAAAAAATCTTTAAAAAAGTCAACCCTTTTATTTATTTTTATTTTTTAGTTGAAAATGTTCATATATTTTGATTAAATTTGTCTACTAAAATTATTCCCAATTATATAATTGTTCTTAAAATGGTAGTTTTCTACTCTCAGGAGCTTCCATGTGCTCTTTTAAGGTGAATCATTTGAAATTTGGAAGTTACTATGAAGTGTTTTTAATATGTACCTTTTGAATAGTAATGGATATTTATGAATGAAGACAAGGTTTAATTTTGTTAACAATTTGTGTATTACCCAAACATCGTTCTCCATGCTCTCTGCAGAATTTTAGAATCAGCTGTAGTGGTATAAGACCTTTCAGAAATTAAAAATACAACCTTTTTTTATCTGCGACTATTTAATCCTTTATTTTTATTTTTTGTAGAAAATTAAGCACAGCACATTATTAGAAGTGAATGAACAATTGCAATTATATTTCATTGTTTCATAATGGTAGTATGGTCTTTTTTATATCTTAGAAGAGTTAAGATGGACTGAAAATATGATACCCACCTGACTCACATGAAATTCACTGCTTCTGTTAACAATATAAATACTGATATATTAGAACAAGGTATGAAGTATTAATAAATAATTAAGAGGGAATAACACTATGAGATAATATAATAAAGAGAATGAACCAGAAAATGCACCTCACCTTATATTATCTTATTTGGACATGTTTCAGAGCCATTATCTCTATTCTCAACTAGATTTTGACTCAGAATCTATCTGAGAATGGTAACAGTGGTCTCCGAAACATGTGTAAGTGAGAAAATATAATATGAGGAGAGGTGTAGGTATTGAACATTATGATATTTAAGTAACATTGTTGATTTTATAAGGGTCATACTGAAAGTCATTAGCTATTATTGTTATGAATCTTAATTTATATTTTTAGACAAACCTGGTACATCATCTTAATCTACATACTTTTCTATCAATTTTCCACATGGTCTCCATTTCTTTGGACACATTTTTTCCACCATTCTACAATTTAGAAAATTCCCATGCAGTAGAAATATTATCCAGCTGCCAGAAGACACCGATTCGCCACTTTCTGGATATCTCCCAGCATCTTGCAGCTGTTCCTTCGCAGGTCCGAAGAGATGGTAATTAGAAGTTGCTAAGTTGGAGATGTTGGGAGGATGTGGAAGATTTTCCCACCCATATTTCCTTATTTTCTCCACGTAACACAGGTAGTTTGAAGCCATGCATTCGTATTGTAGGATGATATTCTTTGCAGGGTGTTTATTACACAATGCACAACTGAGTTTCATGTGTGTTTGGATGTAGCAGATAGCATTTATGCTGTCCAGTTTCAAGAAATTCAATCAGAATACAACCTTTTGCATCTCAGGAGACACTTGCCTTGCTTTTTTCTTTGATGGTGAATTCAAATTGTGCCATTCCATACTTTAAGTGTTTCATTCCAGGCTCGTAATGATGAAATCAACTTTCATCATATGTCACAACACTCATTATGAAATTTTCTCCTTCATTTTGAAATCTCAGAAGACCTTGGGTGCTGATTTTTCCTAGATCTTTGTGGTATTTGGTCAGTAAACATCAGATCAAGCTTTTTTGACAACCCAAATTTGAATGATTTCCTATATGCACCATGTCCTATTACAAGTTTGCTGTGATTTTATTTATAGTATTAAGTCTGCCTTCTCTAATCAATTCGTTAACTCTTATCCTTCTTGCGTTCTGTAGAGATAGTTTAAGGGGGCTGCTATAAGGCTCAATTTGAATGCTCGTGTGCCCATAAAATGTTTCATCCATCTTCTATTACTGCTGGCACCCAAACACATCTCAATATCTCAATTTGAATGCTCGTGTACTCATAAAATGTTTCATCCATCTTCTATTACTGCTGGCACCCAAACACACATACACGCTGAAGTCTAAGGAGAATTTCAGCAGCAGAATTTCCTCTTTAACAAGGAATTCAATGACACTACACCATCAAAACAAAACATTGATGTCAGCTGTTATGCAAGTGTTACCTGATACAAGATTGAAGCTATTGATGTCACAGTGTGTCAAGAATAATGTAAATGTAGATTATGATAATGCAGCTGTTTTGTTACATTGTTGAAATTGGAATTGTAACATTGGTTGCTCATGACTTTCAGTGTGACCCTTGTACAAAGTGATTTTATCAAGAATACAGTATGTTCTGATGTTAGCATGACTACAAGGAAACTCGGAGGATAGTTCTATATGTTAAGCTCGGTAACATTAAACAATTTTTTGCTTACGAGAAAGTACTGGAACAACTCCTTGTTAGGTTCTTTTATTTGATAATATGTGATATAAGAGCAAATATTCCAATATGTTCAAGAAGAGATTAAACAAATTTTTAGGCTATTGTAGAGTAAATGACTACATATGTATGTTATAATGGGCCACATGTTAAAATTGTATTATCTTCCATTATACATTTGATTACATCTTTACATGCGGCCAATATGGTTTTCCTTCTATTCTTTGTTTCACATTATGTGCTGATACCAGATTTCAACATTACATTGTAAAGCCATGGTTTTTTGGAACACATTTCAGTGATTAACATTCAGACTACTATGAATGTTGTTAAGGTACATTGTGAAAGTTATCTTAAGTTAAATTAGATTGTTTGGTTAGCTACAGTTAGGTTAGTTAAGATGTGTGCTTGTCACATCGATGACAGAATCCTCTACCCCACGTAATTCAGGATGACACTGACAGCAACTTGAGCCAGCATAACATCCCACTAGGCTGACAATTCTGTTTTAACCATAATTCGTAGCTAATGGTTGGCTGAAGATGAAGGCAAATGGTCTTCAGAACCATTATTGTGAAAACACAAAACTTTGATATGAGATGTTCATTTCATTTTGAGAATTTTCATCATTGAGGATTTTCTCCAACCAATCTTAGTAATTAACATGAATTAAAAATAAATAAATATAAATGACTATGGACTTACAGACTATCTGTTCACAACAAACATTCACAAATTTCCCTTAATTAAAGTTCTCCATCGTTATTTGTCCACTGTGTCTTCATCTGTTACACCAGATTTCCTCATTGAATTTTGAATATTGTTCTTTCAGGTTGTTCTTGGTCTTCCTTTTCTGTTCCTTCTTTCAATTTTCCATGCATAGATGGCCTTTGGTGAGATGTATAAACATTTAATCCAACTCATTTATAAATTATAATATATTAATAATCCTATTATAGTGTATGAATAGAAGCTTTACAGTTGTTGCAAACAAGTTTGCTGCTATGTACATCTGGGATTATTTATAAGGTAGAGAAAAATTTGACTTAATTGAGATGCCTGTATACATAATTAGTTGGTGTATTAGTATGTAGAACTAAAGATCTTGGGTTCAAATTGTGATTCAGGCAAGAAAGAATTTCTCCAAAAAAATTAATAATTAATAATACAATATGAGTATATAACCCATATTTGAAGAGAAAAATTATACGCTCAGACCGGGACCTGAACCCGGGACCCTTGGTTCTCTAGACCAAGTGCTCTACCAACTGAGCTACCTGAGACAAGTACCGATCTAAACGCAAATCTTTCTCTATATACATTGTAATTCCCTTCCAACAAATGCTCTGAAGCCATGCTTCTATCTTGCAAATGTCGGCTCCTTTATTAAGAAGACATATTTGGGAATTATACATTACAGCCAGTACAGCTTTTTTCATGTTTTTATTATTGATTTCGTACATGAAAGATTTGCGTTTAGATCGGTACTTGTCTCAGGTAGCTCAGTTGGTAGAGCACTTGGTCTAGAGAACCAAGGGTCCCGGGTTCAGGTCCCGGTCTGAGCGTATAATTTTTCTCTTCAAATATGATTTATCCATCATTGAGTTTATGTACGAAATCAATAATAAAAACATGAAAAAAGCTGTACTGGCTGTAATGTATAATTCCCAAATATGTCTTCTTAATAAAGGAGCCGACATTTGCAAGATAGAAGCATGGCTTCAGAGCATTTGTTGGAAGGGAATTACAATGTATATAGAGAAAGATTTGCGTTTAGATCGGTACTTGTCTCAGGTAGCTCAGTTGGTAGAGCACTTGGTCTAGAGAACCAAGGGTCCCGGGTTCAGGTCCCGGTCTGAGCGTATAATTTTTCTCTTCAAATATGATTTATCCATCATTGAGATGTACGAAATCAATAATAAAAACATGAGTATATAAATTTACTTATAACTAGAGATCCGTGAAAGTGGTTTTATTTGTTTTAAAATTTCAATATTTCGATTTTATTGAAAATTTGGCGGTGTTATTCTAAAAAAAATATGTAAATTTGAGTCTTTTTAATCCCGGAACAGCCCGGAATCTTTTAATACTATTTTTAATCCTACTTTAGTATATTAAACCCAATAAGAATGATATATCCAATAGTTCAAGGTCAACTTTTAGCTTGTACAATTGATATTGATTTTAATACACTAAAATGTATAAAATTTATATTGTAGTCACTAATTTGTAAACAAAATTTACCTTTTAAGAAAAAGCGATCATGGTGAGTATCTCTGCATGACCATTGTTGTTCAAACTGTCAGTATTTTTGTTAAAAATCCATGTTATAGATATGTAATCCAGTAGAAAAAATGGTATGTAATTAAATTGTTTTAATTAAATTGGGAATAATAACATTTATCAATATGATATAATTACTCATGGTCCATTGTTGGCTTATTCAAATTTAGCAGTGCTTGCATTATTGTTAGGTTACTGCTTGTACTTAAAGAAATATTTTCTTCAGATTTGAACATACCATTACTTAATAATGATTGATATAAAATTGATAATTGTGTCTGCAAAAATTTAGGGAGAAAAAAACTTATCTCACATGTTAATATAATTTGTATTTCTTGGAATTCATATTGGCCATAGAACTTACAATCTATGGAGAGACCATATTTGAGCATGCGGACAGAAAATATTACCTCTATGTTGTGAACTTTGTTGCAACTATGAGTGCATTGAGGAAGCAGATATGGCAGTTAAAAAGATGGAATCCAAAAACAGTGTTTAAAAATGCATTATGAAAATTTTGCGGATAGAGCAAAAAAAATCTCCGAAATTCGTTGAAAATTGTAAATTTCGGTGTTATTTTGCATTATCATAGGATTTTGCGATTCATAAATGCTTTTTTTGAGGTTGTGAGAAGTGGAGTTAAGAAATGGTACAAGAAAATGACAAAATTAGAACATTTCACGTTACTGCGACTTGCGAATTTCACGGATCTCTACTTATAACATCACATTGATGTGTTTTCTTGAGTTATAAAAAAATATTTTGAAGAATAGGTCAGGACTTCGTCTGATTTAACATATAACCAATTATATCCCCAATTGATGCATATTAATGAGATTTGACTTCTTAGGAATTAACACTATGGGCTATTATTTATTTATGTAAAATTGTATCACCTCACCATATCATTCTTCTTATTAGACCAGTTTAGGGACGTAATTCGGTCCTGAAACCAGTCTAATAAGAAGGATATGAGGTGAGGTGATCCATTTTTTCTTAAATATTAACTAGATTCTAATAGACTTATGTGATTGCGGTGACTTGAAGCTTTCATAACTCCTGGGGTTTTGGTTTTAGAGGTGGAGGAATTATCTTAAACCAAGTGTTTCTGTGAGGTTATTGGTTGACTTACTCTATTTATTTTTTCCTATTAATTGATTAAAAATATTAAATATTTATTTTACGTATCTTTTATTTAACTTCATGTATTTTAATAAACTCTCAATTTACCAGGATGATAGAATTGAAATATTTTGCAAAAATTTAATCTATATCAATAAGTTTCTGGAATGAGGCTATAAACACAACACTTCAAAGTTTCTATTCAGCACTGTCACCCTCGAAGTAGTCACCTTGGGAGTTGATACACTTGTCCCAGCGCTTCTGCCAATGCTGGAAGCACTTCTGGAAGTCGTCTTCTTTAAATGTGTCCAATGCCTTCTGCGATTCGCGCTGGATGACATCAATGTCCTCAAAATGATGTCCTCGGAGCCGAATTTTTAGCTGTGGGAACAGGAAAAAGTCTGCTGGAGCCAGATCTGGAGAATAGGCTGGATGGGGAACAGTACTCATCCTATTTTTGTCCAAAAACTGGCGGACAGAAATTGCTTTGTGCGCGGGCGCATTGTCGTGATGCAGGAACCAGTCACCAGTCCTCCATTTCTCTGGCCGTTTGCGTCGCACACTCTCCCTCAATCTTTGCAACACTTGTTTGTAGTACACTTGATTCACTGTTTGACCCCGTGGTACAAATTCCTTATGCACAATTCCATTAATGTCAAAAAAACAATCATCATTGACTTCACATTCGATCGAACTTGTCTGGCTTTCTTGGGGCGTGGAGATGCAGGACTCTTCCATTGCGAAGACTGTTGTTTAGTTTCTGGATCGTAGCCATAAATCCATGTTTCATCACCAGTCATTTTTAAGCTGTTCTTTAAGATCTGTGCAGGCAATCACACGACTTTCCTTTTGGTCATTTGAAAGGAGGCGGGGCACGAACTTCGCAGCAATTCTTCGCATGTTCAAATCGTCTTTCAAAATGCTTTGAACACTTCCAAACGAGAGTGCTAGTGCATCAGACAGTTCTCGTATTGTAATGCGCCTATCATTTAATACCATTTCCCTCACTCGATCGATATTTTTATTGGTTTTGCTGGAAGTTGGTCATCCCAGACGATTTTCATCCTTAACCGATGTCACGCCCCTTTTAAATTTCGAAAACCACTCAAATGCTTGAGATTTGCCCATTGCTTCCTCCCCATAAGCTGTTCTTAACATTTGATATGTTTCTGTTGCAGTTTTACCAAGTTTAAAGCAAAATTTGATGCATGTTCTTTGTTCCTCGTAATCCCGCATTGTTGCTACACAGAGAAATTGTCGCATGCACAAAACACGTCTTCACTTCAGAGCTTCTACCAGCATACTGCAAGGTCAGAGAAGGTCGCGCGACCCCTCAAATTCATCACAAGGAAATTCTGAGTGTACAGCCTGGGTGAAAATTAAAAACTCATCAATGGCATAATTGTTTTGAAGCCATTCCGGAAACTTATTGATCACATCTCGTACATTACATCTTCAACTATTGAAATGTTATATGGCGTTTTCAATTGTACTCCACAGTTTAACCATTTCAGACCCAAATTTCTATTTCTAGTTGAAGAAAGAAAAAGCATTACATTTAATTTTTGATGTTTGTAATTTTTACAATTTTTAGGTATTTTTGGGCCTCTAATGATTATTTACCCACAATTTGACATTTATTCTGATCACTTTTGAAAGTAAATATATTCTTAAAAATTGACCCAATGTTGAAAGCTTTATACCTCACCTCATATCCAGTCTTCTAATTATACCGGTTTCAAAGCTTAAGCGGCTTCATCTTCAGTAATTTCTTGTCGACTGTTGTTATGTCTATCAGTAGAACTGTTTCATCCATTCTGATTGACAGAACATTAGTCGACAAGAAATTACTGAAGATGAAGCTGCCTAAGCTTTGAAACCGGTATAAATTAGAAGACCGGATATGAGGTGAGGTATAATGCATTTTAATTTAAACCTTAAATTTAACCTCATAGTGATTTTTCCTATAAAAGTTCAATAAAAGATTAAATGATACATAGTAATTTATTATAGAATTACAATAGGAAATAACATTATGGGTTTCTTCTTATAAATAAAGTGAGTCTGTTGCATCTTACCTCATAAAAGTTGAGCTCTTCTAGGACATTTGTCCAGACTTTGAGGCTTAACAAGCTGACGATGAAATAGAATTGTTTTGAAATATATCATAGAAGAACTCAAGTTTTATGAGGTAAAATGCAACAGACTCACCTTATTTATTATGATATGTAGTAATTTGGTAATCAAACTATTGACGCTGGAGGGAAAATTTTCTATAGGATCGTAACAGGCCTTGGCCTAATACTTGGAAGGAAGAAGAAGAAGATGTAGTAATTTGGTTATTGGGAAAAATCAAATTTTGAATCATATCCATTACATATATTGTTTAGTTGTTTCTTGACTCACCTCATACTTCTTAACTCCCAAGCAGACTCGAGTTTCTTCACTTCATTTGTGACATTCTCAATGCTGTATTACGTTCTCAACTGATGTCCAACGGCCTTCTCTCCTGCAGACTGACCTCCGCGCCATCTGATGGTTGACCGACGAACTTCCAAATCAATCCCCTCTCCTTATCACTAGGTATTTCAAAATTCATAGTTGTGTTTATATTCTTGCTATGTAAATTTTTTCCCAAATTGTGAGTTCCTTCGGTTTTTCCAGTTGTTTAAGTAATTTTGTTTTGGTTTCTATTCTATGTTTTTCTGACCAGGCAGATTTTTCTGTTTCTCCATTTTTAACATTTCTAATCTTGTATTTAGATTCCTTTTTGTTTTTCCTATGTATATCTTTTCACAATCTTTACAATTAATTTGATAAATTCCCGATTTTTTGCAGTCTTCAATCTTTTCATTTTTGTTGGCTTTTATTAAGTTACCTAAACTGTAATCATTTTTCGATGTTAATTTGATGTTGAATTTGTTGAAAATGTTTTGAAACTTGTCAAATACTAAAGGATGGTATGTGAACTTCTTGAATTTTTTTTACCAATATCTTTATCTGTGTGAAGAGTACTTTCATGAATCATTTTTTGTTCCTTAAATTTATTTATTTTCTTGTGTATCATCTTTTCTTGAATTCATTATCCTTTTCAATTCTTATGATGTGTTTTTTCTCTCTATTGTAATTTTCTTTGCACATGGGAACGTTCAAAGTCTGCATGTTAAACTAATAAATACTGCCTGTTTGTGTGAAAAATTGTTAAATCCTGTAGCTTTTATATAATTATCAATGTGAGTTTATTTTCTGTACATTCCAAATTCTATTTTCTTTTTTTCTTCATTCCTGATCAATTTAAGGTCTAAAAATGGTATTTCATGATTATTTTCTACTTCCATTGTAAATTTGATTGTTTTATTTTGAATATTTAACAGTTTAATGGCATCTTCTAATTGTTTCTGTATTACTATTGCTATGATATCATCTACATATCTTCTCCAAAATTTAAACATCAGAGGGTATGCTTTGGTTACATGACATTCAAAGTTCCCCATAAACATATTTGCTAAGAATGGTGATAATGGATTTCCCATTACAAGTCCTGATCTTTGTCTAAAATACTTTCCTTTAAAGGTGAAGAACATTTGATTTAAGCATAATTTTATTAATTTTATGTATTCTTTAAAGCTATCATCATCTACTTTGTTTTCTTTCAACCATTTTTCTAAAATTTTCAAAGTTATGTCAGTCTGGATGTTTGTGAACAATGAAGTGACGTCAAATGAGACCGATGTTTCCGACGGTTCTATTTCTACATTTTGTAATTTTTCCACTAGTTGGTAAGAATTTTCTACTGCTAAATTTTCAAATTTTTTCCATACCTTTAAATTTATTGCTTAACCATTTTGATATATTATATGTCGGTGAATTGATATTGTTGATGATAGGTCTCATTTTCTTTCCATGTTTATGGATTTTAGGAAGACCATGTTGTTGGGGTTTCTGGGATTTGGTATTTTTAATTTAAACTTCTCCTTTTGTGTCATAATTTTTTAATTGATTTTAGGCTGGTTTCAACTTCCTTAATTGTTTTTGCAAGGGGATCTGTTTTTATTTCTTCATATTCTTCTCCCTTTAATAAATTCTCCATCCTATCATTGTATATGTAATTTTGGATAAAGAAGGTTACAATGATAGGATGGAGAATTTATTAAAGGGAGAATATGAAGAAATAAAAACAAATCCCCTTGCAAAAACAATTAAGGAAGTTGAAACCAGCCTAAAATCAATTAAAAAATTATGACACAAAAGGAGAAGTTTAAATTAAAAATACCAAATCCCAGAAACCCCAACAACATGGTCTTCCTAAAATCCATAAAGATGGAAAGAAAGTGAGACGTATCATCAACAATATCAATTCACTGACATATAATATATCAAAATGGTTAAGCAATAAATTTAAAGGTATGGAAAAAATTTGAAAATTTAGCAGTAGAAAATTCTTACCAACTAGTGGAAAAATTACAAAATGTAGAAATAGAACCGTCGGAAACATCGGTCTCATTTGACGTCACTTCATTGTTCACAAACATCCAGACTGACATAAATTTGAAAATTTTAGAAAAATGGTTGAAAGAAAACAAAGTAGATGATGATAGCGTTAAAGAATACATAAAATTAATAAAATTATGCTTAAATCAAATGTTCACCTTTAAAGGAAAGTATTTTAGACAAAGATCAGGACTTGTAATGGGAAATCCATTATCACCATTCTTAGCAAATATGTTTATGGGGAACTTTGAATGTCATGTAACCAAAGCATACCCTCTGTTATATTCGAGAAGTGTTAAATGAATAATAAAATCGTCAATACCCTCTGTTGTTTAAATTTTGGAGAAGATATGTAGATGATATCATAGCAATAGTAAAACAGAAACAATTAGAAGATGCCATTAAACTGTTATATATTCAAAATAAAACAATCAAATCTACAATGGAAGTAGAAAATAATCATGAAATACCATTTTTAGACCTTAAATTGATCAGAATGAAGAAAAAAAGAAAATAGAATTTGGAATGTACAGAAAAGAAACTCACATTGATAATTATATAAAAGCTACAGGATTTAACCATTTTCACACAAACAGGCAGTATTTAATAGTTTAACATGCAGACTTGTGAACGTTCCCATGAGCAAAGAAAATTACAATACAGAGAAAAAACACATCATAAAAATTGCAAAGGTTAATGGATTTCAAGAAAAGATGATACACAAGAAAATAAATAAATTAAGGAACAAAAAATTATTCATGAAATTACTCTTCACACAGATAAAGATATTGGTAAAAAATTCAAGAAGTTCACATACCATCCTTTAGTATTTGACAAGTTTCAAAAATTTTCAACAAATTCAACATTAAATTAGCACCAAAAAATGATTACAGTTTAGGCAACTTAATAAAAACCAACAAAAATGAAAAGATTGAAGACTGCAAAAAATCGGGAATTTATCAAATTAATTGTAAAGATTGTGAAAAGATATACATAGGAAAAACAGAAAGGAATCTAAATACAAGATTAGAAATGTTAAAAATGGAGAAACAGAAAAATCTGCAATAGCTGCACATGCCTGGTCAGAAAAACATAGAATAGAAACCAAAACAAAATTACTTAAACAACTGGAAAAACTGAAGGAACTCAAATTTGGGAAAAAATTTACATATGCAAGAATATAAACACAACTATGAATTTTGAAATACCTGGTGATAAGGACAGGGGATTGATTTGGAAGTTCGTCGGTCAACCATCAGTTGAGAACGTAATACAGCATTGAGAATGTCACAAATGAAGTGAAGAAACTCGATTCTGCTTGGGAGTTAAGAAGTATGAGGTGAGTCAAGAAACAACTAAACAATATTAAAGTTAATAATATCATAGTGTTATTTCCTACCTACATAATCCATTACATATGTTTAACAGTGAGCTACATGATTTTATGGGAAATCATGTGTAAAAAGAGTGGTTAAGTCTTGATAGATTGCAGTAAATAGGGCATATGGCACAAATGGGAGATGTATGGAAAACCAGAGGGAAAGTTGTCAGTAGGCAGACCAAGAATAATAGGGAGAATAATTTACTCATGATTTGAGGAGGCGAATTTACAGGAAATGACTGGTAAACATCAGCTCAGGATAGGGATGTATGGAGAGCAATGTCCTCATTGCCACGAACCTCTGGGTTTGATAGTGCTAGTGAATTAGTCTGTTACAAAATGACACCGGGCTAGAACAGGTTAAAAACAAAATTGAATTATTGAAAACTATTTCCTGTCAGTCAATTAGGAAAATTGTAATTTTAGCGGAAGGTTAATAATAATCTTGCAAACAAGTCATATGACATTTTTCCATGTGTAGTTTACTGTCATAAAATGTGATAGTTTGACAAAGTTTCTTCTATTATGGTGTGTGTGTATGTCACAAGTACTGTCCTTAGCCTTTCCTCTAGTTTCCAAGATTTATGTATTCAAACCTTCCTGGAGTCGATTGATTTTTAATGAGATAAAAATTCTGAGCATGGGTTCCTTTGGAAGAGATTTAAAGCAATGGTACTATATTGTAGATTTATGGGATATAAAAGAACTTTCAGCTTGAAAAAAGAGGCCTCTGACAAAATTGATTTGCCTTTTCACACCCACATCTGAAGTGCGATGCTAATGACCCTAATTGTTAAATAGAGTTCAGTTTAGACAAATGCTGGTATTAATAGTCTTTACACAACATTTCTGCTGTTGTGTTTATTCCCTTATTTTAAATTACGAATTACCAGGTCTCAGACTTGGCATTATGCCGGACATGAGTAGAGAATTTACAATGTAAAATGAAGGTCCGATCTTTTCCAGATTATTTACTAATTTAATTGAATTATATTTAAAAAATATATGTATTTTGGTATTACAGCAGCTCTAGAATTTGTTCTTAGAAAAATTCTGAAAATGTAAGATTTTTACAGTATTTTGTAAATAAATACTTTTGCATCTGTAAATTGTCCATCCTAGTGGATTAGGAAATACCATACTTGTCTCAGTTTCCCAGTTCAAAACTTAGCTGGAGTCAATAGTTTTTTTAAAGTCATTACATTCTTGAGTATGGTTTCCTTTGGAAGGGAAGTAAAACCATGTTACATACAAGAGGACTGAAGCTTTACCCTAATTTCTTCTGAAAAACAGTTTGTCTTATGTGATATTCATCTAAATAAAAATTAATAACTTTATGTACATTTTCATCTCTTATCTTTTCTGGTTAATTGAGAGTATTCTTATATAAAATTCTAAAAAAAATTATGTTTAGAGCCTTAGTTGATTGTTCTATCCTATGTATGTTTTACTTTCATGATATAAAATGGGTACCTGTCAGTTATACATTAAATTGTTTTTTCCATGTGTGAAACATATTGAATCAAGTATCATGAAAAAATAACAAAAATTCGACTTAATGTTTGTAATAAAATACAATTCACTTATTGAGTTTCTCATCAACTGAAAGATGTGTATATATCAACTAAAATATTATCAGCTTAAGTGGCCAGAGGCCAACCTTGAATTCATGGCGTGGAAAATCCAAGAAACCTTTCTTAATCATATTTATATCTGCGAAAATCTACATATAGAATAAAGAAAATTATATTAATTTAGAAAATGTGCATCATAATTAGCTGCATAATTATACAAACTAAACACAATAAGAATATTATAGATATTCAATATAGAATGATGAAAAAAAATTGCTGTATTGAATGAACAAGCATTTTGGCTTCAACATTAGATTTGAAATGTTCCGAATGTGTGTTTTGCCAGTATTCATATACGGCAGCCAGAAAAAGCCTAAGTATTATGGTTATGCTGGAGAAAGATTTCCATATAAAAGACATAAAAAAATTATAGGATAGAAAAACAAACTATGAAGGTTGCAGCCGGAAGCTCAAAAATACAAAGACCACATAACCAGGATACAACAGAACAGATAAATCTATGCCATGATGGGACCCAAGAAGCAGAGAATACTCATGCCAAAAATGGTCACAGGAATTCATCGGTCTACCAACATTGAATTACAAAACAACAGTCAAGTACAAACTGAAGATGGAGGATTATTAGTTTCTCTGATACTGTCTTAAAATTAAGACTAAATATGGTTGGTTGGTTGGTTGGTATCTAATGTCGAGCACTTGATAATGAAATCATTTGCTCTCTATCTTCATTTAAATTGCAGAAAGGGCATTTAGGCGAATCTCTTATGCCAAGTCTGTGTAGGTGTTTATTCAGGCAGTCATGTCCCGTTAGTAGTCTGAATATTGCTACTGAAGATTTTCTTTGTAATGTAGTAATGTCATAAGCTTGTAGATTTTCCCATTTCTTTCCAGATGTTTTGGTGGTGTATTCTTCTCTAAGTTTATTGATATATTTATTTGAGATAATTCTTTTGATAGAGTGAAAGGAAACTGGAATAGAAGTTGGGTTCGAAACAATTTTGCTACCCTTCTTGGCCAGAAAATCGGCTATTTCATTGCCTTTCACTCCACAATGGGCCGGAATCCATTGAAGTACGAGTTTTTTATGTAGACGGGATAACTGTTTTATTATTTTGTGACATTCGATAATTTTGGTGCTTTTGGGTGCTGTGTCTCATGTTATAGCGAGAATGGCTGCTTTGGAGTCACATAGAATTACAACTTTTGTAAATTTTTGGATGTGATATAAAAGAAAATTGCTAGAATTTCACCATCAAAGTTTGTTGAATTTGTGTTTAGTTTACGATAAAACGGAAAAAAGTGGGCATACTGCACCAGCACCAGTGCCACCCTCATTTGGTAGGCTGGAGCCATCTGTAAAAATGTGTATCCATTCAGGAGCAGGGTGTCTTAAATTTATTATTTCCAGTGACCTTTGTTTTAAGATATATGGGGGAGTTTCAGATTTCCTGATGTCTTCTGTTAAGACTAAATGTGAGATGAAGTATAATTTTAATAATATCGAAACATGAAAACTAGCATGGTATTTTAAAATACTATTTAGTGAAAGCATTTAAGACTATTTAACCTGTAAAGGGTTAGGCAACCTTGCCTATTCCATCTTCACAATGTCAGGACCAACTTCTCTTTTTCCCCTTAGGATGTAGATAATCAACAGGGGTGGGATTCTTTTGTTATTCATGCAGTCCAGGAGGGCTCTCCAATTTTCCTTTGTCTCTTCTGATATCTCATTTAGGCTATGTATATTTAATTCAAGTCATGTTTGCCTCATCTTTGTCTTGAATTAAATATCCGATTGAGGGTCTTTCCACTTTTCAGCGGTTGCCCATTTACCAGCCGGCTGCTGGCCCTTCACATCACATGTGTCAATCACAGAGGTAGATGATCAACAGCCAGTGTAGGGGTGACATGTGGTTAGCATGTCGAGTCCCCCAGCCGTTATAGCTGGTTCCTCAACCTGGAGCCGCTACTTATTGTAGCTACCCAATTGCCTCACGATGCTGGTGGGCACCGGTCCCATACTGGCCGAAATACCATGAGAAAATTTTTCCGCCATGGAGACTCGAACCAGCGCAAGTCCCGTAGCTCTGCGCCAAGGCTTCCTACCTTAACCGCTCGGCTACGGCGCGGGGACCTTGAATTAAATATACATAGCCTAAATGAGATATGAGAAGAGTACAAAGGAAAATTGGAGAGCCCTCCTGGGGGACAATAAATATGGCATCATAATAAATGGCAGAAGGCTAACCAACCTACGAATTGCAACAAATGCTAACAGAACTGAAAGACGGAGCAATCAGGTCAGGCTTGAAATAAACTACAATAAAACAAAAGTAATGACGAACAGGAAACCAACACCAATCTTGATACACGCAAAGGACATAGAATATGGAGGACTACATTTACCTTGGACAGACTGTCTTACTACACCAAGGAACAGAGAAAGAAGTACAAATGAGGATCACACAATCTTGGAAAGCCTTTTGGGCGCTGAAATTCATACTTCTAGACAAGTCCCTAAACCGCAGAATAAGATTAGAAGCCCTCAACTCAAGCGTATTCCCGGTCTTAACATATGGCTGCCAAACCTGGGCCCTAACAGAGAGGCAAAGGAGGAGCATTGAAATCTGCCAAAGGAAGATAGTGGGTGTCTCACTCCGGGATAAGATTTCCAACATGGCGCTACAGAAAATTACAACTTCAAAGACCATTACTCAAAAAGCCCTCCAAAGTGGACATGGGGTGGTCATGTAACAAGACAACAACAAGGCAGATGGGCGCGGGAAACCACCATGTGGGACCCCTACATTGGAAGATGAACACGAGGTCGGCCAAGAAGAAGATGGGCAGACACGTTCAAACTGATGTTGGGAGGACATTGGTCAACCACAGCCCGCAACAGGAACAAGTGGAAACAACTAGCGTACAATCTAAAAATGGACTAAAATTCTTAATAAACTACAGTGAAGTGTACAAGTGAAGGACCCTATAAACATAATGTTCACGTGAATTAGCTCACCACGTGAACCATTTAAAAATTTAAAATTGAGCCCCCCTCTTGTAGGAGGCCCTAGCCCTTCATGGGACATAGTGGCTACATTCATTCATATTTAATTCATCTCATAAATTTTCATTTTGTATAGAGTCCAGCTTTGTAAATCCTTTTACCCTATAGAGGAATCTAATTTCAGCTGACTGAATCTTACTTTTTCTGTCTTTTTCATAAAGTATCCAAGATTCACTTCTGAACATTAATATTGGCATAGCCATCCTCTAATCACATTTTAATTTGGTATCATTTTCGGGTTTTATTTTGAAGAATTCTACTTATCGTCCAACGTATAGACTGAAATTTGTTCAGTTTATTTTTGTCTTTGTTTCTGTCATGACTTATATCAAGATTTTTAAAATACAATATGACATATCACATTCCAGATAATTAAAATCAGATACTACTTCCAATATTTTTTTTTATTCGATGCCCCATTTTGTCATTTCGACATTTCTGGTGTTCTCTGCTGGCATTGCCGTAATTGTAACCCACTTCTGAAGTTGCGTCTAGAAGGCGGAGTTACACTGCCCCGATGATATGATGATGATGGTAGTGGTGCACCAGGAGAGTTCTTAATCCTAAACTTAACCTAAATTCCAGACCATGGACTATCACAGGATTAATTACTATGGAAAATTCCGATGGTTTGACAGGGAATCGAAACCTGGGACCTCATGAACAGTGGTCAGAATTGTTTTCTGCATTATTATTGTTTTGTGTGCTCAGAACATTTACTTTAATAGGCCCTAATTTTTGTTTTCCCTGTAGATATACTTTCTTTTTTTCAATTTTTATATAATAATAATTCCATGGCACGACAGGCCTAGATAGCCCTTAACCTACCATCCGGCTGCTGGCCTCACATCCACATGTGTCAATCACAGAGGTAGATGATCATCTAGCCAGTGTAGGGGTGACATGTGGTCAACATGTTGAGTCCCCCAGCCATTTTTCTCAACCAGGAACCGCTACTTATTGTAGCTACCCAAATGCCTCACAATGCTGGGTGGGCACCGGTCCCATACTGGCCAAAATAGCATGAGAAAATTTCTTCCCTCATGGAGACTCGAACCAGCGCAACTCCCATAGCTCGCACCAAGGTTTCTTGCCTTAACCAATCGGCTACAGCGCAGGACTTTCAATTTTTATATAGACAGTTATAATTCTTCACTCTTTTGTATTATTGCTTTATCATCTGCATATAGCAGTATATTTATATATTTATTTTTACTAATTGGTATACCTGGCGTTACTTCATTCTTTCATTAATGTATTATATCAATGTAAATACAGAATAGAGTAGATAACAAACTGCAACCTTGTCTTACTAGCTCAATTATTTTTGTGGGTCCTGTTTTACCTGTGTTGTTTTTCTTATGTTTCTATACAGACATTTAACAGTTCCCAATAAGATGTTTAGAATAACCAATTTTATACATTACTTCCCATAATTTGTTCCTATTGTCCAAGTCAAAAGCTTTTTAATAGTAAATGATTGCAAAAGGAGTTTCTAAATTGAAATTGCATCTTTTCATAAAATCCTTTTAATACTAAAAATATCACTGCAGCAGGAGTGACCTTATCTAAAACCAGATTGTGAGCATCATTTCAGATTAAATGTATGGCACATAAAAGAACCTGAAGCCAGAAAAAAAATGTTATTTGAATTCTGAAACTAATGATCTTAGCTGTTGAAGGCTGTCGTTAAATAAAATAACATACATGCAGATATATTTCTGTAAAGTTCTCAGCCCATCATTTCTTCTGAAAAGTTCAAATTTATTTATTTTTTCTTCAGATCTTAAAAAGGTGGTAATTTGTCCTCTTTCAAAAATTCTATCTGAACATTTTTAATCTTGAAAAGAGGATGTATGATGACCTTACACCATGTGGCCAGTCATATATATTAGTCCCATGTAGATTTATAACAAATTATTAAAAATGTGCAATAAAATATATGGAAAATGGAGTGTAAAAATTAGTTTCTAGACCACTTTATACATATATTTGGATTGAATAAATAAAAAAACTATATGAGCCATCCTATTACATCCGTTATATTTCCATTAAATTCTTAAGAATATAAGAAATATTAGCTTTACTGTCTCTATGTTTTGGTGTTACTGAGTTGGTAAGTTCTCACCAGAATCTATAATACCCATATTTAAAAAATGTTTAGTGAGAAATATCACTCTTTTATAGTTGTAGAGATTACTTTTTGTCAGCCATATATATGCTACGAAAGGGATATTTATACTAATGTAAGTTTATGCATTACTTTTTTATAGGCGTTTTTACAAAAAAATATATTTTCTAAAATGTTTGTTACATTGTATAACATTTAGAATTGTTTTGAACGAAATATATATATATATATATATTTTTACTTCAATAATTTTGTTGTAATCTGTAATCTATGTTAACGTATAGGCTACAGGCATTCATGATTGGCCTAAATTACTGTTGAGGAATTTAATGATTTCTAAATTTTTAAAACTCATTCTGAACCTCTGTTGAAGTTATTGTATAAAAAGTTAAAATAGTAAAAATTGTACCTGAGATGTCAGTCGTCTTCAACAAATTAAAATTTCACTTTCAGAATTTGAACTTTTATAGGAAAAAATCACTATGAGGTTTATTTTAAGATTTAAATTAAAATGTTTTACACCTCACCCCATATCCAGTCTTTTAATTGTACCGGTTTCGAAGCTTGGGCAGCTTCATCTTCTTGTCAACAAGAAATTATTAAAGATAAAGCTGCCCAAGCTTTGAAACCGGTATAATTAGAAGACTGGATATGAGGTGAGGTATAAAACATTTTAATTTAAATCTTTCAGAATTTTTTTCTTCCATCTTCAGCAGCTGATTAGGTAAAAAATTGTTTTAATTATATTTGAGTTTTATATTTTCACTCACTTCATATTTCTTGATTTTAGCAGGCCAGTTTCATCGCTAACTGTGCGACAACTCAGTTGTGAAAGCATCGAGAATGTCACACAGTTAGCGACGAAATGGTCTGCTAAAAATCAAGAAACCACAGTGTTATTTCCTACAGATATTTAATTTAACTAATTGTGTTCATTGAGCATATTGTATAATGGGTTGAGGTGGTTAGGATTATTCTCATTAAGCAGGTTCTTGTTCCTCACTTCTTTCAATATTTTGATTTCTTCTAGGATGTTTATTTTATGGTTATTATACTCTCTGTGTACATTATACAATGTACATCCTAGAAAAAATCAAAATATTGAGAGAAGTGAGAAATGAAAGTCTTGTTAATGGAAATACTCCTAATCACTACAATATGGTAATTGAAAACATTTAATACCTAAACAGCTGCTGAGGATGGAATGACAAGTTCTGAAAGGCCTACACTATTTTAATGACATTTTAATTTGTTGAGGACAACTGACATCGTGAGGTACAATTTTTACTATTTAACTTTCTAAAGATTGACAATACATTTTAATTGTTCTTATAGCATGTTCTATCTCCAAAAGCATAACCATATCACTTGATAGTGTTTTTTTTTTTCCGTAAAATATACAAATTAATAATTGCAATTGTTTTCTGTTATAAAATTAATAAAGTGTTCAAATTTTTATGTATTAAACCAGAAGTCCCCAAACTTTTTTGTCTCATAGACTATGTGCCATTTTTTTTTTTTGGTGACCCCCTGCCTTTCTAATATTCAATTTTTACAATTCATCAACATGAAATTAGTTTTTGACAGCTGACACAGTGCTATTCACTTTTGTTTTCCTAATATGAAACCCTTACAGTCAGAGTTGACCCCTTTGGGAATGACTGTATTAAACTGTATTGATTTGTTTCCAATTAGTGTTAGCTTCATTAAATTACCTGATGCTACTTATTGATGGGAGTACACTATAAGATGCTTTATGTGGGAAATAAAAATACCTTTGCAATATATCTTAATAGTAGATGGTAGTACAGAGGAAAATTTACAAAAACAAAAGCTGTGATCGAGTTGATATTTTTAGGAAGTTACGCTATGATGCATTGTCAACTGGCACCTGACAGTTGGCAAATCCAGTAGGCCGATTCTTCTTCCCTCTGTTGGTTGACCAGCGAACTTCCAAATCAAATCCTTTTCCCCAGACAGTTCACAATTCGTAATTTGTCTTTGTTTTTCTGGATGTAGATATTCTCCCAAACTACCAAGTTCTTGAGATTGTTCTGTTTCATCAAGTTTGCCTCTACTTTAATTCTGTGCATTTCTGACCAAGCATGAACAGCTACTGCAGATTTTTCTACTTCTCCTTTTTACATTTTCTGAGGTGTTCCTTCATTCTTATGTTCAAATTTATTTTTTGCTTTTCCTATATAATTTTCTTCACAATCCCCACATATAACGGAATCCCCATATTTTATCTCATAATTTTCTTAGTTTTTGTCTCTGTTAATTTGTTCTTTTTTTTATCAGTTTATTAAGGCCAAAGTCATTTTTTGGTTACAATTTGATGCTGAATTTCTTGGAAATGTTTTGAAACTTATTGTGTGTCGAAGGACATGTTTTTTTTTAATATATATTTTCTGTTTTCTGAACCTATTGATTTTCTTGTAAATCATTTTTTCTTCAAAGCCATTCTCTATTACTAAGTTTGTGTGTTCTTTCTCTTGATTGCAATGCTCTCTTTTCATGGGAATGTTTACCAGTCTGTGTACTAAATAATTGAGATGAGGAATGAAAATCTTGATTCATTTAATGTTTATTGTAATCTAGTACTGAAGGACCAACGAACACATTTAGAGATTTTTTATAAATAGTAATGCAAGGAAACTTCCAGTCATAAAATTTTGAAGGAAAACCAAGATACATGAGATTTTAAACACACAAAATAACTCTTGGAATCCTTAAATTATTATTTATAAGAAAAATAAAGTGCTCCATGGCACAAGTGGTTATACATTTAGGGTCGCATGCAAATACATTAGTCTCTACTCAAATTACTTCCAATCACTGGTGAGCTGACTCACCGTGAGCAAGTGCAAAGATCGAATTAGCTACCCACAAACTGGTCGTGCATGAAAGTCGTTTTCGTAATATTGGCAAGAAATTACCCAGAATTCTCAGCGATAAAACCACTATTGTTATTTTCGTCTGCTATAGATGAACGCATTTACGCTTGCGTCCCACAAATAATACCATTTACAACGACGTCTGCATTGCGTAATATTACGCCGATTCTCCTGTTCTTTCAGTTGAATTCTTTGGTAGACTCTATCAAATTCCTCTTCTTCGCGTATACCGAAAACATGATCGAAGTCTTCAAGGTCCGACATCTTGGATAAAGCGGCAAGGTTTCAAACTACATCGGTTCCCTTCAGGATTCTAACGATAAGTTTCTATCTTAAGCTATGATCTTAAGTTACCTCGTCAGGTAGCTTACGAATTTCAACAATTATTATCGCATGAATAGATTTCTGAGTAAGCAAAATCATATTAGGATAAAATTTTCTCAGCCGAGAACGCCTTTTACGGTCTAATGCATTCAAAGATTCGACCCTTAATCCATTCCTGGGTCTTGAGTTTGTCTTGGTCTCTCCATGGTGGACAAATGGGAGCCAGGTCAGGTTTTTCTTGAGATTTCTCCCATTTCTCCTGTCAAAAACTAATTCACCACTTCTCCATTCTCATGTCATCTGATCCTATGATTATGTGATAGGCTTGGTCAAACCAACATCCTTGTATGTTGTAAGCCCTTCAATAATAGTGGTTACAACTTATTGTCAACCTGCCATTATGACAGGACACGAGAAGTGTTTTCAGGGATTTAAAGAAATGAAGCTATTTCCTTTATTTGAGTAAACATTTTGTGAATGAGCCGTAAAGAAAGATTATGAAATTCCCATGAGTACTAAAAAAATTACATTCAAATATTTTATAAATTACTTAAGTAAAATTGTATCACCTCATCTCATATATTTCTTCTTAGACCAGTTTTGTAACTTTCTTCTTCAGTTCCGTCCTTAGTATTTTCACGACCATTTATTTATTATCTTGAAAAGCTACCTCCTGCTCCCTATTTTGGAGTTAATAAATAAAACATAATATTTCCCAAAAAAGGTAGTAGCATGCTTAAATGGGTAATTTGTCGGGTGATCCATTTTCTAAACTCATTAACTTATTGTACCTTATTTTGTGTGTGTTGTAGAAACAAAACTACTGCACTGTTAATTGTAATGGTACAGTGTATGATAACTATTTTTAATATCGAAAGTATTTGATAAAATGACTTGACAAACAAAAACCAGTAAGATTAAAGATTTTATTTTGTTATGTTGTAACCTTTTTGAAAATCTATAAGTGATTTCTTGTATATTCTATAATTGACATATGCAAATAGACATGAATGGTTGATATGACTTCAAGAATAATCTTATTGTAGATGCATTTAAAATATTTAGTCTCGGTATAAATATTCACTTTAATAGGAGTTGTTAATGTCAGTTTTTTAACACTTATAACTCGCTGCTTTAATGCTGTAATTCACCAGTCACTCAAATGTAAAATGAATATTACACTTTTTTATAATTCACCCAAAGAAGTGATGGAGATATCAGAATACCTTTAGTTCTTAAGTGTTTTATGATCTTATATTTAAAAATTGAATGAATGGATAAGAGTCCAATTTTAAACTATATTTAACTGATACAAAATGAAAACAACTGAATGTTCAAATGTGCATGGCCTACCTTAAAATAAAATTATAATTCAGATTTATAAAAGAATGAAATGCTATTTTATGTTTCCTAACAATATAAATATTATGTATCAATACACCCAAATTTAGATTAATGTTTCTGCATTTTTCCAGCCATTCCTATATATAAATATTCAACTTTATTATTTTTAATTCATTAATAAAATCAGTGAAGTAATTTTGTTACATTTTTACAAATCTCTTAGTCATAAATATACCACATAAAATATAGTTTAAAAATAAAATTTCTTTATCGGTGTCGGATTTATTTAGCCATATTTGAATGTGAAATTCTGTTGCTTTGGTCATTTATCATAAATATAAATTATTATTTAATCACATTGATTTCATTAAATAATAGATTATCTTCTAGAGATATTAAATATACTTCTTGGTGACGGTTGATTATTGATACATTGCTTGTCTGGAGAGCTTCCATTTGCCATTCCAAATTCCATCAACTTTATGTTAAGTCTTTATTTCTTAAGGCACTGCACTGTAGAAGGTGATTTTTGCCCATCTCTGAATTAACTTAATTCCAGAGCACATATTTTGAAACTGTAGAAGTTTATGTAGATGAACAGTTAGGCTGGCATGTCCTGCATATAGACTGAAGAAGGCAAGATAATTTATTTGCAGAATATCAGAAATGTAATATTGAAATTAATGTACTCAAGCTTGCTGTTAGTGAGTACATTAATTTCAATATTACATTTGTAATTAGCTTATATGACACTGAATAAATTACCATTATGTCTTAGTAGAAGCAAACCCTGTTGTGTTGTGACTAGAAGTACACTAATAAGGGGACGTGGGAATTTCAAATGGAGAAAGATTTGTCTTTCTTCCAGGATTGTTTTAAGTAGCATAATAGTTTAGTGTGCTACCTCATAAATCTGGAGATCTTGGGTTTAAGCAGACATTTTTCTTTTTAGTTGTATTAGATAATCAGAAATCAGCCAGTTATCCTTCAATCTACAATTGCACTGCTTAGAAATGCTTGTCAAGAATTTGTTGTTGGTTATTTTGGTTGTTTTTGAATAATTGGTATTGCCAAATGGAGTAATACATGATTTATTATCATTACCCTGCAGGATTATTGTTCCTTTCCCCCCCCAAAAAAAGTTTACCTCTTCATTTCAATATGAGGGGATCTTACCAAGCGAGCTGGCTCAATCAATAGCATTTGAAACTTGTATTCGGAAGATCACAGGTTTTAATCCTGGTGCTAACCAACGTAACTGAGTTTTTTTCCTAGTTTTTCTCAATTGTCAAGACAAATGCTGGGCTAGAATGTTATTACTAAGACCCATTCATTTTATCATTAAATATAAATAAAAGTTACAGATAAATAAGTAGACACTATATGACCTAGTTATTATAAAAACTAAAAAAAAGTGAGGGAATTCAATAAAAGGTTATTTTCGTATGAAGAGTCTGTAGGTTTTGGAAGGAATTATGAATTTTGGAAATTCTACTGCTTGTTAGATTGAGAACAGCTTGAAAATGACATAAATTTGTTTATTAACATTACTAATTTTGCTAGATATTTATGCTGTATCTTTATTTTATTCTAGTGGATAAGTGGTACCCAAAGTGAAACAGTTGACAATAACATGAATGGACATAAAAGAAAAAAACATCTTTTGGGCTTATGTTACTAGCTGTACCAAAACTACCGAGATGCAATGTTAGGTCTGTGAATATAATTTATTTTATGACGAATGAAAATGATTCATGTCTATTTGCACAAGCTGTACATATGGATTTGCATGTAGAAACCCCGTACACAGAAGTCTTTATCCTTTTAGTTTTGAAAGTTTCAAGTTATTGAATGTGAACGTTTGTTGTGCATGGACATTACATAACATGATTCCAACTTTGCTATTTTACATTTATGTTGACTCACATTTTTATTTTTATTTAGTCTGCTGCCTGTTTGATTAAAACCAACTGAATGTGTGAGTCCCTGGTTTGTGTTGCCTGTATTGCATAGGTGTGGTGATAGTTGATGACCAGCCAGAGGTGACTGTCGAGGAAGAACATTTGACTTTTGATGCAGACAGTGGTTTCCAAGAAGTACGCAGCAAGAAGAACGTGAAGGAAGCTCGACAGAAGGGGGTTGTCGAAGAACAAAAGGTGGTGCGGGCGCCTCGAGAGCTGAAGGAGCGCAAGGGGAAGTTGTCAGGGACGCCGCCTGTTCCTGCCAGTTGTACACCGCCAGGACCAGGAGCTGGACCAGTACCAGGACCGCCGGTAACTACGATGGGCCCTGGACCAGTTCCTGTCAAGCCTCCATTTGAACGTCCACGACAAAGCAAGCTTCCTCCACGGTTTGCCAAACAGCGAGAGAATAACAGACTTCAGAAGGTAGCACAGAAACAACAGCAGCAGCAACAACAACATGTTGGTGTTCATAATGATGTGTCAGAAATGAACAAGATCAACCAGAGCGTCAGTGTGTTTCCTCTCACGTCTAAAGGTAAGCTGTGTATTTTGTCATACAGTTGATATATAATTAGACCTTGGATTTTTAGACTCTTAAAAGAATATAGTTTGACACACCTAAAATAGGCTTCAAAATCTGAAAGAAGTTAAAAAAATACAAATTTAAGTTCTCAAAAATGTATAGTACCACATATGATCATTATAAACAAGAAGATGAATGTAATAATTGGATGGCATTATGCATGAACCGGCTATGCGCCATTATGTAAGTTTCGAGAAAAATATGTTTAAAGTTTTTTTTACATTTTAAACTGTAGCAAGAACTATTTAATTATTTCTGACTTGATAATCACTTATACAATAATATATGCAGTTATGCATCAACAGTCTAAGAGTGGGCACATTTGATGCAAGATGCAAAATTTAGATTAACATTTATGAAGATCTAGTTCCATAGCCATTTGTTGCAAAACAGAATCTCTGATAGGACTGATAGTGTTTACATTTTGCTTTAATAATGAGGCTACATGTAAAAATTTGGTGCTAAAAGTGTTCATATCCTTACCTCATGAGCTGGTGCAACAAATAGCATCAAAATTTCATTTAAAAAAAAGTGCTTAGCCGGTTGATGCATAACATTGTCCAATTATGAAATTTATACTTAAAGTTAATTAGGTAAAAGCTATAAGTCGCCTTGGTTGATGCATGGCTAGTGTGCGCAGCTGCCCTGTCTAGGATCTCAGGTTCAAAACCTGCTGTTCCGGAGGGGTATTGATGATGAGCTACACTGGAATTTTTCGGGTTTTTTTTATGGTTTTCCCATTTCCCGAATTTTATCCCATCAACACTCTCCATTCCTTCCCCCATCATGTTTTCCATCTCAATTCATTTATATCACCTTTCACCTCATCTCATGTTAGGTAGAAAATTGTCTGGTTTAACAAACCACAGGTGTTTAAAATATGTGGTTGTGGTGATATAATGGGTATAATATAAAAACACATAATTAATGTTGCAATAGATAATGGTTATGAAGAAAATAAATAAATTTAAAAGACAAAAATTAATTAATGAAAGCACACTTATAAAAGAAACAGAAAAAATAAAATTCAAGAAATTCACTTACCATCCATTGAAACACCATAAATTTAAAAAAAATTTCAAAAAGTTTAATATAAGATTAGCACCAAAGAATGAATACAGCCTTAATAGGATAATTAAAACCAATAAAAATGAAAAAAATTGAAAATGAAAACAAATCAGGAATTTATCAGATCAAATGCAGGGATTGTGACAAAATTTATATTGGAAAATGAAAAGAAATTTGAAAACAAGGGTGAAAGAACATATTAGAAACATCAAAAATGGAGAAGTGGAAATGTCAGCAGTAGCTGCTCATGCTTGGTCCGAAAAACATTTAATTGAATCAAAAGCCAGTCTAATTAAACAAAAGGAACTCATGGTTTGGGAAAAGATCCACATTCAGAAAAACAAAGGAATATTTATGAACTTTGAAATTCCCGCAAATTTTGACCTGATCCAGAGGTTCATCGGTCCACCAACAGAAGGAAGAATAAGAGTTTCTTCCGATCGACATAACACCAGTCGCCAAAGAAGTACTGAAGATGAGACCGTTATGGTCTCGAAGTCACGATATACTTAGAAGATTTATATGAGGACAGGTAAGAAACATTTAATTTCACCATAAATTAAACCTTATAATGATTAATTCCTATAAAAGTTAAATACACTCATATACTTCCTCAAGATGCCAAGCATGTGTGTCAACTTAGAGCAGAATAGAGCCAAAAGGAGGTCGTAGCCCCTCTTCGAGGCTTGGTGCCAGGCCATATAAATGATGGTATGAGTCATATGTGTGAATGCTTGACATGTCGAACCAGGAACACCATAACAGACTACATATGACCAAATAGTAGATTTTAATTAATTCATTCCTTACAGTAAAGATGGGTAATATGATGAACCAAAATTAAGGTTGCTGTGTAGGGTCTTAAAACCCGAACCCATCTTTGGTAATCTAATCTAAAGGGATCCCATTTAAGGGCTTAGGAGGCCTTGGGGCAGTAGGAGGTTAAACAAGATTATATTAAAATACTTCATACCTCACCTCATATCCAGTCTTCTAATTATAATGCAGTTTCAAAGCCTTGGCAGCTTCATCTTCAATAATATATTGTCAACTGATGTTATGTCGATCAGAAGAACTATTTTCAAGAAGATAGTCTACAAGATATTACTGAAGACGAAGCTGCCAAGGGTTTGAAACTGCAGTATAATTAGAAGACTGGATATGAGGTGAGGTATGAAGTATTTTAATTTAATCTTAAATTAAACCTCATAGTGATTTTTTCCTATAAAAGTTCAATAGGAGGTTAAACATCCCTTTTTAGTAATCGGCACTATATGTCAGTCCTGCTTTGATGGGCACCTTAATCCCCAGAACACGTGTGGTACTCATTTATATTAGAGGCTGAATCAACTCTATTGTCACGGTGCTACCAGAAGGTTAGAATAGTTTAAAAATCATGATCCCACCAGGACTGAAACAATAGTAAATATTTTATTTAGGTAAAAAAATGTATCACTCACCTCAAAATAAAAAAAAAATTACCTAAATGAATATATCTCGTAGTGTGAATCCTAAAACAAGTAATGGTAAATCTATTTATTGACCACAAAGTAAAATTTATATTTTTACATTATTTTGGGGCGCTCTGATAAAATTCCAAATATCTCAGATAAAATTCTGTAGACCTGACATCACTTGAACTAAGACAGTTTATGTAAATTTAATTTTTTAATATTTATTTTTAGGCACAGATAAATTAAAAGGAAATTTTAGAGTAAGAATTTACCAATGGGTAAAAATAGGCATTTTTAGCCACAGTTAAACCTTTCATGAAGCTTTTACCTATATCATTGATGTTCCCAATGGGCTAGTTTTACTTACTGCATGTAAATAAATTAACTCTGTATATACCAATTAATATATGTTTAATTTCTCCTCTGGCTGAACTGCGGCATATACTTCCATAGTTGCTGTGTGATGAAAATGTATGCATTTGCTACAGTATGTTATATAACATATATTTTATAAATTAGTAAACTGATTAATCTTCATTGTATTAACTTCATTAGAAGATACATAGTAATTGGATAAATTCTTAATTATGTCCATAAACACACACAATTCACATATCTCGCAATAACTTCACATTTAATTGAAATTCTAAACCAAGCCATTGTTGTATATTTACAAGAATATGAAATATGCCTCCATCTTGGACCACGTTCTTATCACAAGTGACATAATATCTCTAACAATATGAAGACAAGCAATTGACAATATATCCATAGTTGTCAAGTTTTATACATATATGCCTATCATAGGCGTTGCCATATTGAATTATGGCTGAAATTATTGCAAAATTGATTGTAGTACATTAAAACAATAATGATAAACAATATTACAAATTGAGGAAAAATGTCAAAAATGACACAAACTGTAGTAACAATTGGTTTTTATTTTTCCTTTTGGAAAATATGATATCTAAAATCCAAGGTCTATTGATGATATCTTATTTTTGTATTAGTCATTTATTTATTTTTCATTGCCCCAGGTTGTCATTTCAACATTCCTGGTGTTCTGTCATTGGCTTAATTGTAATCCACTTCTGTTCTGAAGTTGGGGCACCTAGAAGGCAGAGTTAAGTTACCCCGATTATATCCATCCATAGTAATTCTGCCTGAGGGCAGGTCCTTCATTGCATGCTATGCTTTGCAGTTTACTAGGGAATTATAGGTGTGGTAGCTTCCTGTTGCTTTCCACACCTGTGAAGAATGATGATGATGATGGCTGGATGATTTTCGGGGACTGTTTGGCCCTAAGCATCTGACATTTGTCTTACAGGTGAGGAAAAACCCCGAAAAAAAGAACTCACCCAGGAGACTGTCCCGACTGGGAATCGAACCCAGGCCCGCTGCGTGACAAGGCAGCACGCTACCTCGAGACCACAGCGGTGGACCCCAATGATATGATGGATGATAAATGATAATGAAGCCAGGAGAGTTCTTAACCTAAATTCCAGACCATGGGCAATCAAAGGAATAATTCCCTTTAAGGAAAAATTCCTGTGGTTTGACCGGGAATCGAACCTGGAACCTCAAGAACAGTAGTCAGAAATGCTGGCCACTAGCCCATGAGACTATCCTTCTTTCTGCTTTTTAGTATCCAGTTTTTATTCCCACTATAATTATTAATTTTTCTCTTTCCTAATGCAATTTCTTAACAATCCTATTTTTATACATTATACAACATTTTAGTTTTAAAATTGATGAGCTACATACAATAAATATTTTCATTATTGGGCTATGATTGCCTATTTTTTCTTTTGAGTTTTGTCTCTAATTCCATTCTTCCCTGAATGACAGTTCTGTTTATGTTAAAGTAATTAAATTCTATGGTATGTCAGGCCTAGAAGGTTTTTGGACTACCAGCTGGTTGTTGGCTTCACATCCACATGTGCAATTTACAGAAGTAGACGATCATCCAGTATTTTAGTGCATATAAAGGATTCTTCTCTTTTCTCTTCTAGCATTGCAGCATTAGGACTCCCCCAATTACTTCCTCCATTTTTATGTCTCAGCTATTCTTTACAGTCCTTGAGTCCTTTCTCACTTCTTCTTGCTATATCCTCGATACCATCCACATCCTTTCCTTGTCCTTCCTTTCTTGTTGCATGTCCAAAACACCTTAGTTGTCTCCTTTTTATTTATTTATTTTTTCTCAATCGATATCTGCTTTAATCCCTCTATGATCATTTCATCCCTTATTCTATTCATTTTTGTCTTCCCTATTATCCTTCTTTAATATTTTATCTCCATTGCAATTATGTCTTGTATATGTTCCTTGTCCACCATTGTAGTCTCGAGGTAGCATGCTGCCTTGTCATGCAGCAGGCCCAGGTTTGATTCCTGGTCAGGACAAGCTTCCTGCGTGAGCTTTTTCCTCACCTGTAAGACAAATGTCAGGAAGCTCTGAAGCCCAAATGGTCCCCGAACATCATCTGGCCATCACCCCACAGTGTGGAAAGCAACGGGAAGCTACCACACCTATAATTCCCTAGTAAAGCATAGCAGTGAAGGACCTGCCCTAGGGCAGAACACTATAGAATAGAATATGTTCCTTACTGCTTCTCACAGGTCATCCTTTTCCTCCTTATAATAATGTTGGTTTAATTATATATTATGAGACACTAGTTAATACTCGGCGTGCACTGCTACTCCTAAATAAATGATAATGTATGGTGAAATTAAAAAAAAAATGTTAATATGTTTTTACCACCAGCTGTGCACTGTTATGCTTGCCCGGGAATCAGCTTATCCCAATCTTATCATTTTGTGAGTTATCCATAGAAGATAAACATGCTGCCGCTGGCTTTTTTTGTAGAGTTTTTTGTGATATTCAATTCTTGTCCATTAATTTGGTGTATTTGTTATGGTTTAGGCAGAGTAAGCCATTTAGGTGTCAAAATAGGGACTTTATTTCACGTTTTTCACTGCAAAGGGTGATTTTTAGGGGTAAAGGAGTTGTGTATTACAACTCTCTTATAGCCTGTGTTCATCCCCGGAATCTCCTGAACATTTTTCAGAAAGCCCCATCCCAATCGGATTAATGGTATGACAGCACGCTTGCCCATGAATCTACTTATCCCAATCTTCTTGGCATCAATGAAAGACAAAAATGGTTATTGTGAGTTATCTGTAAAGGATAAAACATATGCTGTCGTGGACTTTTTTGTAGAGTTTTTTTTAGATATTCATTTCTGTGTACATTAATTTGGTGTATTTGTTATGATTTAGACAGCTTAAGCCATTTAAGCGTCAAAATGGGGACTTATTTCAAAGTCTACAAAGGGTGATTTTTAGGGGTGAAGGGGTTAAGTCACAACTCTCTTATAGCCTACGTTCATCCCGGGAATCTCCTGACATTTTGCAAAAAAAAACCATCAAAATCGGATCAACGGTATGGCCGCGCATAGAATAGGAACAAACAAACATTGATTTTTGTATATTAGATAGGAAGTCAGAGAACAAGATGGAGAGAGAACTTTGAGGAAGAACAGGCTAATAAGCTCAATCCTGGAAGCTGGTGATGATGATTTGTATACATACAATTTGTTTGCAAATTCAAAGTTTGTGTTCTTTTGCTTAACTCATTTATGCATGTTCTGAGTTCAATCTTTTGATAGACTTGGTGGATAGTGGTTACCATGCTGACCTCTGGTTCCAAGATTTTCCGGTTCAACACACACCGAGGTTGATGGATTTTTCAGGGCATAAGAATCCTGTGTATGGGTTCCTTCAGAAGAAAAGAGGTCTCTGAGCAGTATTTGTTGCTCCTTTCATGCCTGGATTTGAATTAGGATACCAATAACCTTAGCCGTTAAAGAATATTAAGTAAAATAATATGCACATTTCTTGAACCATAAAAGATACAGCAAAAAGAATCCTTAATTAAATAAGTGTATAATAGGGATTAACAATATCATACTGATTTAGAGAATGTGTTAATGTTGTCTTCCCCAACAGATTCTTCTGCACCTGCACCAGCACCTTCTGTGAATGCATGGGACAAACCAATTACCCAGACCTTGAGACCAAACTCTCCTGTGTCAAATTCAAACCCAGGAATTCAACTTGGGACTACATTGACAAGTTCTAATGATAGCTGGTAAGTTTAAGATGTTTTATTAAATCTATTTTGAGCATAACATATATTTCTTGCAGTAGATTACCTTCTTTTCATCTCCATTATTTATATAATGAAAGTTGGTCTGTTAAAACATAGCTCCATTCCAAAATATTGTAGACTTTATTCTCTTTTATCTTTCATATAGTTTCTTTTGGTCATCTGTCTTCAATCTATAATATTCCTCTTGGTGGTTTACATACAATTTTTTGAGGCACCTGTGCTACATCTCATTTCATCTCTTGGCTTTTAAGATTGAGTTTGTGAGTTTCTTGAATTTTCTTTATTATATATTTTGGAACATAACTAAAGAGAAAAAAAATTGTGCCTGAGCCAGCTTTTGAACCCAAGACTCCAGCTTATGCACTGGTCCTCTACCATTGAACCACTTTAGACACATTGTCAACAGCAAGCACAAATGTCTCTTCAATCCCCATATCCCGTAGTAGTAGATTCAGTCCTGGCTCAGGTACAATTTTTTTTCTCTTTATGGGTTAGAGGCTTGTTAATTACTTATTTTAGGAATTCTCACTATGAGGTATATTCATTAAGGTAGAATATTTTTTATCACTCACCTCATTGTTCACAATATGAGGTGAGTGATAAAAAATGATAAAAAATATTCTACCTTCCATGTTAATGTTCTTTATTTCAAAACATGGAAAAATCTAAAACGAGTAAAAACAGAAATAGGAAGTTTCAAAGTGTACCCATTAAAAGACGATATTATAAAAATGTTGAATCAAAATGAACTGGATCAGCAAAGAATGGTCAAATATTGATATCGCGATAGATGTGTGGATTTTGTGTACCCCAGATCCTTACATTATGCCGATTAATAGATCCTGATACATGAACGTTGCATCATCAGAAAACAAAATGTTTCCAAGAAATTGAGGGTCCTTGTCAATACAATCCAGCATTTCAATAGTGACTGCCTGTCGTCTTGGCCTGTCATCTGTCTTTATTTGTTGAACAATTTGCACCTTGTAGGGGTACAAATGAAGCACTAAATATACAATTAATCTTGGCACATTGAACTGCCAGGAAGCTTGGCGAATTGACTTATGTGGACTTCTCTGAAATCCTTCTCTAATTTCTTCAATCTTTTCTTCTGAAACACGTGTATGAGCACCTCCTGATTCTTTTTTAACGCTTCCAGTCATCAGAAACTTTTCAGCCATGCCTTAATGGTCTTCCCATCAGGTGCATTTCCTCCATATGCTCTCCGGTAATTTCTTTGCACTGTAATTATTGACTTCGTCTCTGCATACCAAAAAACAGTTTGTGCTCATTGCTGGGAGTTGCCATTTTGTTTTATGTCATTGTCCAACATGCGACAGATAAATTAACAGCAACAATGAAAAACATTTTTTTGAGTTTCTCTTTCTTTTAATACCAACCTCATTTCATATTTCTGCATATTTTGAGAGTTATGATTAATTTAAATGTGGGAGGTTTGAATGGGACATGGTGTATTATGTATTTATTGATTATGAGAAGGCAGTTGACAGAGTTAAAAGAGAACTGTTATGGGAAATAATAAAAATATGTATGTGATCCTAGTACACTTAATAGCAGCAATTCAATCACTGTATAAAAATAATAAAATAAGAATAATGACTTCTGTCAATGGAAATCTTACATCTGATATTAACCAGGAGTAAGACAAGGGTGTCCATTTCCACTCTCACTTTTTAATGTTTATAATGTAATATCATTAAAAATTGGTAAATTTGATGCCAGAATGAAACTTTGTCCATCTAAAAAAACACATGGGATTATGTTTAAATGAAAACAAAGTGTCCTGAAAACAAGTTGTTGAATTGTTATGAGTTAGGGATTTAGACTCACCTCATATATTTTTATTAACAAGTTGCCTATAAAAATTTGGCCGCCAGTATGTTTAATTAACATATAATTAATGTATTTATTCGAAATAATTTGATTTAAATAATCAATTCAGTTGGTGTTTACTTGATGAAAATCCATATTTATTAATTAAATAAAAATTTGACTTCCTTGTTATTAAAATAAATTATAATCCAGTTCACAGAAATCGATGTATAGAGCTTGAAAAGTTTTGGTTGCCATTGCAAACTTGGCTGTAACCTCCTCGCAGTGGGAAGTAAAACCACTGTCCTTTATGTATACTATGTAGAATGTATATACAAAAATATATCCAAAAAGGTAGTGTATAATATACATTATACGAAACAAATCACAGCTTTTTAATTGAACTGAACTTTATTTGAAACAATATAAAACAATAAATACATACTGCCATTTTATTACTGATTAGTGTCACAGCCTGCTCTAGCTGCAAGGAGGTTTATGGCCAAGTTTGCAATGGCAACCAAAACTTTTCAAGCTCTATACATCAATTTCTGCAAACTGGATTATAATTTATTTTAATAGCAAGTGAATCAAATTATTTTGAATAAATAAATAATATTTTAATTAAACATACTGGCAGCCGAATTTTAATAGGCAACTCGCAAAAATGTATTCAGGCATTCACAATTTTATGAAAACATATATTTTGTTCATACAATCGATGAACATAGTAATCTTGCAGCCGGATCTTGGACTAAAAATTTATATTCTTTTCATAACGAAGGTTTATATCATAGAAGTCTACTTCCATAAAATGTGTAACTCTACAATCAAACAATGAAAAAACAATCTAAATACAAGAGCAAAGTAATTAATAAATATAATTTGAGGACAAAGGAAAACTTTGTATCTTTCTAAACAACTTAATTACATTACTAATAGGTTATAAAATTCCAATAAATCATACTTTAATTCAAGACAGAAACATTTTTTTGCAGTAGCACACTTAAATGCCACTGTAAAATGGACGGAGTTATGCATCAAATGGCTATGTGCCATTATGTAAGTTTCGAGATTTAAAGTTTAAGTCAGTCTTCACTATTTATAGTAGCGCCAAACAAACATTACTGGATGTTGCAAGTTATTTTCCCTGTTTGACAGTTATGCATCAACAATCTAAGAGCTGGAACATTTGGCACTTAGCTACATGATGCAAATTTTAGATCAGCATTTATGAAGATCCGATTTCATAACAGTTTGTTGCAAAACATAAAATCTCTGATAGGACTGATGGCATTTACATTTTCTCTAATGTCCACCGCTGTGGTTTCGAGGTAGCGTGGTGTCTTGTCACGCAGCGGGCCCGGGTTCGATCCCCGGTCAGGACAGTTTTTCTGGGTGAGGTTTTTATCGGGGTTTTTCCTCACCTGTAAGACAAATGTCAGGAAAACTTTAAGGTCCAAACGGTCCCCGAAATCATATGGCCATCTCAATCATCATCATTCATATTCATCTTAGGTTAAGCTTAGGATTAGGGACTCTCCTGGTGCACCCTTATCATCATCATCACTCATATCATCGGGGAAACGTAATCCTGCCTTCCAGGCGCCCCAACCTCAGAAGTGGGTTACAAATATACCATGCCAGGAGAGAAACCAGGAATGTCGAAAGACAAACCTGGGGCATTTGAAAAAAAAATGTTCTCTAATAATAAGGCTATATTTAAATAGTTGGCACTAAAAGTATGCATACACTTATTCATAAGCCTATGCAACAGATGGCATCAAAATCTCAAGTTTTAAAAAATGGTACTTAGCCATTTGATGCATAACATTGTCCAAATGTTCTTAATTTTCACATATTTCGAAGTGATTATGTTCATTACAAAAATATGGTGAGTGGCATTTATTATGGATGCAACAACTGGCTGAACCAAGCAAAATTGTCATAAGTAATGCCACGAATGATTTCCAAATGATCGATAAATTCACGACTCACAAAGTGAGGAGTGAATTTATCTAGATAATTTGGAAATCAAGAGTGGCATTTGTTAGGACTATTTAACGAATAAAATTAAGCTGTTTACTCACAAATCATTATTTAACTATAGTTATTTTAAAATATTTATGTATTTAATGTAAACGGCAATGTTTGAAAACAAATGAACGATTGGTACGCTTCAATTGCTTCTTTTATTTATCACTGCAACCAGATCATACTATTTATTGCCAAAGGACTTCTGCAAGCGCTATGTGTTGACATCCATGCACTAGATATACAATCTGGTAGCTGTATTTCTTAGTGAGTCAGTCACTGCAAAATAATGGTCAGATCTGTTCAGAATATTAAAAAGGAGGGGCTTTCTTTAATATGGTAAATTTAACATTGATAAATATTTTGTGAAACACGACTGTGATTGGTTGTAAAACAAAAATCATTGAAACGTGATTGGTCATTGACTCCCATTTGGGGCATGAGTTAAATAGTCTATAAAAACATTAAGATGGGTGGAGTAAATCTGACTTCTTATTAGGCTTTCTTGGTGTTTCAGTGGTATTGATGTAAATGAACAACCACATTCAGGTGGGAGCAGCCAAAGAAGCACTCCAAATGGTGACAAGGTGCCGTGCAAGCTTGGCAGAGAGGTTTGTATTATACAGTTTAATTATTACTATTTTTTTTTTTTTTAGTTATTCAGAAATGTCCTTCATGAAATTAAAGCAAAGTGGTAAGGTTCTTGATGCCAGTAATGTTTTAAAAAATTATCTTTTAATAAAACTTTAATGAATTTAAGAATTTGAAACTTGTGTATTTTTATGCAATGGAAGCTAAAAAGTAAAAATGTCTGCCAATATTAGGAAAGTAATGGTTGTGGTTTTTGGTATTTTTTTGTCACCTTACCAACCTTTACCGCAATTTATCATCATGGGCATTGACTGAAATATTCGTTATGATTGAGGAGAAAATGTATTGACAAGTTGAATATTAATTAACAATATTTGAAGAAAGAAAATCATATCTGGAAGCAAATTTCAAATTTTCAAACATACCTACATGAAAGAATGGATAAAATGATGCTATTATAATGTGCTAAGCATGTATGTTATTTATTTTATATTTGAGAAAAAAAAATAGATTCGTGCACTGTCAGCCATATCAAGTGGCGAGATGAGATTAACATCAAGCCTATTTATATCAGAAGCTGCAATAGAAAATGAAATTCAGAAAGTTCAAATTTTGTAGGAAGTTACAATGTGAGGTATTGTTAAGTAATAATAAAATCACATTCAGAAAGTTATTTCTACTAACAATTTGCTGGGTTAACCGATTATATCCAGGCCTCCGAATATAATTGATCAATATTCTTTGAATCCGCATTGCAAAAAATTCAGAAAGTGTATTCATTCATATTTTACATACAAGTCTTTGTAGACTTGAAATTAGTTTAGTTTTCAATTAGTTGAGGGCAAGGGGGAGGTAAACCAGGGGAGGCTTGTCCAGGTTGGCATTTCCTCTATTCTTGATGGAAAAGTAATACAACTGTAATATGGTCCCCAGTCTTATTCATTCCAAAACAGGTTGCTCCATGTGAAGAAAACCGCATCAACAGAAGTGGTGTTAGTATATGGACCTTATATCCAGGTCCATGATTCCTAAGACAATTTTAAAATACCAACCAAATGATAAATTTACATCCCAAGGAAACATTTCTAGGCCATAACAGTCCTTTCACTGAAAATATATAAAATTAATCTCCCAGTAATATGGATGCGAAACATGGACTCTTACTTTAGGGAGGAGAAAAGATTTTAACTTTGAAATTGAATGTGAGAATAAAGTTCTCAGGAAAATTTTTGGACCAAGAGAGATGAACAGACAAATGGAGAAGACTATGTAACAGTGAGCTACATGTCTTTATAGGAAACCAGATATAATAAGAACTTAAGGTAGAATATTTTTTATCACTCACCTCATACAATATGAGGTGAGTGATAAAAAGTATTCTACCTTAATGAATATACCTCATAGTGAGAATTCCTAAAATAAGTAATAATAAGAACTGTTAAGTCTCATAGACTGAGCAGGACATGTGACACATTTGAGGGAAGTAGATTATACAAGGGTCCCACGCCATAGCCGAGCGGGTTAAGGTAGGAAGCCTTGGCGCAGAGCTACGGGACTTGCACTGGTTCGAGTCTCCATGGGAGAAGAAATTTTCTCATGGTATTTCAGCCAGTATGGGACCGGTGCGCACCCAGCATCGTGAGGCAATTGGGTAGCTACAATAAGTAGCGGCTCCAGGTTGAGGAACCAGCTATAACGGCTGGGGGGACTCGACATGCTAACCACATGTCACCCCTACACTGGCTGTTGATCATCTACCTCTGTGATTGACACATATGGACGTGAAGGGCCAAGCAGCCGGCTGGTAAAAGGGCAACCGCTGAAAAGTGGAAAGACCCTCAATCGGAGATTATACAAGGTCCCGTATCGTAGCTGAGTGGTTAAGGCAGAAAGCCTTGGCGTAGAGCTACGGGACTTGCGCTGGTTCAAGTCCCCATGGGGGGAAGAAATTTTCTCATGATATTTCGGCCAGTAGGGGACCGGTGCCCACCCAGCATCGTGAGGCATTAGGGTAGCTACATTAAGTAGTGGCTCCAGATTGAGAAAACCAGCTATAACGGCTCGGGGATTCGACATGCTGGCCATGTGTCACCCCTATATTTGCTGGATGATCATCTACCTCCGTGATTGACACATGTGGATGTGAGGCCAGCAGTCGGATGGTAGGCTAAGCGCCTTCTATGCCTGTCGTGCCAGGAGTAGATTATACAAGAGATGATTGGAAAACATTAGCTCGGGTTAAGGAAGCCTGGAGAGCTTATGTCAGTCAAGCCATGAACTTATGGTTCGATAGTGCCAATGAGTTAGTTATAACGGTCCTTTCAGGGCTGCAACTTGAAAGAAAGATGTTGATGAACATGAAACTATGATCAAGTTTTTTTGAGACTGGAAACATCTCCAGGGATGTCGATATCAACTCCCTCCTCCTGCTGGCCGAAGAACCTCCAAACCAACCAGGGTTCACAACATAAAACTCAGTTTGGACAAGTTGAAGATGATATAGGAGCTTATATTGAAACATGTTCGAGAATAAATCAATATTAATATGAGGTGAGATGTTCCCAGTCTCAAAAAAACTTTATTAAAAGAACCTCAAAATATATTACTTCCTATAATAAACCATGAAACTGTGACCCTGTTGATGTGTTAAGCACTACTTAAATTAAAGTTTTCATTTTATGATATAAGATTGTTGGATATTGCACTATCTCGTATCATGATGTGCCGATGTTATTTAGCTCTTGCTTTTCTCCACCAAAACACTTCAGCCTAGAAGAAGGAGCCAACAAGAGTTGGAAACTTAGCATACCAACATGTGAGATAGTGGTATACCCAAGAATCTTAAATTATATAATGCACCACAGTGAAAGCTTTAGATTAATAAGTTTTTGTTTATTAATAGTAGAAGATATGTGTTCTAGGGATAATTTTGTATCGTGATCTTTATCTTATATTATTTTAAGATAGAATAAGGCATTTTTAAGATATTAAACCAATAATATACACTCTTTTAAAGAATACACTCTGCCCCATATTTTTCCTCTCTTGGATAATCTTTGAGGGGACATTTCCTCTATTTCTTTACAATAAATTGTGAAATAATTTGCCTGCCCAAGAAACGATAGAAAAAGATGTCTGAACTTCTGCTGTTGTACTTAGGTATCTAAAATTGCTGTCTACTATGTGTAGATTATAATTAATTTTGAGTGCCTGCAAAAGACTGGGTCTTGAAAAACAGAAGAATGATACTTTAGAAGTTCTTTATTGGGAAGAACAGGGAGAAAAGATTTATTTTAACACTATTGTTATCATTTGTGTCAGTTGTGACTCCTAATTTGAAAATACCAATTAAATCATATTTGAAGAGAAAAATTATATGGCTCAGACCGGGACTTGAACCCGGGACCCTTGGTTTTCTAGTCCAAGTGCTCTACCATTTGAGCTACCTGAGCAAGTACCGATCTAAATGCAAATCTGTCTTCTTAATATAGGAGCCGCCATTTGCAAAGATAGATGCAAAGGCTTCAAAGCATTTGGTGGGCGGGAATTACAACGTATATAGAGAAAAATTTGCATTTAGATCGGTACTTGCTTAGGTACCTCAAATGGTAGAGCACTTGGACTAGAAAACCAAGGTCCCGGGTTCAAGTCCCAGTCTGAGCGTATAATTTTTCACTTCAAATATGATTTATCCATCATTGAGATGTATGAAATTAATAATAAGAACATCAAAAAAGCCGTACTGGCATTTATAATGTAATGTATAATTCCCAAATATGTCTTCTTAATATAGGAGCCGCCATTTGCAAAGATAGAAGCAAAGGCTTCAAAGCATTTGGTGGGTGGGAATTACAACGTTTATAGAGAAAAATTTGCGTTTAGATCAGTACTTGCTCAGGTAACTCAAATGGTAGAGCACTTGGACTAGAAAACCATGGGTCCCGGGTTCAAGTCCCGGTCTGAGCGTATAATTTTTCTCTTCAAATATGATTTATCCATCATTGAGATGTATGAAATTAATAATAAGATCATACCAATTAAATATTTAAAAATTGCATTGTTTTCTGGTCAGTTAAAGGCAGAACTTTGAAAATGTTTACATGTGATATAAACTTTTATTTTTACGTACTTTTATATTTTTTATCCTGTTTAAAACAATGTGAGCTAAATCAGTTAATGTGCCTTTGTTTATGTATAAGTGTATGGGTGCCCAATACACCAGCATACTATATTGGCAGACATTTTTTTACAAAACTGGTTTTGTTTTTATAAATATTTAGTAATCAAAATGTATGAAATTATTTACAATTTATTTTGGTTATTGTGTTATAAATTAATATTTATACTTTATTGTAATTGATGAGATGTTAATCAAACTAAAATGTTCCATCATTAACTAGACATAATTTACTTCCTAGAAAATTATAATTTAAAAATTGCCAGTCAGCTCTTCAAGAATTATAACTATGCAGTGAATTCATGCTGTCGTTTATTGCTGGATACACATTAAAAAGAATGAAATAGTAATTTAGCGGAGGGAAAAATATTATTTACAGCTGGGCGGAGGATTGGAAAGAAAATCCAAAGATAAGCTTTATTTTATTATATAGAACATGATTATCTGTAAGATATTGGGCTAAAATGAAGCCAAGTTAACTAAATAGAAGGTAAATCATGATCTTCAGTGCCTTCAGACGTGTGTCAACTTCAAGTTAACGCTCCTGATATCTTAGAAATTACAGAAGTTCTTGTTAAAAGTTGGTTAAAATCGTACACACAAAACTCTTTATTTTCGGTTCTATTCAACTTTTTCTTTTTCAGCAACTTTGCAAAATGACTTTTAACTACAAATGTATAGGATACGCTCAGTTGCATCGAGTAGTTTCGAGTTACTCTCTTCAGACTTAATTTGTAATTAGGCCAACCTAATAAGTAATATTTTACAGGTGACAGAGAAGACAGTTTTAGATGGGACTTCACCTCCAGTGCAGACTATTATTTTTGAGAACACAAATTACAAATCAGCGCCTGAATTAGCAATGAAGGCAAAATTCAGCAATCATATTAAGAATCAAAGGATTGATAAAGTGAGAGGTGAGCAGAATATTACGTTTTGTTAGGAGGAGGGGAAAAAGTATCTGGTGCTAAGGTAAATGGAAATTGAACTTTTGAGAAGTGTCCCATTTTAAAATCAAAATACACGGGCAGAATCTTCAGTCTATAATAGAATCATAACACTGGTGAATGCCACGGTGCAACTGTCCTAGATTACTGTTGCATTGAATTTACAAATAACACTAGTAAACAAATAGCAAATTAATTTATCAATAAACAAATAGCAACTTATTTCTTGTATCCTGACATATGTAATTACTAATTCTAAAGTGAGTAGCTCAGATAGAGTTGGAAATCTTCACATAGCTAATGTGCAGTGACTACAGTAAATATACAGGGTGGACCGCTCGAATGGACCTAATTTCAATTGCTTGTTACTGGCAAACGGTTGAAGATAGAAACTTAAAACAACGTTCATATTACAGAAAAACTCGCCAAGTTTTGATATCCAGATCACCACATCTCTATATGAGCCCCAGCAGTCACTGTGACGATATCAAAGCGATGAACAATTTCTTGCCAAGTACGTTGGAGTATGTCTTCTGGAATGTTCTCAATAGCCTCTATGATGCGCTCACGAAGATCACGAAGGTCTTTGACTGGGGTGGTGTAAACTTTATCTTTGACATAGCCCCAGAGAAAGAAATCCAGTGGTGTTAAATCGGGAGATCTCGGGGGCCACGCGATTGGTCCTCCCCTACCAATCCAACGGCCAGGGAAAATGTTGTCCAAAGTCGTACGAACTTCATTGGACCAGTGGGGAGGAGCACCATCTTGCTGGAAAACGATGTTAGGCTGCAGTTGTTCATTTGTGGAAAGAAGAACTGCTCCAGCATGTCAAGATATGTGGTACCACGAACAGTTTTCTCGGCGAAGAAAAACGGTCCAATGACCTTATTATGTGACAAACTGCACCAAACATTCATCTTCGGACTATCACGAACATGCTCTTGAATAGCGTGAGGATTCTCCGATCCCCAGATCCGCACATTATGCCGGTTTACCTTGCCTGACAAATGGAAAGTGGCTTCGTCCGAGAAGAAAATCTTGGTCATGAAGTCAGGATCAGCGCCGAGACGGTCCAGCATCGTATTGGCGAATTCCACTCGTTTCGGCATGTCATTCGGCTCCAGACGTTGCACTAACTGCACTTTATATGCGTGCAGTTTGAGGCGTTTGTGGACAATCCGTTGTAATGTCGATTTTGGTATTTGAAGTTCCCGCGAAGCTCTTCTTAATGACTTCGGGGGCTTCGCTCAATGCGGCTTGAACATTTGCTACCATTTCATCGGATGCTCTGCGACCACCACCATGCTTCTTCAACACAGATCCTGTAGCTAATAATGTATCACGCCACTTCTTTATGCTTCTAGCAGTTGGAGCATCACGGTTAAACACACGCCGGAACTCCCTTTGAACTCTAATGATTGATTTAAACTCCGCATACCACAAAACAGCTTGCGCTTTCATCTGCGGAGTCGCCATTTTCACAAACAATTAAATCTAAGAACGAGAAACGTATCTTTGTGCCATCTACCGACAGGATTCGAAACTTGGTGAGTTTTTCTGTACTATGAACGTTGTTTTAAGTTTCTATCTTCAACCGTTTGCCAGTAACAAGCAATTGAAATTAGGTCCATTCGAGCGGTCCACCCTGTATATATATATATATATGTAGTACCTCTCTATGTATCTTTTCACAATATGTTTTTATAGCAAATTTACAATATATAAAGTATTAAAATATGAACAAGTTTTGAACATCTCAATATGTGGAGAAGAAAGTAAAAATTTGTTTTATAAATTATCGCAACATGTGATGTCAAACTTACACAATATGGTAGTCAGTGAGGCTATTTAAATTAATGTACTGAAATTGATTAATGTTACTTACTTGATATGATACAAAATGACTGATCGTAATATAATGAAATAACTTTTTCTTATGTTAAAGTCTAAAGTTATGGCTAATAATTAGAATAATTCATTATGTCACATTTGCCTGTAATTTTAATATAAAAATTTCTTCAATTATGATTCAATCCGACAAAGGTTATTTCAGAATTAAGCTTATAAGCAGTGATGTCTTTCATTCAGATAAATTGTGTATCTGAAAATTTAGTCTTTTTTCTCTAAATATATCTCATCTCCCATTAAAGGGGTGTGTTTTATTGAGAATTAATAATAATAAATAAAAGTGAAATTTTTCTAAAGTTGGTAATGTTTCAGATCGGAAAATGGGAGAAGATTCTGAGGAAGTGACATTAGGATTCACAAATAAAAATTCTAATGCTATGCCAGATCTAACTAAAGGGCCAGAAAACAAAGCAGATCCCATACAAATGCCACCATTAACATTTAATAAAGTATGTATGCCATTTTTAAATAGTTTTTAGATTTTAAAAGTAGTTTTGATTTTCTTATTATAAAAGAACTACAAATCCTATATTAAATTCATATAATACTAAACTAGCTTTTCTCTTAAACCTTCAAAGATTTTACATCTTTAAGAGAGGATAATGCTATTCTTCCTAAATAAGTTAAACTTAATGCACCAAGTTCTTTAAGATGTACACTTTTTCTATTGTTTTATAAAATGTATTTCTTGGTCTGGCTACATCACTTTTTATGTTCCATTTTTAACAGATAAAGTAAGTACCAAAAAAATCTGTCTTTAAAGTTTTAAGAGAAAATTAAATTTAACTTTGTAAAGATGTTGAATAAGTTATTAATTACTATCTGCTATATTGTTTGAGATACTGTGCATGCCGGTGCAATTTCTTGCAATACATTGGTGGAAAAATTCATATTTTGGGAATGGTGCATATAAAATTGTATCAAATCAAAATTTAATAATTTTAATGTGGTCCTAATTCTACATATACAATCACCTTTCTTTTATGATTGACCAGCCATAATTTTGCAAAAGATATACTTGAAAATAATATATTGTTTCCAATATGAAGAATATCTAAACTGTACCAACAAAAACTATACTCTCTCATAGCCTTCTGTATTAGTAATCATAAGATTTCAAGACAAATGTAATGCAAATCATGTGACACATTTTCTAACTTTATTACTTAAAGTTACAGCAGAACTTTGCACTTTGATTTGCATTAGTGTGAATGGGTCTTTGCAACGTAAGTAATCAATAAAGAATATTAAATGTAATAGTGGCAGTGCAGATAGTACAAATATGTATTAGAGAAAGTATATTTGAAGATGATGCTGTTTGCAATGAGTCCAGATATGGTTTTTTCTCTTTCAATGTTTTTACATCTATCTGAATGAATTAATTTGTTTTTTCTATATGTTATAGTATGAATTGTATTAAATGATAGCATGTATTCTTATATCCTAATATGCTGGTTTTTTAAACGTAGATTCATGTTAAATTTATTTGTAAGTTGACTCTCTTGCCCAGGAATAGTGTAATATTTAAGTCTAAAACAATATGATCTTAATCTGTAATTTTTATTTACAAATGCTAAATCACTTGGCAATACAACATTAGCTCTCTGCCTCTCCAATATTTCCCAGATATTGTAGATTTGGATGGAAGGGCTGAACATTGTTGAAGGTGGTCTTGATCCAGGTCTTCTTTTTCCCTGGTGTTGGACAGATGAATTTCACAATCAAATTATTCTCCCTGAGAACTTCAAAATTTTCATCCAAAAAAATGGAGACAAGTTAATAAATTTTGAAGTTCCCAGGGTTAACGATTTGATCTTGATGTTAATTTAATATAATAAATTTGGGAATTTTTAATATTATGAGGTTTTTTATAAGAATCAAATGAATTGTGAATTCTTCTTATCTTTTTCTTTTTTTCTTTCAATTTCAAGAATTCTTTAATGTTTTTCTTTTGTTCAAAAAAAATTGTTATTAAAACTTTCCAAAGAATTCAAATCTAACGAACTTTGGTCCACCATTTTGAATGATGTCATCCTTCAGCAATCGTGATTTATTCCCTGACTTGACTCATCTGTTAATTTAATATAATAAATTTGAGAATTACCGGCAAGAGAAAAAATTGACAGTTGTGAAAACAGCTGACGATGGTCGCCGATACTGCGGTGCTGTGTTTAAAAAAACAGAAGTATGAGGTAAGAAGAATTCATGATTCTTATTGATGTTAATCTACCCAATACCAGAGAATAAAGATGTACATGACTCCAAAGGTCATCTCAACAGTTGGGGTTTTGGTTGAAAATTAAGGAAAAATCCTTCAAAACAAGTCCAGGTGAGACAGAACAAAATGAGGTGAGGTGTAAGTAATCTTAAAAATAAAATTGATATGCATTCGTACTATAAAGTATTTTATCAAATAAATAGAATCGTCTCATATTAGCTATCTTCCTTGGACCAGTTTCAAAAGAATATCTCCATCTTCAGCCAACAATCGACTGTTGAGATGTTAGTTGGAAAAGCTCTGCCATTCCTTCCCTCTGGTGTTGGACCGACAAACCTCACAATTGAATATTTTCCCCCAGGATTTTCTATATTCATTGACTGTTGATCATTCTATTTCTCCATTTAATATTTCTAAAGTGTTCTTTCATTCTGGAAACATAAAATATGGAGAAATAGAAAACTGGTAGTAACTGCTCATGTATGGACAAAAAAATCATATAATTAAGAAGTCAAAATTGCTTACATAGTTAGGTAGACCAATAGAACTCACAGTTTAGAAGATGTACAATTAGAAGAATGGCAACAAGTTAATAAATTTTGAAATTCTCAGAGAAAATTATTTGATTGTGAGGTTTCTCTGCTCAATAGAGCTTACAGTAGTTAGTTGTTGTTTGATGATGACGGAGATATTTGTTTGAGGACGGTTCAAGAAAGAGAGCTAATATGAGGTATAAAGAACTAATTCAATTTATTTAGAAATAACCTATTAAATTTCTTGGAAGTTAAGCCTCATTTTGTTGTATAGATGATGTTGAAGTGTAAAACAGGATGGATATAGTAGTGAGTGTTTTTAATTGCTATTGAACTGTATAATGTGTCACTATATGGCTGTTGAAATATTTTCAGAATGAGGACTCTGTGGATATGAAGCTTGATTTCACTTTTGACTCTGACCTCTCACAGCTTACGGAAGACAAGGCCAACAAAACAATGGGCTTACCACGTTCCATGCATATGACACCTGGTGTCCAGTCAACAATATCTCCCTCTGCAGCTGATCTTAATTTCAAAATTGCCTCTGTTAAGAAGGTACTTAATTTCTTTTTATCACATTCTTGTCATAGTAGTAGTCCAATAATGAAAAACAATTTTCTTTCGTTGGCCCTTGAACTCACTACAACTTGAAATGCATTCAAGAGCCAATGTAAAACTCTGCGGTCACTCATTACAACATGTAGTGTATGAGGTGAGTTGATGTAAAAAATAAATAAATAAAAGCTGTAATTAGTTTAGATCCAAACAAATGCTTTGAGGCCACTTGGGATTTAGTAAATTCTGAAGAAATGAAGCTATTGTAATTGTTCTCGTGAATCATATTTTACAGATCTTCGCCAATTCTATCTAATAGATTCCGAAAATTACCATTACCAGAATTTATCTTTGTGTGTCTGTTAATGCTCTAAAAGTCGCGAATTTTGTTTTATCATAACCAAACTTGACATATAGCAATCAATTAAAAAAAGTAAGGTCAAATTCGTTAACCAGCAAAATCAGACCACCAGATATAAGAGTTCACTTCAAATGAAAATTTAAGAATTCTCAAATGGTCACAATTTTCAATGTTTTACTATGAAACTCAGTATATGAATCAGTGAAATCCATTCACTTTCAGAAGTGAATCACTCTTAACATATGCCATGTTTGCTTCTCCCAGTGTATCAGTATATAATATATATTAATTAATCCTTAAATTGGTAATGCATCCTATATGATACATTAGTTTAATATTTTTAATAATAGTTTAATTTATTTAATATTTTTAATAAAGTAATAGAAAAATTAATTAGAAAAATATTTAAATTTGTGTCAAATTACACAATATTCAAAAGATAAGATAGGTTTGTTTTCTCTCCAGCCCGACACTTTAAATAAGTTAGCGTAAGATATTGAATTTTTCCAATTTAGCAAAACAAAGATATATTCTGTGTGTGTGTACTTCAAGTGCTTCAGGTTCAATGCTCAGCAGATAGATTTGTGTACACCAAATTTGGATCATAACTTGCAATGTAATTAGCTTTGTGTATGTGATTCCTATATGATGGACTTGTATTTACATCTGCTATATTCTTTAGTTGAAAGGAGTTAATTACTAATATAATAAATTTGGGAATTTTTACATTATGAGGTTTTCTTAATAAGAATCAAATGAGTCATGAATTCTTCTTACCTCATACATCTTTGTTTTTTTAACATAGAACTGCAGTATCGTGAAATACATCATTCGCATCTTCACAGTGTTGAAAACAGCTGAAGATGCAAATGATGTATTTTGCGATGCTGCAGTTGTGTGTTAAAATAACATAGATGTATGAGGTAAGAAGAATTCACAATTCATTTATTCTTAATGAGTTTAATTATGCCAACAGATGGCATGATGAGACATTAATTTCCAATTATTGTATAGAGTTGAACAATGTTAATGATTAAGTTATGTAGATAGGAAATAACAGTATGAGGTTTTTTAATATTGTTTATTTTTTATTATTTCACTCACCTCATACTTCATAATTCATAGCAGACCCCTTCTTCACATCTTTTGTGACATTCTCAATGCTGTGTCACGTTCACAACTGAAGTCCAACGACTTTCTATCCTGCAGACTGACCTCTGCGCCATCTGGTGGCTGACTGAAGAATTTCCAAATCAGTCCTCTCTCCTTATAACCGGGTATTTCAAAATTCATAGTTGTATTTTCATTCTTGCATATGTAAATTTTTTCCCAAATTTTCCCCATTTAGAAAAATGGTTGAAAGAAAACAAATTAGATGATGATAGCATTAAAGAATACATAAAACTAACAAAATTATGCTTAAATCAAATGTTCTTCACCTTTCGAGGAAAATACTTTAGACAAAAATCAGGACTTGCAATGGGAAATCCATTATCACCATTCTTAGCAAACATGTTTATGGGGAACTTTGAATGTCATGTAACCAAAGCACATCCTTAGATGTTTAAATTTTGGAGAAGATATGTAGATGATATCATAGCAATAGTAAAAGAGAAACAATTAGAAGATGCCATTAAACTGTTAAATATTCAAAATAAAACAATCAAATTTACAATGGAAATAGAAAATAATCATGAAATACCATTTTTAGACCTTAAATTGATTAGGAATGAAGAAAAAAAGAAAATAGAATTTGGAATCTACAGAAAAGAAACTCACATCGAAAATTATATAAAAGCTACTGGATTTAACCATTTTTCACCCAAACAGGCAGTATTTAATAGTTTAACACACAGACTTGTAAATGTCCCCATGAGCAAAGAAAATTACAATAAAGAGAAAGTACACATCATAAAGGATAATGGTTTTCAAGAGAAGATGATACACAAGAAAATAAATAAATTAAAAAAACAAAAAATCATTAATGAAAGTACTCTTCAGACAGATAAAAATATAGACAAAAAAATTCAAGAAGTTCACATACCATCCTTTAGTATTTGACAAGTTTTAAAAAATTTTCAACAAATTCAACTTTAAATTAGCACCGAAAAATGATTACAGCTTAGGTAATTTAATAAAAACCAACAAAAATGAAAAGATTGAAGACTGCAAAAAATTGGGAATTTATCAAATTAATTGTAAAGATTGTGAAAAGATATACATAGGAAAAACAAAAAGGAATCTAAATACAAGATTAAAAGAACACCTCAGAAATGTTAAAAATGGAGAAACTGAAAAATCTGCAATAGCTGCACATGCCTGGTCAGAAAAACATAGAATAGAAACCAAAACAAAATTAATAATATTTAATTTTAGGAAGTTATATTTTGAGGTACAGAAGAAAAAATAATCATCAGAAAAAAATGTGAAGAAATTTTGAATAAAATAAAGAATACAAATAAAAACCCAGTTTGTAAGGAAAATTTAAAAACACTCAAAGAAATAAATAACAAAAATGTTGTATATACAAAATCAGATAAGGGTAACCAAATTATAATTCTGGACAAAGAAGATTATCAAAATAGAATGGAAGAACTTTTGAAAGAAAAAGAGTATGAAAAAATTAAGAATGACCCCCTACCAGAAACCATAAAAAAAGTGGAAAACTGTTTTAAAAATGTTAATATTCTATCCAAGAAAGAAAAATTTCAATTAAAAGTAAGCAACCCAAGAAACCCTAATATACATGGACTTCCAAAAATTCACAAACCTGGAAACAAAATGAGGCCAATAATTAACAATATTGGATCACCAACCTACAAAATTTCGAAATGGCTGAATAATCAATTTAAAAGAATTAATAATTTTGAAAGTCTGCAGATTGAAAATTCATTGGAATTAGTTCAGAAATTAGAAAAAGTGGAAATTGAACCCACAGATAGGTTGGTTTTGTTTGATGTAGTTTCACTATTCACAAATGTACCGAAACAAAAAACTTTGGAGATATTGAACAATTGGTTAAGAAAAAACAACATAGACAGAGAGATCAAAGAAGATTATTTGAAATTAACTGAGTTATGCATTGACCAAATGTTTTTTACATTCAATGGGAATTTCTATAGACAAAAATCAGGGCACTCAATGGGAAACCCATTATCACCTTTCCTGGCAAATTTATTTATGAGCGATTTTGAATGTAAAATCACTAAAGCACATCCCACAATGTTTAAATTTTGGAGTAGATATGTTGATGATATAATTTGTATTGTTAAAGAAAAACATGTAGAAGATTCCCTAAAACTATTAAATTTACAGAGTACAAACATTAAATTCACCAAAGAAATAGAAGACAATAAACAAATACCTTTTTTGGATCTTAAATTGGTCAGAAACAAAGAAAAAAGAAAAATTGAATTCAGGATTCATAGGAAAGAAACTCATACGGAAAATTTTATAAAATCAACAGGGTTCAATCCAATTGGACATAAATTAGCAGCATTTAATAGTTTAACTCATAGATTGGTAAACTTACCCTTAAACGAAGAGGATTTCAAACATGAGAAAAAACACATAATCAAAGTAGCAAGAGAAAATGGGTTTGATGAAAAAATGGTACATAAAAGGATAGAAAAGTATAAAAAACAAAAAATGATAAACAGAAGTAATCTTGAAAAAGAAGAACCACCTATGAAAAAATATAAGAAATTCACATATCACCCCTGGGTATATAATATATTTGAGAAGTTTAATATTAAATTAGCACCAAAAAAATAACTACAGTTTAAATAAACTAATAAAAACCAACAAAAATGAAAAAAAACTGATAAAAATAAAAAGTCAGGAATATATCAAATTGAATGCATGGGTTGTGAAATGATATATATATAGGGAAAACAAAAAGAAACCTAAAAATTAGAACCAAAGAACACATAAGAAATATTAAAAATGGAGAAATTGAAAAATCTGCAGTTGCTGCTCATGTTTGGTATGAAAAACATAATATAAATTCAGACACTAAATTATTAAAACAGTTAGAAAATACAAAAGAGCTGACTATTTGGGAAAAAATTTATATTCAGAAGAACAGAAACAGAGTTATGAATTTTGATATTCCGATGGAGGGTGACCTTGTTTGGAGGTTCTTTGGCCAACCACAGGATGGAGCTGACATCGACATCCAGGTGGTGCAAAATAATGCAACATAAATAAAACCAGTCTGGGAAAGCTGACGATAAAACAGAAAAAACAGAATTGTTTTGAAACATGTCCAAGAACAAATCAACATTAATATTGAGGTAAGATGTCCAGACCAGAAATAATATAATCAAAACAAAATTACTTAAACAATTGGAAAAACCGAAGGAACTCACAATTTGGGAAAAAATGTACATATGCAAGAATGAAAATACAACTATGAATTTTGAAATACCCGGTTATAAGAGAGAGGACTGATTTGGAAATTCTTCGGTCGGCCACCAGATGGCGCAGAGGTCAGTCTGCAGGATAGAAAGCCGTTGGACTTCAGTTGTGAACGTGACACAGCATTGAGAATGTCACAAAAGATGTGAAGAAACCCAGGGTCTGCTATGAATTATGAAGTATGAGGTGAGTGAAATAATAAAAAATAAACAATGTTAATGATTATGAACTTGACATTTAGGTATGGGAGACTGTGCCTGCAATGCCTACTGTGATTGAACATAATGAAGATGGAAGTGTGGCCTCTACTGCCTCATCTTTCACACCAACATTTGGGAATCCTGTGGATGCAGGATTGGATCCTTCATCTTTTGCCAAATCAGTGGATGGACCTGGAGTTGTTTCCGGTGACGATGGATCTCCCCTGAACCCAGGAGAAGTTGTGTACAGGTAGTTCTTATAATTTATATTTAAATTTCTCAGTATTCTCAAATGCATTTATAAAGTGAGATGTCTCCATCTGAGTTACATGTAGGAACTAAACATATTGTGCCGGGATAGCCTCTCTTTCCCTTCTATGTTATTTAGGCATAATAAGCACAATGAATTTATTTATGTATTTCACTAAACACTTTATTGAATTCTTCAATTATCAACAAACTTCTATTCACAATTATAATTCCCAAAATCTTCTTTTAATTGTTACCTCAGTTAGAACAATCTTCCACTCACTGATAAATAAATTCGAACAACTTAATGTCACACCTTTCACCACACGACTGACTATCGCAGACTGACTGCGGTCTCCTGCCTCCACTCTTATATAAGGTGCGAGGAAATTTCCAGAAACTTCAGGATACCTCGAAGCCTTTCTCAAAGGAGGGGGGAGATGGTGGTGGAAATGTCCGGCAACACACTCGGATGATTCAGTGGTTGTGTGGGTAATCTAACTTGCCCGCGCAATTCAAATGTTGCTATGTGGCACGTAGCAATATGAATTGGAAACTTTACAAGACATCTCATAAACTATTATTCTCTCGCCTGGAGACCATTCCTCCATTCTCAACTTAATTTAATTTCCAGAACATCTCAAGATGAGAGCATTACATTTCATGAGGTGGAAGTATAAAGTTTCCAATTCAATGTTTTTATTTTATTCATATTCTGACATCACCACCAACTGCTATCTGGTGCTGGTTTGATGAACTTTGAGATCAAATCTTGTTCACCGGTAACTTCAAGAGTCATGGATTTATGTTTATTCTTCTGAATGTTTCAAAATTTTAGTTTCTTTTCCAATAGTTTGCTTGATAATCACAAAATTGGAAAAGAAACTAAAAACTTTTGGAATTAACAGTTTGAGAAAAGATACACATTCAGAAGAACAAAGTAGTTCCATGAATTATGAAGTTCCTGGCATGTAAGATTTGGTCTCAAAGTTCAGTAGATGGCAGTTGAAAAGTTGGTGGTGACGGCGAAAGTTTGACAGTGCAACAGTCAGAGTTTTGTGTGAGGATAGAAGGGATGTCTTCAGAAACAAGTCCTGTGAAAATCATGAAGTTTTATGAGGTGAGATGTAAAAATAATTTCTGATTCATTTAATGAATTAAACACAATATATAAGAATCAAATGAATCGTGAATTCTTCTAACCTCATATATCTATGTTTATTTAAACACAGCACCGCAGTATCGGAAAACCATCGTTTCCATCCTCAGCCGTTTTCATGACTATCAATTTTTTCCCTTCCCAGTAATTAATTTCCAAATTTATTATATTAATATTTAATTTTAGGAAGTTATACTTTGAGGTTATTTTAATTATATTAACCCTCTGCATGCCACTGGTAAAATATCTTGTGTCAGGGATTTAAATCGCATCTGCTGATGTGATCGGCTTTGCAAGTTGTTTAAGTATATTGTCTGGCAGGTAATGGACAGGAGCATCAGAGCCGATCTAATCAGCTCACGGCACCTAAAGGGTTAAAACAATATATGTTCATCCTACAATTTCAACACTTTATTTTTGGGTAGCAGTAGTAAGTGGGGACTTTCTAGTTAGATCCTTTTATTTTTCACAATTTTGAAAATAATATATATGTTTACACACCTGTTTTATAGTTTTTTTTGTTTTTCTGTTTGCAGTAACCAGATACTTGCATTTTAGTCCCCTTATTGTATTTTTTATGTTGACACTGTTGATTCTTTTGTGTTGAATATTAATAGCACTACTGGCTTTATAAGTAATCATATTTAAAGAGAAAAATTATACGCTCAGACCAGGACTTGAACCCGGGACCCTTGGTTTTCTAGTCCAAGTGCTCTACCATTTGAGCTACCTGAGCAAGTACCGATCTAAACGCAAATCCCTCTCTATATACGTTGTAATTCCCGCCCACCAAATGCTTTGAAGCCTTTTCTTCTATCTTTGCAAATGGCGGCTCCTATATTAAGAAGACATATTTGGGAATTATACATTACATTATAAATGCCAGTACGGCTATTTTCAAATGGTAGAGCACTTGGACTAGAAAACCAAGGGTCCCGGGTTCAAGTCCCGGTCTGAGCGTATAATTTTTCTCTTTAAATATGATTTATAAGTAATGTTTAAATTCCCAATAAAAAGTCTTCTTAAGAAAGAAGCCGCCATTTGCAAAAATCGTAGCAACGGCTCGTAGCATTTGGGGTTAGGGAATTAACTATGTGTAAGAGAATAATACGCGTTTAGATTGGAGGCCTAGGTGGCTCAGATGGAAGAGCATTGACATAGAGAGTCAAAGGTCCTGGGTTCAAACCCCAGTCTAGGCATATATTTTTCTTTTCAAATATAATAATCAATATATTGTTGTTAATGCAAACATTGTTTGTACATATGTACAGAGAGCGTCTTACTTGACTATTGTCACAGTTAATTTGTATTTTCAGTCCTGGTCCTCCGATGCAAGGCAATCCAAATAATTACAGTGGAGGTGTAGCTGTATCCGCAGTACCTAGTATGGTCAAAAATGATCCCACATCCACTTCGAGCAACGTGTGTAAGGTAAACCTAAATTTTGTGTTGCAAGTAATGATTTTAGTGACAGTTACATAAAAGTACATATAAATTTGTTCAATAATACAGATACATAAAATCAGCTTATTTTCAAAATGTCTCTTGTATTCATTCATTCATCTTCATTACGTGTATCCAGTCGTAGCTGATGACACAAATCCATTTATAAGTTGCAATGGGGCTGCTTTTGAACATGCAGCTTATGTGGGCATTCGAGGTGAATGTCCACGAGGTTAAAATAAAGAGATATAATTTTCATAAATTTGTGGGAAGTAATCTAGATAATTCTTTTGCTGTAAATAAGAGTCAGTTTGACTACAATAGCAACTTCTAATGTAAGTAATATTTAATTTTAGGAAGTGATATTTTGAGGTTATTTTAATTATATTATTTTTAGTCTGATCATCTTACCTCAATATTAATGTTGGAGTTTGGACAAGCTGACGATAAAACATAATTGTTTTGAAACATGTCCAAGAACAAATCAACATTAATATTGAGGTAAGATGATCAGACTAAAAATAATATAATTCTAATGTAAGTTTGTGTGTGTGTGTGTGTGTGTTCTATTGCACTCACTGCACATTACGTGCTTTGGGTTATACAAGTTTGTAGTGTGGGTTTAAGATATGTACTGGAATCAAATGCCAACGTTTGTACATAATATAATAGTTCTATTTAAACTGGTAGAGTTAGATCATAATGCATTATCATCCACTCAACCGGTATAAAAAGCATACAGTGATATTTAATCGAAATCAACGTGGGGGGTAACACTATGAGGTATTTACATTTATGAATGAGTTGGAGAAAATGGTTTATCATCTCACCTCATAAAGTTGCATGTTTTCACGATAGCGGTTTCAAAAGTATAATTTTACTTCCATCTTCAGTCAAACTCCACCTCATGAAGTTGCTGAGTTGGAGTTTGACTGAAGATGGAAGTAAAATTATACTTTTGAAATTGGTATCGTGAAGAAACGCAACTTTATGAGGTGAAATGTTAAAGCATTTTCTCCAATTCATTTATTAATACAATGATGGGGATCTTCTTAATAAATACCTGGCCGGGGTCGATGGATATTTTAGGATGGAAAAATCCAAGGAGCAAATCCTTTGGGAGGGACTTCAAGCTGTGGATCCTGAGTCTGAAGATTTTCAGGAGATCCTTAAGCCTGAATAAAGAGACCTCTAAGCAAAATTTACTAATCTCATCATCCTAGTATACCTTAGTTGCCTGCTAGATCTCATTGGATCGGTATGTTGACCACATACCATTCACAACATCTATGGGTAATAAGCATAACTAATGTAATCAATGATAAAGATAAAAAATTTGTCTGAACTGGGAATCAAACCCCGAGCCTTTGCTGACGCTGTGACTACTGAACTAATTCAGGCTACATTCCCATCCAAGCATAAATTCTCCATTTATCTTACCTTCTTGGTCCCACATTTATTCAATGCAGTGCAAGAAAGTATGGTAAAGGGAGAATTTATGCTTGGATGTGAATGTAGCCTGAATTAACTTAGTGGTCAGAGCATCAGCTTGGAAAGCTGAAGGTTCAGGATTTGATTCCTAGTTCAAGCAAAACATTTTCTAATATTTAAATTAATGTTGGGAAGTAAACATAACGAGGTTTTATCATTAATAGTGAGTAGAGAGCATGTTTTTAACGACTCACCTCATACAATTTCAAATTTCTTTGATACTGACAGTTTCAGGCGACATCTCATCCCTCTTCAGTCATGACTCCCACTGTTGAAATTCTCTGGTTGTTGATTTCTCTATGGACGTCACCTCTTGTGCTGCCATCTTTGGTTGGGATTATAAATTTTGAAATAAATTTTTATCCACTGGAATATCGAAGTTCATAGATCAATATTTGTTATTCTGAATGTTTATTTATAGTCTGATCGTGTTACCTCAATATTAATGCTGATTTGTTCTTGGTCATGTTTCAAAACAATTCTGTTTTATCGTCAGCTTGTCCATATTCTAATTGTTTCAAAAGTTTTGCCTCTTTTCCAATTTTATGATGTTCTAGCGAACTATGTGTAGCAATTGCTGATTTTTCAATTTCACAATTTTTAATATTTCTAAAATGTTATTTAGTATGTGTTTCCATATCCCTTTTTGTTTTTCCTATGTATACTTTGCTACAATCATTACAATTTATTTGATTTCTTACTGTCTGGGATGTTGATTTTTTAATTGATACTTTGGCACTAATAAATAAATTTAGTCTGGGAAGACTTCTAAGAAGACTTGAGTTTCAGTGCTTTAGGCATCATTGTCAATTATTTTATTTAGAGTCTGTTTATCTTGCCTCAATATTAATAAATATTGAGGTAAGATAAACAGACTCAAAATAAAATAATTGAAAGAACCTCAAAATATTACTTCCTAAAATAAAACATCATTGTCGATTCTAACTGTCGAAATGGCAGTTGGAGATCCTATTTTTTAAATTATTTAATTACTCAACTCATATTAAAAAGTGTATATACACTGGTGTCCAAAAGTTTAGGATAATTTGTAAAACGGAAAATCAAAATGCTTAAAGAGGAGCAAGGAGTAAAAATTATTTATCAAAACGTTTGTCAGTACATTTAGTTTAGTTTACATACTAAATTATAGTCTCTCTTCAACAATGAAAAAATTAATAGCAATTATAAATGAAAATTGCATTGTTGCAGTTAAGCCCTGTTCCATAAATCTTCATTTTAAAGAGAGTTATGATATAATCAGATGTAGTGTAAGAACAGATTGCAGTAAAATGGCACAAAGACAACATCTGGACCCTCTGCTTCGGGGTAGAATTATTGGGCGGCTAGAAACAGGACAGACACAAACTGAGGTCTCCATAGCACTTAATGTGCCACAAAATGTTATATCTAGGTTATGGCGACGGTTCCAAGAGACCGGAGACGTTAGGCGAAGACCAGTGGGAGGTCGTCCAAGAGTTACAAATCCTCAGCAGGATCGATATCTTGCGTTAACTGCAAGAAGAAACCGAACAATGTCTGCCAGACAACTGAGTTCAGAACTTGCGGCCGTCTCAGGTATCAGAGTATCCAGACAAACTGTCTATAGAAGACTCAGAGCTGCTGGTCTGTATGCTAGACGGCCTGTAGTGTGCGTCCCACTCACCCTTGATAACAAGAGAGCACGTTTACGGTGGAGTCAGGAACATCGCGACTGGACTCTAAATCAGTGGAGCAGCGTGCTATTTACAGACGAGTCCAGATTCAGCTTGAACTGTGATTCGCATCGCGTGACTATCTGGAGGGAGCAAGGAACTCGTTACAACCCCATGAACATCGGGAAAGACATCCATTTGGTGGCGGTGGTCTCCTGGTATGGGGAGGTATAATGATGAATGCACGAACAGAGCTTCACATCTTCGCAGGTGGCACTGTTAATGCTCAGCGGTATAGAGAAGAGATCCTGGAACCTCATGTAAGACTTTTCAGGGGAGCTGTGGGTCCAGAATTCATATTCATGGATGACAATGCCCGACCTCACAGGTCACAACTGGTGGATGAGTTTCTTCAGGAGGAAGATATCCAGCGTATGGAGTGGCCAGCGAGGTCTCCGGATATGAATCCTATAGAGCATGCATGGGATGCCTTAGGGAGACAAATTGCATCTCGTCAGCCTCCTCCGAGGACACTTCAAGACCTTCACATTGCTCTTCATGAGGAGTGGAATTTGCTGAGCATCGAACTCCTGAACAACCTCATCACTAGCATGCCACGTCGATGTGAGTCTTGTGTAGCTGTCAGGGGTAATCACACCCCATACTAATCATTTGAACCATTGTTGTTCAACTTTTATGTTCGAATTCTGAAATGCAGTTTTCGTTTGTTGTGAAAATGACAAGTGAATGACGTATTCATGCCATTGTTTCTTTCGTGCCATGTTTCTAATTATCTGTGACATACCCTTACCAAATTTTGTATTATTCTGACAAATGCTTTATAATAAGTCGGCAAATGAACTAATTATCCTTAACTTTTGGACAGCAGTGTATAATAAATAGAGATATAATAATGTAGAGCTTTTAGAAATGTAATGGATTTTTGCTCGAGAAAGACTATTGACCAGTTTCCACTGGTGATGGTGTAATCTAAGAAGAATGCAAACATGCAAAAAGTCAGTTTTGATGCAAGATGGACAAAAGACATTTTGAAAATGATCTCCAATATTAAGTGTAGTTGAAACAGTAGGAGAAAGGGAAAGCATACTCTCGTCGAAATTAAAGTATCAATTTATAGTATTAAAGGCAAAATAGTATTGACTATCCCAACTTTGTATGCAGTATACACTACCATTATAGGGCAGATGTCACCTAGGACAATTGTGACAACTATGGTTTTCTATTACCAACTCCAAATAGAGGAATGTTGTTGGTGGTAAGTTATGTACATTTATTTTTCTTATTATTTAAAGAAGAAATCATGATTAGAGATTGATTATTTATAGGGGAGCTAATACTGTTGTGTATTTAATTCACATCTTTGTATTTTTAAGTCTTAATTTCAGTGGAAGGAAAATTGTTAAGTATTAAGGTATGCTATATGTTAGTATATTAGAAGGGACATTGTCTTATTTTAATGTAAGTTACTTTAGTTGGCCTTAAGTTTTGGTTATAATACCTGGTTCACAATTTATATTTTTAAAATTAAGAAAAAAAATTGTGAAGATGCAAACATTTTAAAGAAGTGTCCAATTTCTTAAAAATAGAGTATAATTTTCGTATGAAGTCATGTGTAGTCTAATGATAAATAGATTGCCTCTTTCAATGACACTGTAAATATATATTGCAATATATGATGTTACATAAGTAGGCGTTTCTAATGGTTACACAATTAGTTGATTGTAATCTTAATCAAATAATCAGACCATAATATAACAAACTCTGATTATTATTCAGTTCCATTACCGTAGTTTAACATTTATATATATGTATAAGCTGAAGTTGTGGTCTCGAGGTAGTGTGCTTTCTTGTCATGCAGCGGGCCTAGGTTCGATTCCCAGTCGGTACAGGCTCATGGGTGAGGTTTTTTTTTTTTTTTGGGATTTTCCTCCCCTTTAAGACAAATGTCAGGAAGATTAGGGTCCAACAGGCCCTGAAAATCATCTGGCTATCATTATCCTTCACCGGTGTGGAAAGCAACGAGAAGCTACCACACCTATCCCCCTAGTAAAGCTGCAAAGCATAGCATGAAAATGCTATGATTTCAGTGAAAGACCTGCCCTTGGGCACAACACTATGGATGGGATTTAACAAACTCTGATTATTATTAAATTCCATTACCTTATAGGTAATTTTACATGCTACACGTCACCTGGGCCTTTAGGAATTTAGAGACTTGTTCAAAAGAACACTTCGGAAAATTAAAAATGGTGGTATCTGCTATAATAATAGCATGTATAACTTGACCCTTGAATAAAAGAACGCTTCAGAAAATAAAAAAATGGTGCTATCTGCTGTAATAATAATAATAATGTGTATAACTTGATCAGAATGTTATTATCTTTGGCTTGAGGTCGCTGTTGTATGTATACCACTGTGTTACCTTTCATTGTTGGCTCTCACAGGATGGGTGAATGGCACAAGTAGTCATACAATGGAAACATTATACACACACAGTGCTTGAACTGTCACAAGCATATATTTTAACAACCCTCTATACAATCCACAACTTTATGACTCTAATAGGTCTAGAAGCTATGATTAATATTAAAAAGGGAACCGTCAACCAATGCATTTTGAAACCTAACTTGAAATTTCCCCCAAAGAAGCATTGTAATGTACCAAGGCCATGTCCAAAAAATTATCTGCCATTTTTAACTGCAAGGCACTGAAATCAAAACCAGAATCCAGCAATGGTAACCCACTGTAATGAGCAGATGGATTCCCTGCTTGAGTAAGAGTGGAGTGAGTCAGAATGCTGTGTGCCGCTTGGGATCGTCTTTTGTTTCCGTTGCTTCTATTAGCGTAGATCTGATTACCTCCAAGGTTATTAATCGCAAAGCTACTTGCCCCGGGCCCATAGGAGGCAAGAATTGATTCATCTTTCTTTCCTTGGCGTTTTAACATTACTCAATAATAGTTCTCAAAACAACAGAGTGGCTTAAAATAAGAATGTTTTCACTATAATTATCAATCAATCAGGAAAGCTAGACAGAAAAATAGAGGGAGCTGGAATGATCTCCTAACTGAGTGAGTTTCCGTATAGGAATCTAAACAACTACGTGCACATAAATCATTAGAACATTCATTTATAAAAATGATATTTAATGTAAACAAGTAGTCTGAAGTAAAAACATAACCAAGATAAACATTTGATCATTCAAAGAAATATAAAGTGAATAAATAAATGATAATACTTCTACAGGACAAAAAACCACATCATACCACATACCACACTCATGCTAGAGTCCAAGCCAGGGCGGCTTCTTCCCCGGTCTTCAGGACCAACATAAAGTCCGCCACTTCGCGGCTCCAGACGACATTGTCCACTTAAAAGTCCAATCCCATCCCGGACTGGATAGATGAATAACTGAAGAATGAATGAATGAATGATTGAATGAATGATAATGTTCTCGCTGTGCATAACGTATTTGAATGTTCCGAGGTAGAGGGGAGGTGCGCCGTAGGAACAGCGCACCAGGAGAGGTAAAGAGGGAGAGTGGGGGTAGATGCATAGAGAAAGGAATATTGGCATAGTTCATGAATCTCACAGTCTAGGGAGGATAACGACGCTGCAGTAATGAGCCGAAAAACGCACTTTCGGTTCAGCTGCACGGACAGCAGGTAGTGAGGTTTGTATTTCTTCCCTATAATTCAAATGAGAAATTTGGCACTGAGGATTGCTTTGCAGTTAAAAATGGCAGATAATTTTTTTGGGCATGGCCTTGGTACATCAAAATGCTTCTCTGGAAGAAATTTCAAGGTGAGTTTTGGCATGCAATAAGTTGACAAGATCCCTTGTGAGAATATGTGTTGGCTTAGTTCTTTGCCCATATTTTCTCCTTCATGTCTGTACTTGTGATTTTGGGATAATGCAGAAGAGTTCTGTTAACCACTGGTAATAACATTATGGTCAAGTTTATTGTTCTTTAATAAATTAATGAGTCATTTTAACATCTTACCTCATATTTCATGTTTTTCAAACACGGTAACTATAGTTTTCAAATGATCTTGTCATTCATTTTCAACTGCCATTATGACTACCGGATATTTGGCGGTTGAAAATGAATGACAAGATCATTTGAAAACTATAGTTACCGTGTTTGAAAAACATGAAATATGAGGTAAGATGTTAAAATGACTCATTAATTTATTAATTAAGAACCTCATAATGTGTTTCCCAATTTTAACTTTGAATTATTGTTCTTTCACTATATCCAACAACATTAAGCTTTTGACTTTGAGAGAAATTTTGGTTTCTATTTCTCCTCTTGCTCATGATGAAATATTGATTATAGCAAAGTGAGTGACATAAACATTGAAGATAAATAAATTGAAAGTAGCATCATTTGCAGCACTTTCTGTATTCTATCAATAAAAAGATTTGATACAAAATAGAGGGCAGTGGCTCATTACATGTGTTTAGCAATTCTCAAAATTCATTCAAGTTAAGAGACCAATAAATAATGAAGCAATGCGCCAGGTATAGGTCTGTCTTACTTCAATCTACCCTTAAGGCAATTAAGTTTGAACAAAAAGAAAATTCAGTAAAGTTAAGAGACCACTAAATAATGAAGCAGTTAGCTATTTATAGGTTTAATGGGAAAACATTTCCAACAACTCTATCGCTGAAGATTTAATAAACACTACAGCTCTCAACACAAACTCCCTCCTAAAGCTAAAACGAAACAAAGGCAAATTAAAAAAGATCTTAAGACTTTTAAGAAGCATCAAGAACAAACAATTGATATATTCAGCAAAGAATTCACCATATGGGAACTAAATTCTGCAATACATGAGTTACAAGATAACAAATCTCCTGGTCCAGATAAAATACATGTTGAATTTTTTAAACATCTTGGCCAAAAGGGAAGGAATACACTACTGAAATTATTTAACCTATCATGGGCCTCTACTGTATCCACAGAGTGGAAAAAAAGCAATAATTATCCCTATTTTAAAAAAAGACAAGACAGCTGATGATATAAATAATTACAGACTGATCTCTTTAACAAGTGTCATTGCAAAAACAGCAGAGCGTATGATTTCAGCGAGACTAAATTGGTTCTTAGAAAAGTAAAAACATACTAACAACAGCACAAACAGGATTCAGGCAACATCTATCTACAAAAGAAAATACAATTCAACTTTCTCAAGATATTAAAGAATCTTTCATCAAAAATCAAGGTACGCTAACAGTTTTCATTGATTTTGAAAAAGCATATGACTCAGTATGGAGATACAAATTACTTGAAAAACTCACAAAAGTAGGCATTCAAAACAATATGTTAAACAGTTTCTTTCACAACATTTCTGTGCTACAAAATACAATGACAGTACTTCCAAATTCTGACAAATAAAAATGGGCCTCCCTCAAGGTGCAGTACTAAGTACAACCCTGTTCAACATCTACATCAAGCAACGATCTCCCACCAGCTATACCAAACACAGAAATAAAGACAGCTCTTTTTGCAGATGACATGATTATGTGGACATCTTCCTCACAAATAGAAAAATCTAAATTTTCTATGGAAAAGGCTCTTAACCTATTAGAAAAGTGGACCCACAACAATTTAATAGCCATTAATACAGACAAAACAATGTTTCAAATATTTGGCTTGAAGAAAAAAGTCCCAAAACTAAATCTACAGTTCAAGAAAACGAACCTGAGACAAACAAATGAAACAAAATATCTAGGGACAATTTTTTATTCAAAATTATCTTGGAGGAAACATATTGAAGCAGTAGTAAACAAAGCAACGAAAAGATTTTCAATCTAAAAACATTAGCCGGAGCAAAGTGGGGTAGTAATAGCCAGACTCTGAACACTAAGTATAAAACATTCATCAAGCCAACCAATACTTCTATACAACAGGGAGGTAATAATCACAGCAAATAACTCAAACCTAAATCGCCTAGAAGTATGCCACAATCAGGCTTTACAGCTTATAACTGGCGCAGCGAAATCAACCCCAATCACACAAATGCAACCACCAACTCAGAACCCTCCAATATGTCTAACTTTAGAGGAACAGGCAATAACACAACATGAAAAAATGTTACGGTTAAAACATCAAAATGGGAAAAAAGACCGTTACAACCAACCAAGTTGAAAACACAAACAAGTTTCTTGTCCAAAGTAACAGAAATAAAAACAGATTTGAATCTTCCTAAATCTAAAGAAAATATTTTGATCAGAGAAAACCCTCTTGCTTTTGAACCAATTAACATTTAGCTAAATCTAGAAGAACCAGTTACAAAATCTGAAACTCCCACACCTGTACTAAAAGCTCTAGCATTAGAAGCTGTGAATAAGAGATATCCACCAGAAGAATGGTTACATGTCTACACAGATGGATCTACTATTGATAACAACTCAGGATCAGGAATTACATGTGCATTATTTTCATTTTATCAACCAGCAGGATACCAGACAACAAATTTTGATGCGGAAGTAATGGCTATTCATATTTCACTCCAACAATTACTATACAGAATAAATAAATTTCAAAATGCTGTCATACTCTCTGATTCTAAGGCAGCAGTATAGCAATAAATTCACACAAAATGAAGTCAATACAAATTAAAGAGTGCTACAAAATGATTCAACAACTTCAAAAACTACAGAAAAGAATTCAATTGCAATGGATACCTGCATATTGTGGAATTGCTGGAAATGACACTGCTGATTTTCCTGCCAAAAAAGGCTCCAAACTAATTCAGAATACTACTAAAAGCTTACCTTTCACATCCATAAAAAGAATAATTAAAAACAAATATAAAATCAAACAAAACCAAGACCTATGTAATAAAGCCAAAGACAAAAAATGGAATATTTTAGTAAAGAAGCCAGATATTATTTCAGAAATTCCATGTAAAACTACAGTAGCAAAATTTAGACTGCTTACAGAACATGACTATTTGGCCAAACATTTATATAAAATAGGAATCTACACGAATCCAAATTGCCCTCTATGCAACAAATACGAAGAACATCTACAAACCTGTGAAGTATTACCTGTTGGATCCACCATAGAGAAATATTGGAGAGCAAGAACGCTAATGGCTTCATTGCCAAGGCGCAGCATTTGAAAACAACAGGTTTGTTTTATTGCAATCCATCCTTAAGGCAATTAAAGTCGAACAAAAAGGTAGTATGCATCTTGCTTATAGTGGTAACTAAGATATTCATATAGAAATATGCATACTCATCTTAATCACTTTCTTTACATAATACATTATTATATAATTAAATTAATGTTTTTATTACCTCACCTCATATCCTTTTTCTTCTATACTGCAGTTTTGGAGCTTATCTCCATCATCAGTAGCCTCTGGTCGACCAGTGTTATGTCGTTTCTTGGCGGTTTCCTTCTTACCGCCAAGAAACGACATAACACCGGTCGACCAGAGGCTACTGACGATGGAGGTAAGCTCCGAAACTGCAGTATAGAAGAAAAAGGATATGAGGTGAGGTAATAAAAACATTAATTTAATTATTAAATTAAACCTCATAGTGTTATTTCCCTGTGAAAGTTAAATAAACATTATTATATTTTAAATTTTTATTAATTAATTCTTCTTCTTCTTCTTCTTCCTTCCAAGTATTAGGCCAAGGCCTGTTACGATCCTATAGAAAATTTTCCCTCCAGCGTTTCATAGGACGGCCCAGTGATCTTCGTCCTCTTGGTATATAATTATAAACAGCTTTGGGGATCCGATTCGAACTCATTCTTTCAAGATGATGTTTCCAATTTAGTTGATACTGTTTAATATATTCCAAAATTGGCATAGTCTTCAATTCTTTTAAGATATCGGTGTCCCTTTTCTGATCCCATCTGGTGTAACCCGCTGTTCTACGCATGAATCTCATTTCACAAGCCGTTATTCTGCTTTCATGTTGTTTTCTTAGTGTCCATGCTTCACTACCATAGGTCAACACTGGTCTAGCCAAAGTGTTATATAAACGTAATCTGGTGTTTTTTTGTACAAGGGATGGTTTCATAACTTGATTAATAATTCCTAAACTTTTATTATAACTAGTAACTTTTTCAGGGATATCCTTTTCATCCCAGATAGAGAGATAATATCCAAGATATTTAAATTGATTAGATCTCTCTAAAATTTTATTCTGGAGACAGATTTTACTTTGTATGGGGTCCTTCCCGTGAAATGCCATAATTTTTAGTTTTGTTAATTGATATTTCCATATTAAATTTGGCACCTATTTTTTGTAAATTATAAATTGATCGTTGCAAATCATTTTCGGAAAGTGCCAGAAGAGCTAAATCGTCTGCAAAAAGAATAGCATCGAGTTTGAGGTTCCTATTGATGGGTATATATCCTCGTGTTTCCTCCATTCATTTATTAATTTATTCATGTATATAATGAAAAGCACCGGTGAAAGTCCACATCCCTGTCTTACTCCAGTGTTGATCTTTTCCCAAGAAGATAATTTGCCATCTTGTTTATCAGAGATTTCATTATCTTTATAGATGTTGAAGATATTAGTAATATATTGTTGTGGAACGTTATCATCAGCTAAAATTTGTAGTAATATATTTCTGTCTACGATTTTATTATTAATTTAACACTTCTCATAGAAGGATAAATTATATTTGAAGATAAAATTTTTTGCCTAGACCGGGACTCGAACCCAGGACTCTTGGCTTTCCGGGCCAAGTGCTCTACCAACTGAGCTACCGAGGCGAGTCCTCAAATATATTTCTGTCTACTTTGTCAAAAGCCTTTATGAAGTCAACGAAGGCGATATGAGTTTCTATATTGAATTCCTTGTGCTTTTCTAATAGTAGTTTTAGAGTAAAGAATCCATCTTTACAAGATCTACCCTTTCTGAATCCATTCTGCTCTTCTCCAATTATATTTTCATAAATTTTCCTCAATTTATTCTTAACTATATTAGCATAAATTTTATATCCAGAGTTCAACAAGCTAATTCCACGATAGTTATCTTTGATTTGGCGACTTCCTTTTTTGAAGATTGGTATTACAATGGATTTGTTCCAGCTTTGTGGTGGTTCTTGTCCTTCCCATATCATATTAAGGAGAATAAGAAATCTGTCTAAAAAATTTTTAGTTGAAAATTTTAATAATTCTTGATTAATGTGGTCTTCTCCGGGAGCTTTGTTCCTTTTTCATGATTTAACATCATCAGTTAATTCATCTATAGAAATTTGTTCCAAAGCAGTGTTATTAGAGATTGGTATTTGTAATAAATCATCCTTTTTGTGTCCATAAATGATGAAAGTAGTAAGCCAAGATTCTTTAGATATACAATTTTAAATGTGCATTTTCTCTTGATCATTATTTAAATTTTTTTAAAACTTTATATATTTTTGGTTGAGGCCTAGTGATATCATTTTCCAAAAATGAGACAAATTGTTCCCAGCTTTGTCAATGTTTTTTGCGAACTTCAATTTTAGCTATGGCTCTCTTCCTATGATTCTCTACTTTATCTTCATCTTTTTTTGTAGACAGAAATTTTTTGTATGCTTCACGTTTATCATCAATTACTTTTTTTATGTTTTCATCCCATATCCGTAGTCCTTTTTTTCGATTCCATTTGGTTTTGATACCCAAGCTTTCATTTGCTGCTTGTGTCAAAATACTTTGTAGAGCAAGCCATTCTTCTTCAATATTTTCATCAACCGGTGTTTCTTGAACTAGACGATCTAATCTGCATTTGTATAGCCAGGTAATAGTGGGATCTCGGAAAAGACTTACTTTATAAGTATAGTTCACTTTTTCAAATTTTACATTACTAATTTTATTTTTATTTTTCCATCTCGGTGGCATACGAATTGGACAAACAAGTAAGTAATGGTCTGATTCGATTTCAGGTCCTCATTAGTTTGATCCTTCCGGGAAATATTCTCGTATAAGACTTGAAAGCATAATAATAGTCCCTTCGATTGGTTGCCGGCCAAAGGAAGGCAAGACCAGTGATGGGGCTGCCATCTTATAGCCTCTGGTCAGGCTTTTCTGGAGAAGAAAAGAAAATAAAGGAAAGAAGAAATGGAAGAAAGGAAAGACTCCCTAGCCCTCGGATGCCCTAATAGCGTCGGGGTCGAAAGAAACAAGAGTTAACCAAGAGAGGTTAGATAGTAAAGTTAAAAGAGTGCAAAACACAAGTAAGTGGAAGAAATGTTTTGCTCAGCTTGGGCACCTTGTGGTCGCCATCCACATATCCCCTATATACTGTTATCCATCACCTTAGATTGCTCTAAAACTATATAGGTCCGAGGCAATGTGTCATCTATAAGGTTTTTATATGTCTAGGAAATAGTATCCATATTAAGTTGGATAATCAGATATTTACTATATTGATTTATGAAATGAAACAAATGTCTTATTAGTGACTATTTAACTCATGCCCCAAATGGGAGTCAATGACCAATCACGTTTCAATGATTTCTGTTTTACAACCAATCTGAGTCGTGTTTCACGAAATATTTATCAGTGTTATAATTACCATATTAAAGAAAGCTCCTCCTTTTTAATATTCTGAACGGGTCTCACCATTATTTTGCAGTGACTGAGCCTGCGAGAAATATGGCTACCAGATTGTATATATAGTGCATGAATGTCAACACATGCCGCATGTGGGAGTTAATATAAAAACATTTGTACCAATTGATTATACCACCAAAAAAAGAAACCACTGTTTGCATTTTCTTAAATGTATTTTTTCCCAGGTAACAATCCAGAAAAAATATAATTGTCATATTTACATCATACGACATCAGAAATGAATTAATATACAGTTAGATGTGTTTCATTTTTTCTCCACTAGAGAGCATTCTTACAATATTGCGTTCCTTTGGCAATAAATAGTGTGATCTGGTTGCAGTGATAAACAAAAGAAGCAGATGAAGCATACCTATCGTTTCTCATTTGTTTTCAAACATCTCCATTTACATTAAATATATAAATATTTTAAAATAACTATAGTTAAATAATGATTTGTGAGTAAACAGCTTAATTTTATTCGTTAAATAGTCCTAACAAATGCCACTCTTGATTTCCAAATTCTCTAGATAAATTCACTCCTCACTTCGTTAGTCGTGAATTTATCGATAATTTGGAAATCACTCGTGGCATTACTTATGATAATTCTGCTAAAAATTCTGTAATCAAACTGGGATGTGGAATGATTACTGAATTTTTTAGTGGAATTATCATTAAGATGTTTCATTTTATTTTATATGTTATGAATTTCTGCAAAATTACTCCTGACTCTATTAATTATACGTTGATTTATGTAAAATATCAGCAATAGAATATGTAGTCTGCTTTCCTTACACTTGTTCCATTATGCATTAAAAATGTACAATATTTTAGAATATATACATATAAAAAATTCATATGTATTTTTGGCATGATTCATCCTGAAATTTGCAACCTGGCAGAAATGCCATGCAGTACCATATTTACAAGAATATGAGATAACTTTCCAATTTTGAAGAGGGTTTTTAAGATATTGTGCCAAACAGAGGCCTGGAATGGAATCCACAAGGATTGCCTAGGAAAAGAGGAAGGCCAGAAATTACATGGTGCAGTACAGTAAAAATAGAAATTAAACAAGGGAAAGGCTGAAATGAAGTTAGGAATTTTGCATAAAACAGAATCCTACGGCATGCATTCACAAATGCCATATGCTTTCAAGATGAGTAACAGGAAATACAACTTTTTTAAGATATTTTCTCTCGCACATACTTTGTAATTATTCATATCAGCTTGTGATATCTACCTTTATTTGGCCCACTAAATGGTTTTTGGGATGAATTAGCAGTTCTCAGTGTTTCCTTCATTTGTCGTCACTTACTAATATTAACTTCGGAGACATCATTTTCTCCCCACCATACACTGTTTATTAGCTTCTGCATCAACTTAAAATCAGTATTGTAATGTCCTCATGAACCAGTAGGAATCTGTGAACTCATACCAGATTTTTCGACTGAATCTGAGTTTTTATTAGCACTCATTTTAAAAAGCACTCAACTTTATTCTGCTACCATTTTAATTTGCGAATGTCATTCTCTAGAGTTTTATTAGCTATTGCATATCATATATCAAATTTCGCCTAGATATTATTTACCCATTCATCAATTCCGTGATTCTCACAGGACTGGTGTCAGTGGCTGTTGCTTCCATCCTTGGCAAAAACTCTTAGTTTCGACTAAGCTTCTGAAACCAGCCCTGTGAGAATCACAGAATTTATGAGGTGTAATATAAAAAATTATTTTCAGCTCACTTATATAATTTGTGAATTGTCTCATGATGTTAATTCCCACATAGAATTTTTGTTAAAAAAGAAATTTAATATTTATTCTGATATACTCAAGATTGTAACACATGTTGTGATGACATGTTCAGAATTTTTATTGGATATGTTATAAATATGCAGATAAAACTTTTTGCATAACATATGGCATTATTTGAAAAGTATGTGAAGTTTGTACACATTGGCTGAGTGGTTTAAGGCATCATGCCTTGATGCAGGGCTACACAACATGCTGGTTTGAATCCCCATGGGGGAAGAAAGGAATTCGGGTATATATAAATAGAGAGTCCAGATTAAAAAAAGAAGCTACAATATAATATATTTAAATTAATATTGGGAAGTAAGGTTATATCATTAATAGTGAGTGGAGAACATATTTTTAACGACTCACCTCATATAATTTCTTTGATACCGGCAGTTTCAGACAATATCTTGTCCATAACTGTAGGCTTTCACGGCCGGCGTCTTGATCCCTATTAGGTTCGTCTTCCGGGCATATAGGCCGTGGTCCAGTCGTTCTTCTACTCGACGTTTCGTCTACTGCTGCGGTAGACATCTTCAGGAGATACTGCGTGCTCTCTGTGAACTCCTCAACAGTCGGCTGCAGACTGGCTGGTCGTTGGAAACTCCCTCCCTATTTATAGGCACGCCCCTGGTGGAGAGGCGGTTTTCTGCGCGGTCTGTGTTGCGTGCTGTTTTGTCCAGGCTGTCGCTAGCAAAAGTCATAGGCTTCGTTGTCGTATTGTGCAGTGCCGGGATCCAGATTTTGTTTATCTTCATGGTTTCTTCTTTTTTGTTAAAGGAATTTTTGTGTTTATGATAAACAAATGAAGATAAACAAAATCTGGATCCCGGCACTGCACAATACGACAACGAAGCCTATGACTTCTGCTAGCGACAGCCTGGACAAAACAGCACGCAACACGGACCGTCGCAGAAAACCGCCTCTCCACCAGGGGTGTGCCTATAAATAGGGAGGGAGTTTCCAACGACCAGCCAGTCTGCAGCCGACTGTTGAGGAGTTCACAGAGAGCATGCAGTATCTCCTGAAGATGTCTACCGCAGCAGTAGACGAAACGTCGAGTAGAAGAACGACTGGACCACGGCCTATATGCCCGGAAGACGAACCTAATAGGGATCAATATCTTGTCCCTCTTCAGTCATGAAGGTCCAAAAACACTGACCACGTATCACCCACATATTGGTTGGATGATCATTAACAGGTGAATGTGAGGCCATGGACTAGGCCTGTCATCAGTCTTAGTGAACTATAGTTATCATGCTCTTGTCTGTTCCTGGATTAAAACCTGGCCAGGATCAATGAATTATTAAGGGCAAAAAACCCCTTAGTATTACTTCCTTTGGAACGGAAGTAAAGCCATGGGTCTTATGTTGTACATCTATGATGCAAAAGAACCTCAATCCTGAAATAAGAGACTTCCGAGCAAAATTTGTTGTCCCTTGACATGCATATTCGAATTTTGGCACTAATGACCTGATTTTTAAACAGCATGGTTAAATAAATACTAACTTCTAGGCCTGCCACTCCATGAATTTTAATTGCATGTAGTTTTATACTATGTTGCAGTGGAAGGGTTAGCAGTACAATAAGATTTGAGAATTAGTTGTCCTTATGAAAATCGGTTCTCTAGTCATGATGCCTTCTTGATTCTGAAGATGTATTTTCCCTGATGTGCAGCTAATTGCCCCGCAGGTGAAACCTCAGCAGCAGGCAGTCATGTCAACAGGTCCTTCGCCCGTTGGACATCCAGGACCTCTGTCACCGCCGCCATTTAACTCGTCCAATGCACAACCCGGACATATCAACTACCAGGTATTGTTTATTTATAAGTTCATTCGTCACAATTTTCTTAACTTACATTCTTCCTAACCACTTAAAATAATGAATGTGCTTATATTCAATTTTCTTTATAATTTGTTCATCAATGTAAAATGTAATACAAAGATTATGATGCTATTTGTAAATTCATACGCTTGGATTGAATGATAAATTATTTTTTAAGAGAAACATTCATCTCTCAATTGGGAATTGAACCCATGATCTTTAAATCTACATACTAGTGCGCTAACCCGTTTGCTTAGTGTGCTAATATGTAGAATTAGAGATCTTGGGTTCAAATCCCAGTTCAGGCACAACAATTTTTCTTTTTAAAAAAAATAATAATACAAACATTTTTGGAAGTACTATTTGCCATGTTCTCTCTCATTTAAACCTATGTACATTAATTAATTTTTTTTGGATCATATGAATTTGAAATATGGCTTTGTTTTAAAGTTAAGTAAAATATTCTCTTGTCATATATTTATGGCATGTGAAAGTAAAATTTCTTAATTCCTTTACCTACCAAATTTTGAATTGTGGCAATGGTAGAACATCAGTGAATAAAACTGATGAAAGTTTGAGGTTTGATTCCTGATTCAGATAAAACATTTTCTCTCGTTTTCCAAACAAGTGTAAGGCCTAAAGCCTGTTACAGTTTCAGTGAAGCATCCTCGGTCCATCTTTTTCTAGGATGATCTCTTCCTTAGAGGACAGTATTGAAGCATGACTTTTGGAAGTCTATTACGATTCATTCATTGCACATGGATTTTCTACTATAGTTGGTATTTATTTATAAATTGTGAAATTGGTTGTAATTGAAGTAGTTGCATGATTTAACTTTCACAGGGAAAGAACACTATGAGGTTTAATTTAAGAATTAAATTAATGTTTTTATTACCTCACCTCATATCCTTTTTTCTTTTATACTGCAGTTTCGGAGCTTATCTCCATCGTCAGTAGCCTCTGGTCGACCGGTGTTATGTCGTTTCTTGGCGGTTTTCTTCTTACTTCTATCGGTGGACCGATGAACTCTGGATCAGGTCAAAATTTGTGGGAGTTTCAAAATTCATGAGTTTATCTTTCTTGCTTTTTTGGATGTGGATTTTTATCCCAGACTGAGTTCTTTTTATCTATGTGTTTGATTAGGCTAGCTTCTGTATCGATTAAATGCTTGGTCATAGCATTTGGTAGGCGGGAATTACAAAGTATATAGAGAAAAAATTGCATTTAGGTCGGTACTTGCTCAGGTAGCTCAGATGGTAGAGCACCTGGTCTAGAGAACCAAGGGTCCCGGGTTCAAGTACCGGTCTGAGCGTATAATTTTTCTCTTCAAATATGATTTATCCATCATTGAGATGTATGAAATTAATAATAAAAACATTGAAAAAAGCCGTACTGGCATTTATAATGTAATGTATAATTCCCAAATATGTCTTCTTAATAAAGGAGCCGCCATTTGCAAAGATAGAAGCAAAGGTTTCATATCATTTGGTGGGCAGGAATTACAAAATATATAGAGAAAAATTTGCGTTTAGATCGGTACTTGCTCAGGTAGCTCAGATGCTAGAGCACTTCGTCTAGAGAACCAAGGGTCCCAGGTTCAAGTCCTGGTCTGAGCGTATAATTTTTCTCTTCAAATAAAGCACCTCCTTTTTAACATTCTGTATAGGTCATAGCATTATTTTGCAGTGACTGACCCTCGAAGAAATACGGCTACCAGATTGTATATATAGTGCATGAATGTCAGCAGAAAGCGCATGTGATAGATAATATAAAAACGATTGATTATACCACAAAAGAAAAAAAAGAAACCACTGTTTGCATTTTCTTAAACAAATTATTTTCCAGGGAATGACGTTGCAAAAAATTATAAGTCACATATTTACGTCATAGGACATCAAATTAATTAATATTTAATTTAAGGAAGTTATATTTTGAGGTTATTTTAATTATATTATTTTTTGTCTGGAAAAGCTGACGATAAAACAGAATTATTTTGAAACATGTTCAAGAACAAATCAACATTAATATTGAGGTAAGATGTCCAGACAAAATATAATATAATTAAATTAATTAATACCTATAATGTTGGTTATAAATGTCTCCACTAGGGTGCATTCTTACAACATTGTGATCCTTTGGCAATAAATAATATTAAGATATGGTTGCATGATAAACAAAAGAAGCAAATGAAGCACACTAATCGTTTCTCATTTGTTTTCAAATATTGCCATTTACATTAAATATATAATTATTTTAAAATAACTATAGTTAAATAATGATTTGTTATTAAACAGCTTAATTTTATTCGTTAAATAGTCCTAACAAATGCCACTCTTGATTTCCAAATTCTCTAGATAAATTGGAAATCCCTCGTGGCATTACTTATGACTATTTAACTCATGCCCCAAATGGGAGTTAATGACCAATCACATTTCAATGATTTCTATTTTACAACCAATCAGAGTCGTGTTTCGCCAAATATTTATCAGTGTTATAATTACCATATTAAAGAAAGCTCCTCCTTACAATATTGCGTTCTTTGGCAATAAATAGTATGATCTGGTTGCAGTGATAAACAAAAGAAGCAGTAGAAGCGTACCTATAGTTTCTCATTTGTTTTCAAACATCGCCGTTTACATTAAATATATACATATTTTAAAATAACTATAGTTAAATAATGATTTGTGAGTAAACAGCTTAATTTTATTCGTTAAATAGTCCTAACAAATGCCACTCTTGATTTCCAAATTCTCTAGATAAATTCACTCCTCACTTCGTGAGTCGTGAATTTATCGATAATTTGGAAATCACTCGTGGCATTACTTATGATAAATCCCTGTTCTGTTTCCTTCTTCTATTTTCACATTTTTGTTGGATCTGATTAATCTAATTTTTTTATTTGAAACTTACAGTGCTTCAGTGGATGATATGTGAATTTCTTGAACGTCTTGTCTTCTTCTTTTAGAACTTACTTTACTATCAGATTGAATTGGAATTTTTAAATGTTCTATGACTGAAGGTACAAAGACAAGCTGGCATTGGATACATATGTCACTGAAACTTTCCTTGCATATATCACACATCCACCTTTTAAATCACAAAAATTGGTAATTGTGAAATACATGAGTATATAAGGTGTTCATTTCCAATGGATAGCATACTTGTACAGAGAGGTCCAGGTTCAAGTGTTCATTTTTCTTTTTAAAATAATGTCTAATAATGGAAAATGTTAAATTTAAAATAGACCAGCCTCATAGGCTAGTGGTCAGTGTTTTTGACTACAGTTCATGAGGTCCCGGGTTTGATTCCTGGTCAAACCATATGAATTTTTCCTTAAAGGGAATTATTCCTATGGTCTGGAATTTAGATTAAGTTTAGGTTAAGAACTCTCCTGATGCTTCATTATCATTTATCATCCATCATATCATTGGGGTAATGCAACTCCGCCTTCCAGGTGCCCCCACGTAACAAATGGATTACAATTCTGCCAATATTAATATATAATTATGGAATATTCACCTGAAAGGTCCGTCTCCTCAACTTAATTAATCATTTAACTGTAGCGCTTTCGGGACTTGTCCCATCATCGGCAGGATTCAAAACTGGTGTTTCACTGAAGATCTGGTAGAAGGGGTTTGCATGTATTGGGTTCGTTTTCGTTTATCAGGCTGTCGTTGTTGTGAGCTGCTTTCATGATTTCCATCTCTTTGAGTATGTTTATCTTCGCTGGATTATTTTCACTGTGCATTACTGTTAGGTGTTTTCAATATTTAACATGCGATGTCCTTCATGGATAACGTGTTTGCATAACTTGATTTCCCTTCTGCGTGAATGAAGTCTCGAAAATGTTCTTTGAATCTGATGTTAAAACTCCTGTTTGTCCTTCCTATATAAAATTTGTTACAGTCCTTACATGTCAGTTTATAAACTCCTTAGCTGTTGAAAATGTTATTTTCTTCAATGTTATTGTTTATTATGTTGTTTAATTTGTTATTGGTTCTGTATGCAACAAATTTTATATAGGAAGAACAAACAGGAGTTTTAACATCAGATTCAAAGAACATTTTCGAGACTTCATTCACGCAGAAGGGAAATCAAGTTATGCAAAACACGTTATCCATGAAGGACATCGCATGTTAAATATTGAAAACACCCTAACAGTAATGCACAGAAAATAATCCAGCGAAGATAAACGTACTCGAGGAGATTGAAATCATGAAAGCAGTTCACAACGACAGCCTGATAAACGAAAACGAACCCAATACATGCAACCCCTCTACCAGATCTTCAGTGAATCACCAGTTTTGAATCCTGCCGATGATGGGACAAGTCCCGAAAGCGCACAGTTAAATGATTAATTAAGTTGAGGAGACGGACCTTTCAGGTGAATATTCCATAATTATATATTAATTTTGAATAATACCTCAACGGAACACATCATGAATATTATAAAAGTTAATTCTGCCTATGCCAGGGGAGAAAACCAGAAATGTCATAAAAGACAACCTGGTGGCATTAGACAAAAAAAATTAAAATATCACATCAGAATATTAAGCTTTACTTCTTAAAAAGGTGGTGTAAAAATTCTCGTTAAAAATACTTCAATAGAAGCCGGCCGTTGGTAGCAGCATCTATCTGCCTTCGGATGATTTGAGAATTGTATGTGAATAAAGAAATTTTAACATTTGTATTGTAGTTTGAAGGGTGTAATGGATAGTGTACTCGTATGGAGAATGGTAGGTTCAGGGTTCAAGTCCTGGTTCAAGCATTAATTTTTCTTTTCAAAAAAAGAAAAAGGTACTCATTGATGTTACTGGATCATTGAGGGTAATTATTAAAAATTTGTGTAACTTTTCTGCTTGGTAAATATTCTATTTACATAGTTAATTTGAGTCATCTTACTTCATAAATTTTTATGCCCTTGAGAACATGTTTTAATATTTTGATGTTAATTTTGTTTAACATATTCCAGTCCTGGACTCATTTTGAAAAGAAAAATTAATGCTTGAATTGAGAATTGAACCCCCCCCCCCCCAGTCCTTAGATTTTCTGTCCATATGTTAGTAGTTATTGCCAATTTTTCTAAGGTACTCTTTCATTTTTGTATTTACATTTAGTTTTCCTATATAGATTTCCCCCCCCCCCCCCACATTTTATATGATACATTTCTGATTATTTTTTTTTTTCAGTTTTGTTTGTTTTAATTAGTTTATTGACGCTGAAATGATATTTTGGTGCAAGTCTGATATTGAATTTTTTTTATTTAAAAAGATTATTCGTAAATTTCTTGTAACTTTTCATCTTCTCTGAAGATACTGTATTCCTAATTAGTTTATGTTTTTTTATAATTTGTTTGTATTTATATGTATCAGGTTTTCTGTGAATCCATTGTTTATCAATGTGTTAAAATATATTTATAAAACTTTCTTACATTTGATGCAATATTTACAGCCAACATTGGGTGGTACAGCAGCTCAATTCAACAGTATTTCTGCTATACCTTCTCCACCAACTGTGTTGTACAACTCATCTCAGCAAATACCAGCACAAGGCGGATTATATGGAGCATTTCAAATTGATGGCACTCAGGTAATTATTGTTTTATGTATTTGTGAAATGAGGTTTGCCATAGCATAGTTAAGACAATATCCTACAAGCCAAAAGGTCATGGGTTCAACAAAAAGTTCTGATGTCAGAATTTTTTTAACTGGTTTAAACTTTCTGCTGGGGGCATAGTTGGTTAAGAAAATGTGCTAAAAGCCAGAAAACCAAAACCAGAGGTTCAAGTCCTGGTGGAATCAGGATTTTAAACTGCCTTAAACCCTTTGGCGGCACAATGACTCTGAGGTTGATTCAGCCTCTATTGCTTATTCTGGGAGTAAAGTTGGTTGTTACACAGGGCTGACATCTCTTGCTGTTGGTCTAATAAAGGTGGTAGCCTTAACCTCCTACTACCCCAAGGACCTCCAGAGGCCTGTAGTGGATCACTTTATCTTTGGCTTTAAACTTTAGGTAGTACCATGACCTAGGGTTGACTCAACCAATAAAGGAAATGAGTAGAAGATATATGTTCTGGGAATAAATACAGCTGTCATGTAGGGCTGATATCTCATGCTGATTGTCTAAGGCTCGTATCTATGAACGCATTAGACCATAAAAGTCGTTCTCAACATGTACTCTGATGAAAAAGTTGCATACTCAAGAATCTGTTCATGCGATAATAATTGTCGAAATTCCGTAAGCTGCCTGGCGAGGTGACTTTGCAGAGAACGAATCGTGAGCAACCCGATGGGAACCAATGGTGACCAATGTACTTGAAACCTTGCTGCTTTATCCAAGATGTCAGACCTTGAAGACTTTGATCATGTTTTCGGTATATGCAGAGAAGAGGAATTTGATAGTCTACCAAAGAATTCAACTGGAAGAACAGGAGAATCGGCGTAATATCGTGTGATGCAGACGTCGTATACAGTTTTATTTGTGGGATGCAAGTGTAAGTACGTTCCTCTAGCAGACAAAAATAACAGAAGTGGTTTTCTACTGAGAATTCTGGGTAATTTCTTGCCAATATGAAAAAAATTATTTTCATGCATGACAGTGAGCTACTCGATAATTTGAACTTTGCATGTTCTCACCGAAAACTCAGCTCACCAGAGACTAATGTATTAGCATGTGGCCCTAAATGTTTAAAAATTCTGGCATTGGGAATTGAATCTGAAACCTTCTGGTGTGTAGTGTTTTCCTTTAACTATGACATGACATATTTAAAATAATGGACTACATCAATGCAATCTGCCTGCCAAGAGCAGAACTTTAACAAGAAAATTATGTAGTTTGGCATATGTTTTGTGTGTAGTTGTTTAAAATAATTTTTTCCCACTTTTTGTAGTGCATGAATAAAATATTTGAAAACTGAAAGAAAGTTTTTTATAGGTTCTTGGAGGGCAAGCAAGATCACAATTTTCACAGTATCCACCGTATGGCCTCTCACAAGGACTAGGGCAAACATCTGCTTTTAACCAACAGTCAATGTACCTACCGACGGCTCCTCATCCGCCGCCCAATGCTGCTCCGGATATGTATCCATCCAATATATCACAATTTCGAATTCAGGTAAGTTTTATACGTTTTCCATTCAGATCATTTCACTAGCTTGATTGTATAGGCTATCGGCTGCGATGGACTAGTGGTTATGAGCCTGGTCCTGAGGGTTGCAGTTTTCAAACCCGGCCTGGGTCGATGGATTATTTTAGGATGGAAAATTCAAGGAACAATTCCTTTGTGCGGAACTTTAAGATGTGGGTCCCGAGTCAAGATTTTCAGGCTCATGAAAGATCCAAGTCTGAATAAAAATGCCTCTAAGCAAAATTTACCAACCTCACATCCTAGTAATACCTTAATTGCCTGCTAGATGTCTCATTGAGTCTGTATGTTGACCTCGTGCCATTCTTGACATTTATGGACAAATATAGTAACTAAATTAACTTGGTCTATTAACTCCTACCAAAGGAGAGGCTGTGCCTCAACATTGGGAAATGCCATTATAGATAGATTGTATTGGCTACTTTTAAAACATGTTTTATAATTCAATACAGGGAACTTACATATTTGACCTACACATAGAGTGCTGCTCTCGTAAGACTTTCTTGGTTATTGTTATTATAATAAGTCAGTGATTGGCGAAATATAAATAGGAAATGGAGCATAATGTATTATTAAAATTCATCGGAGAACATATTGTTTAAACAACTCACCTCATGGATTCATGCTTCCATGATATCGCGATTTCAAACATAGGTCATGTTCATCATCAGCCATAACTCCGACTGACGAAATTCTTCGGTCGTCAACTATTCTATTGTCACCATCTTCAGTGCTGCCATCTATGGTTGAATTTATGAACTTCGAAATCAATGTAATTTCGTTAGGGATATCAAAATTCATTGATCTATTTTTGTTTTTCTGAATGTATATTTTTTCCCCAAACTGTCAATTCCAAAGGTTTCTCTACTTATTTTAAAAGTTTAGCTTCTCTTCCAATTTTATGATGTTCCAATAAACTATGTGCAGCAATTGCAGATTTTTCAATTTCACAATTTTTAATATTTCTGAAATGTTCTTTTGTCCGAATTTCCAAATTTCTTTTGTTTTTCCTATATAAACTTTATTGCAATCTTCACAATTTATTTGATAAATTCCAGATTTCTTACTGTCTGGAACATTGACTTTTTTATTGGTACTTAGAAGATTACCCAGACTAAATTTATTTATTGGTGCCAAAGAAATGTTGTATTTGTCAAAAATTTTTTGAAATTTCCTATGCATTTCAGGATGGTAAGTAATTTTCTTGTATTTTTTCTTTTCTTTGCAATTTTGTAGAGTAGTATATTCATTAAGTCTTTTTTTGTGTTTGAATTTCTTCAACTTATTTATAATTAATTCTTTATCAAAACCATTTAATCTAGCAGTGTTTAAGATATGTTTAAACTCTTTGTTGAAATTTTCTTCATTTAATGGTACATTTGTCAATCTGTAAATTAAGCTATTGAATATTGCATGCTTATGAGCAATGTGATTGAAGCCTGATGATTTAATGTAATTATCTGTATGAGTTCCTTTTCTAAATATATCAAATTCAATTTTCAATATTTAATTTTAGGAAGTTATATTTTGAGGTTATTTTAATTATATTATTTTTGGTCTGGACATCTTACCTCAATATTAATGTTGATTTGTTCTTGGACATGTTTCAAAACAATTCTGTTTTATTGTCAGTTTTCCCAGACTGGTTTTATTTATGTTGCATTATGTTGCACCACCTGGATGTCGATGTCAGCTCCATCCTGTGGTTGGCCAAAGAACCTCCAAACAAGGTCACCCTCCATCGGAATATCAAAATTCATAACTCTGTTTCTGTTCTTCTGAATATAAATTTTTTCCCAAATAGTCAGCTCTTTTGTATTTTCTAACTGTTTTAATAATTTAGTGTCTGAATTTATATTATGTTTTTCAGACCAAACATGAGCAGCAACTGCAGATTTTTCAATTTCTCCATTTTTAATATTTCTTATGTGTTCTTTGGTTCTAATTTTTAGGTTTCTTTTTGTTTTCCCTATATATATCTTTTCACAACCCATGCATTCAATTTGATATATTCCTGACTTTTTATTTTTATCAGTTTTTTCATTTTTGTTGGTTTTTATTAGTTTATTTAAACTGTAGTTATTTTTTGGTGCTACTTTAATATTAAACTTCTCAAATATATTTTGAAATTTATTATGTACCCAGGGGTGATATGTGAATTTCCTATATTTTTTCATAGGTGGTTCTTCTTTTTCAAGATTACTTCTGTTTATCATTTTTTGTTTTTTATACTTTTCTATCCTTTTATGTACCATTTTTTCATCAAACCCATTTTCTCTTGCTACTTTGATTATGTGTTTTTTCTCATGTTTGAAATCTTCTTCGTTTAAGGGTAAGTTTTCCAATCTATGAGTTAAACTATTAAATGCTGCTAATTTATGTCCAATTGGATTGAACCCTGTTGATTTTATAAAATTTTCCATATGAGTTTCTTTCCTATGAATCCTGAATTCAATTTTTCTTTTTTTCTTCGTTTCTGACCAATTTAAGATCCAAAAAAGGTATTTGTTTATTGTCTTCTATTTCTTTGGTGAATTTAATGTTTGTACTCTGTAAATTTAATAGTTTTAGGGAATCTTCTACATGTTTTTCTTTAACAATACAAATTATATCATCAACATATCTACTCCAAAATTTAAACATAGTGGGATGTGCTTTAGTGATTTTACATTCAAAATCGCTCATAAATAAATTTGCCAGGAAAGATATATATAGGGAAAACAAAAAGAAACCTAAAAATTAGAACCAAAGAACACATAAGAAATCTTAAAAATGGAGAAATTGAAAAATCTGCAGTTGCTGCTCATGTTTGGTCTGAAAAACATAATATAAATTCAGACACTTAATTATTAAAACAGTTAGAAAATACAAAAGAGCTATTTGGGAAAAAATTTATGTTCAGAAGAACAAAAACAGAGTTATGAATTTTGATATTCCGATGGAGGGTGACCTTGTTTGGAGATTCTTTGGCCAACCACAGGATGGAGCTGACATCGACATCCAGGTGGTGCAACATAAATAAAACCAGTCTGGGAAAGCTGACGATAAAACAGAATTGTTTTGAAACATGCCCAAGAACAAATCAACATTAATATTGAGGTAAGATGTCCAGACCAAAAATAATATAATCAATTTTCAATGTTTTATCATTCTTAATTATACATAAATCCAAAAAAGGAATTTTGCATTATCTTCGTCTTAATATTCTGTTCTGGGGATCAAGTTTTGAACAAACCTTCATCTTATATTTGAAAAGAAAAATATAATTTGTCCATCATTAAGATGTTTAAAAACGAATAATAAAGCCAAACCTTCATCTTATTTGAAAAGAAAAATTATACGTCCAGACTGAGACTTGAACCCAGAACCTTTGACTTTCTGGGCCAATGCTCTACTGACAGAGCTTCCGGGGTGAGTTACAATCTAAACGCAGATTTTTCTTTTATATATGTTGTAAATTCCCACACACCAAATGCTATGAAACCTTTGTTCCTATCTTTACAAATGAAGGCCTCTTTATTAAGAAGACATTACTACAATAAATGACATTTATTTATAATAAATATCTTCTTAATAAAGAAGATAAATGCCTTGCAATTAATATTTAATTTTAGAAAGTGACATTTTGAGGTTATTTTAATTAAATTATTTTCAGTCTATCATCTTACCTCAATATTAATGTTGATTTATTCTTGGACATGTTTCAAAACAACATTAATATTGAGGTAAGATGATCAGACTGAAAATAATTTAATTTAAGATAAATGTCATTTATTGTAAATAAATGTCTTCTTAATAAAGAGGCCGCCATTTGCAAAGAAGGAATGGCAATTTTGTTGTTTTTTCTTGACTCACCTCATACTTCTTAACTCCATCGCAGATCCAGATTTCGTCACTGTATTTGTGACATTCTCAATGGTGTTTATGTTCACAACTGACGTCCAATGGTCTCCTCCTGTGAACGTGAACAGCATTGAGAATGTCACAAATACAGTGACGAAATCTGGATCTGTGAGGGAGTTAAGAAGTATGAGGTGAGTCAAGAAACAACTCAACAAAATTAAAATAAACCTCATAGTGTTATTTCCTACCTACATAACTTAATAGGAATGGCAGTTGTGATGTATCCAGAAAGTCACAAATTCAGTGATGAAATCTGCATAAAAGTCAAGAAATGTAAGGTGAGTCAAGAAAACAACTCAAATTTAATTAAAATAAACCTCATAGTGTTATTTCCTACTTACATATATTTAATAGGAACAAAGGTTTGGTAACGTTTGGTGCACAGGAATTTACAACGTATATAAGAGAAAAATTTGCGTTCAGTTTGTAACTTGCCCCGGTAGCTCAATCGGTAGAGTATTGGTCCAGAAAGCCAAAGGTCCTGGGTTCTAGTCTCAGTCTGGGCATATAATTTTTCTCTTCAAATATGATTTATGCATAATTGAGATGTATGAAATGAATAATAAAAACATTGAAACCTTCCTCTAGTTGGTCATTCCACATCTCCCTCTTCATTTTTTTTTATTCAGGCATTCTTCTTAACTTGTTCTTCCCATCTATATCTCGGCAGATTTTATTAAGCTGTGTGAATATTAATATTTTTATCCAATGCCACCAGATTGTCTTAAGACATTTCTCACATTCTCTCCTGGCATTGATGGAATTGTAACCTTTTCTGATGTTGATGCACCTGGAATGCAGAATTATTTTTTAATACCCTAGGGATATCCATCCATCCATCCATAGTAATTCTGCCCGTGGACAAGTCTTTCACTGCAATCATAGCATTTTCATGCTATGCTTTGCAGCTTTACTAGGGAATTATAGGTGTGGTAGCTTCCCATTGCTTTCCACGTTGGTGAAGGATTATGATGATGGCTGGACAATTTTCGGGGACCGTTGGGCCCTAAGCTTCCTGACATTTGTCTTAGGTGAGAAAAAACCCCAGAAAACCTCACCCATGAGCCTGTCCCGACCGGAAATCAAATCCGGGCCCGCTGCGTGACAACGTAGCTTGCTACCTCAAGACCACAGCAGTGAAGTGGGGATATGACATTTGATAAATGGTAATGAAGCACCGTGAGAGTTCTTAAACTTTACCAGAATTGCAATTGATACTGCTATGATAATATATAGTTCAATAAAATTGCACTGAATGTTCATATTCGTTTTTAAACATCTTAATGATGGACAAATAATACTTGAAAAGATATGTTATAGGCATATATTTTTCTTTTCAAATATATAATTGCTCTGGTTCAATCGACAATCCAGCACGGAATATTATTTTGGGATGGAATTGCAAATTCTATCCTTTCCCCTCTAACATTATTGCTAAAACTAATTATAAAAATTTACTTGCACAAACCTTTAGATTACCCCACAAAATAAGTTTATCACTCACACTGAAGAACAAATTTATATTTACATATTAAATTTGGGAATTTTTTAACATTATGAGGTTCAATTCATAAGAATTAAATGAATTGTGATTCCTTCTTACCTCATACTTCTATGTTTTTTTAAACACAGCACTGCAGTATCAGCAGCCCATATTGTCATCATCATCAGCTGTTTTCACAACTGTCAATTTTTTCTTTTGCCGGTAATTATCCAAACTGCCATCTGGTGTTCTTTTGAAGGAATTGAAAAAGTAGCAAAACTTTTGAAACATCTATCCAAACCTTTGGATTTAACAGTTTGGGAAAAAATATATATTCAAAAAAACCATACTAGAACCATGAACTTAGATTCCAGACGAACCGAGCTTGATTACAAAGTTCTTCAAAAATACAACAGATGGCAGTTTAGAAAAAATTCATTCAAAAGAACACCAGATGGCAGTTTAGAAAATAATTCCTTCAAAAGAACACCAGATGGCAGTTTGGATAATTACCGGCAAAAGAAAAAATTGACAGTCGTGAAAACAGCTGATACTGCAGTGCTGTGTTTAAAAAAACATAGAAGTATGAGGTAAGAACGAATCACGATTCATTTAATTCTTGTGACAAATTTATATATGAAAAAATCTCTGGTTTCACATAGCACAATAAACCGCTGTGTTTCTTTGTCATCTCACTTTAAATGGAAACCTTTCATTCTCTCATACAATCCTGTGTGTCCCAAGGCTGTGAACCTTCATTGTACATGCCATCTGGCTACTTCTTATTCAAGAAGACTTTTTAATGGGATTTAACACTACTGTTATAGCCAGAAAAGCTTATATTCACAATGTTTTTACTTTAAATTTATCACTCACACTGAAAGACAAATTAATATTTGAAGAGAAAAATTTACTCATAGTTAAATATGGGAAATAACATTATGAGGTTCTTAATTTGTAAGTTAATGGGTCATTTTTACATCTTACCTCATATGTCATGTTTCTTTAAACATGGGAACTAGTTTTCAAGAGAACCATCTCTGACATTATGACTGCTGGTTTTTCGTTGGAATCTCCATCAATAACGTTGCCATGTGGTGGTGATTTGATATTTTTAAAATGGTGAAATTGAAAAATCAGCTATTGTAGCAATAGTTTGTTGGAGAATCATAAAATTGAAAAAGAGGCTCAACTTTTAAAACATTTGGGAAAATCTTTATAATTGGCAATTTGGGAGAAGATATATATTCAGAAGAACAAATTTAGATCCATGAATTTCGAGATTCCTGATGAACGTGAGCACATCTCAAAGTTTATCAAATCATCGCCAGATGGCAACATTATCGATGAGATTCCAACGAAAAGCCAGTAGTCATGATGTCGGTTGAAAATGAGGGAGATGGTTCTCTTGAAAACTGCAGTTCCCATGTTTAAAGAAACATGAAATATGAGGTAAGATATTAAAAAAAAAAATGACTCATTAATTTAAGAAAAATTTACACCTAAACTGGAATTTGAACCCAAGATCTCTGATACCATATACTAGTGCACTAAACCACTGTGCTACTTTACTGGCATAATATTTTGAAACTTTCTCCTAAATTTGTTTTATTCTAAATTCTTACCTAGTAAATCAATGGTAAAGAGAAAAAATTTTTTCTGAACCGGGAATCGAACCCTGAACCTTTAGCTTTCCGTGCTAATGCTCAGACCACTGAGCTAATCCAGGCTTCATTCCCATCCAAGCAAGAATCCTTCCTTTACTGGCCCCAAATCCTTACCTAGTGTTCAACTTTATTGGAATTGAAATTTTAAATTTAAAAAAAACTATTGGTATCTAGTGTCTTTAATTAATTTCTTCAGTTTGGCATTAATTTATTTCATTTGTTTTGTTTATATCATTCTCTAAGCATTAATTATTTGTGTGGTGGAGGGTTTTATATTTAAAAACTTTCTCGTATTTCTTTTATACTGGGTGAGGCAATGAAACGGCACGATTTGGACTCCGGCTGACGGGCGCAGTGGGGGGTTATGGGAGTGGGGGAAACGACCTTGAGCATCTAGACAAGTGGAAATTTCAGTAGCCATGGAGCGTTGGTCAAGCGTGCAACGTGCGTTTGCTGTAAAAGCATATTATAAAAACATGGATAGTGTGGTTGGTGCCCAACGTGCTTTCCGTCTTAAGTTTAATCTACCGCCACGGGCTCCCGTGCCATCGAGGAAAGCTATCCTCCTGTGGGTGAAAAACTTTGAAGCCACTGCAAGCACGACGAAGAAAATTGGTGGTAGTGAAAAAACAATCAGGACCCCAGAGAACATTGATCGTGTGCGCGATGCATTAACACGAAGTCCGCGAAAATCAGCAAGGCGGCACAGCGCTCAACTTGGTCTCAGCAATCGATCAGTGAGACGGATTTTGAAGAATGACCTACACTATCACCCATACAAAATGCAGATAGTGCAAGCCCTACAACCTAACGATTACAATCATCGCATACGCTTTTGCCAAGCGATGCTTAATGTTATCGGAACAAATGGAGAAAGAGTGCATAACTTATGGATGAGTGATGAAGCCCACTTTCACCTTAGTGGTTACGTTAACAAGCAGAACTTCCGGTATTGGTCCGCAAATAACCCACGTGATCTTCATGAAAAACCTCTCCATTCTGAAAAAGTAACAGTTTGGTGTGCAGTATCTTCTCGTGGACTCGTGGGACCCTATTTTTTTGAAGATGAACATGGTAACACAGTAACGGTGAACTCTGAACGTTATGCTGACATGTTAGTAACTTTTGGTCTGCCTGGCATCGATCAGTATGATCCAGATGAAGAAACACTCTTCCAGCAAGATGGTGCAACAAGCCATACTGCTAATGTCTCAATGGGTTTGCTGAGACTCGCTTTTCCAGGACGGCTAATCAGCAAGAATGGTGATATCCCTTGGCCTCCCCGTTCGCCAGATTTGACCGCCCCAGACTTCTTTCTTTGGGGCTATCTTAAATGCAAAGTCTTCGAGGAAAATGCACCAAGAACAAAAGAAGATCTGAAGGAGAGAATCCGGCAGGAAATTAACAACATTCCTTTGCAGATGCTACAGAACGCCATGGGTGGATTTCATCTTAGACTCCAACAATGTGTGCAAAACCAAGGACGTCACCTTACTGGCACCGTATTCAAAAAATGATTGTTTTTTAAGGTAAAACATTAATTTCCACTCATGTACTTAAGATTCATGTTCAAATAATTATACTCTTTTTGTAAATATATTATTGGTGATTTTTCAAAATCGTGCCGTTTCATTGCCTCACCCTGTATTATTGCCTAATGTGTTACATTACCTTCTTCAGTTTGGTATTAATCTATTCCATATTGTCTTTATTTTATTATCCTTTATTTTAACTTTTTATGTGCCAGAATTTATTTTGTATCTTGAAACTGGCTTTTATTTTTTTTTCTCTCCCTTTAACTAAAACTTCGTAACGTATATATTCTATATGTATTAATTCTTTAACTGAACTGCTCCTGAGTATGAGTAATTGCTAATTCGGGCGTCAGTATTGTGTACATAATTTATTTGTGAATAAAATCTATTCTTATTCTTATATTAATGTGTTGTAGGGACCACAAGGGCCCTTTGGACAATCCCAACAACTAAGTAACAATCCAAGCACTGTGCTGATATCTTCTTCTTCCAACTCACTGATGTCAGCAAGTGTAAAACCATCGACACAACAGATTGGTGCAATTGGTACTAAGGGAGGAGGGCCTTATCAACAGAGTGCTCTACCGTCTGCTCCACAGCCTTCCCAGGTATGTTATAATACATTTCCCATCATACTAATAATCCATATATAACTTTTATACAAGGTTTATACACATCTCAGTTGAAAATTCTTACTAATAAACACTGTATTAGCTTTATATAATAAATTTGGGAATTTTTAACATTATGAGGTTTAATTCATAAGAATTAAATTAATCGTGATTTCTTACTACCTCATACTTCTATGTTTTTTTTTTAACTGAGAGTTGTGAACATGAACAGCATTGAGAATGTCACAAATACAGTGACGAAATCTAGATATGCAAGGGAGTTAAGAAGTATGAGGTGAGTCAAACAAACAAAATTAATTAAATTTGAAGAGAAAAATTTTCGCCTAGACCGGGACTCGAACCCGGGACCCTTGGCTTTCCGGGCCAAGTGCTCTACCAACTGAGCTACCGAGGCGAGTTACGATCTAGATGCAAATTTTTCTCTTATATACGTTGTAATTCCCTATCGCCAAATGCTTTTGAAACCATTGTTTCTATCTTTGCAAATGGCGGCTTCTTAGTTAAGAAGACATTTATTGGAAATTTAACATTACTTTAAAAGCCAGTAAGGCCTCTAATGATGTTTTTATTATTAATTTAACATTTCTCAATGAAAGATAAATTAAATTTGAAGAGAAAAATTTTCGCCTAGACCGGGACTCGAATCCGGGACCCTTGGCTTTCCGGGCCAAGTGCTCTACCAACTGAGCTACCGAGGCGAGTTACGATCTAGATGCATTTGGCGATAGGGAATTACAACGTATATAAGAGAAAAATTTGCATCTAGATCGTAACTCGCCTCGGTAGCTCAGTTGGTAGAGCACTTGGCCCGGAAAGCCAAGGGTCCCGGGTTCGAGTCCTGGTCTAGGCGAAAATTTTTCTCTTCAAATTTAATTTATCTTTCATTGAGAAATGTTAAATTAATAATAAAAACATCATAAACAAAATTAATACTTTAACAACTGTTTGATGGATGCACAGGACATTAATAATATTAATAAAACTCTGGGTAGGAAAATAAAGGCATCATAAAATGCCTTTTGTTATACTCATTCTCGATTAGGCCTAATAATATTTTTAAATTGAACATTGATTCACAAAAGAATATGTTCTACAATAATTGTAGACAAGATTTAACTTGAATGTAGTTTAAATGCGTCCCGCGCCGTAGCCGAGTGGTTAAGGCAGCAAGCCTTGGCGCAGAGCTACGGGACTTGCGCTGGTTCGAGTCTCCATGGGGGAAGAAATTTTCTCATGGTATTTCGGCCAGTATGGGACCGGTGCCCACCCAGCATCGTGATGCATTTGGGTAGCTACAATAAATAGCGGCTCCAGGTTGAGGAAACCAGCTATAACGGCTGGGGGACTCGACATGCTGACCACATGTCACCCCTACACTGGCTGATTATCATCTACCTCTGTGATTGACACATGTGGATGTGAGGCCAGCAGCCGGCTGGTAGGCTAAGGGCCTTGTAGGCCTGTCGCGCCAGGAGTTTTTTGTAGTTTAAATGCTTCATAATATTATTTTAACAAAATTTCCTTTCTTCATTAAAACATAATACACATACCGATATAAAAATGCATTTAATTATAGAGGTACTATTATTGCAGCAAACCACATGTTAGCTTGATAGTCTTGTGATTAGAGCTTCTGACTACAATCCTTGATGTCCTAGGTTCGATTCCCGATTAAACTGCAATGATTTTTTTTTTTTTTGCCTAAAACGTTATTCTGTTGTCGGTAACATTTCCTATTATTTTAAACGTTTTCTAACACATCTTAAAACACTGCATATAATTCATAAGTAATGGGAAAAACATTTATTAGTTTCCAAGAATTATAAGAATTAAATTAATCGTGATTATTTCTTAACTATGTTTCTTTAAATACAGCACTGCAGTATCGGCAACTTCTTGTCACCATCGTCAGCTCTTTTCACGATTCAAAAACGTGAAAACAGCTGACAATGGTGACAAGAAGTTGCCGATACTGGAGTGCTGTATTTAAAGAAATATAGAAGTATGAGGTAAGAAATAATCACGATTAATTTTAATTCTTATGAATTGAACCTCATAATGTTAAAAATTCCCAAATTTAATGTATAAATTCCAAGAATTGTTCGAAATTCTTGACATTAGATGGCAGCACATTATCTGTGAAACTAATTCTTCGATATATTTAGCATTATGTAAAGTAAAATGTAAATAAATTAAAACATTGAAGCCTGACCAGAGGCTATAAGATGGCAGCCCCATCACTGGTCTTGCCTTCCTTTGGCCAGGAACCAATCGAAGGGACTATTATTATGCTTTCAAGTCTTATACGAGAATTTCCCATAAGGGAAAATTTTCTATAGGATCGTAACGGGCCTTGGCCTGATACTTGGAAGGAAGAAGAAGAAGAAGAATTTAATATTGAGAAGCTAAAGCTATTACTATGATTGAAATAAGTAAATTAAAGAACACAATTAAATTATTGCAAATCAATGGTAAAGAGAAAAATTTATTAATTAAGAACCTCATAATGTGTTTCCCAATTTTTCTCTTTACCATTGATTTACACTAATTAAATTAAAACACATTTATTTTTTCCGTACCTTCCCAATTAGGTAATCTCTTAATTCTTATCCATACTCATTTCTTACATAATTGATCACTAGTTGATGTTGTTTTGTTTCTGTTACAAACTGCACTTAGTATTGTTCTGACGTCACAGTGATGACGAATATGTGACATATTGTGTATAACGGTTGTATTGTTATATAGCTCTGGCACAATGTTTATTAGTAAGGAAATTATATATGATCTACATAAGACTTATACATTGTATAACTAAACAACTGAAGAAATTATATTATTTTTAGTCTGATCATCTTACCTCAATATTGAGGTATAAGAGATTTTTATTAGTAAGACTGTTCATGTTTATGGTATTACATTTTGCATGGAGTTTTGCCATGGCTTACTTGCTCTGAATTCTTATCATTTATTATTATTATTATTATTATTATTATTATTATTATTCAATGCCACATTTTGACATTTCTGGTGTTCTCTCCTGACATTGGCATAATTGTAACCCACTTCTGAGGTTGGGGCACCTGGAAGACAGGATTATTTTGCCCTTATGATATGATGGGTGATGATGCTAGTGGTGCACCAGGAGAATCCTTAATCCTAGGCATTATCAAAGACGAATATGAATTATGGTGATTGTAATGGCCATATGTTATTTGGGGACCGTTTGGGCCGTAACGTTTCCTGTCATTTGTCTTACAAGTGAGGAAAAACCTCACGCAGGAAACTGTCCCATCTGCTTCTACTATTATTAATCAGTTTCATATCTCCAGCTTTTCCATCCTTCCATCCTTTGGGATCCTCCTCCTCAATTCTACATCCCACAATACAGAACCTCCCACTAAATATATGTTCTCCACGTCCTGATGACTTCTATCTCCCTGAGGATTCTAATTGAACCACGTATCTTCACCAACTCAATTCTATATTCTCTTTGAATTTGATGTGAGTTGTCAAAAAATATTCTCCTATGAATTTCAATGATTATACCTCATAATGTTTACTTCCCAACAAAATTTGAAGTACTGAAGGAGAGCTAATGGCCTTTGATGTTTATATGCCTATAAAAGTCACATCACATGGTCTTACTCTGAGACCTGACAAGATGCCTTAAGCTGTTTGCTCATACAGTATTATCCCAAATATTCTGTGAAATTCAGTCAGTTAAGCTAAAATTGCAATTTTGAGCAACATTGCAAGGTTAATTAAATGAGTTGTTTGTCACCTTATATTTTGTATTCTTTAAGCATGAAACTGCAGTTTTCAAGAGGAATCCCTGCCATCATCACGATGAAAGATGGGAAGGGATTTCTCTTGAAAACTGCAGATTCCATTCATAAAAAACACAAAGTTTTGTGGTGAGATATTAATCACTTAATTTTTATTAATTGCTAACCTCATAATGTTATTTCCCCATAATTAATTTATGAATATTGCAAGAATTTATAATTGAGTTAGATATAATGTTGTTTATTTTTTATTATTTCACTCACCTCATACTTCATGAAATAAAAAATAAACAATATTAAAAAACCTCATAGTGTTATTTCCTATCTACATAACTTATATAATGTAATGAGTCATTTTAACATCTTACCTCATATTTCATGTTTTTCAAACACGGTAACTATAGTTTTCAAATGATCTTGTCATTCATTTTCAACCGCCATTATGACTACCGGATATTCGTTGGAATCTCCCTCTATAACGTTGCCATCTGGTGTTGATTTGACGAACTTCGAGATATCGTTGCCATCTGGTGTTGATTCGATGAACTTCGAGATGGCAACGATATCTCGAAGTTCGTCAAATCAACACCAGATGGCAACGTTATAGAGGGAGATTCCAACAAATATCCGGTAGTCATAATGGCGGTTGAAAATGAATGACAAGATCATTTGAAAACTATAGTTACCGTGTTTGAAAAACATGAAATATGAGGTAAGATGTTAAAATGAATCATTAATTTATTAATAAGAACCTCATAATGTGTTTCCCAATTTTAACTTTGAAAGAGGTATAATGTTGTTTTTATTATTAATTTAACATTTCTCAATGAAAGATAATGAAGATATAATGTTTTTACACCTCACCTCATAAAGTTCCGTTTTTCATGATATCGATTTCTAAGGCCTTTGTCTTTATCAAATATAATTATAAATTGCATTTTTAATCATTTAGGATTTGTAGGAAGTCCTGTAAATAAAGGATATCAGTCAAACTCCAACTGTTGAAATTTTGCCAACTGCCATCTGGTGTTGATTTTATGAACTTGGAGATCAAATTTTGCTTGCCGGGAACTTCAAAATTCGTGGATCTATATTTGTTCTTCTGAATGTATATCTTTTCCCAAACTTAATTCCAAAGGCTTCTCTAAATGTTTCAAAAGTTTATCTTTCTATTATGTGATTCTCTAAGCAAACTATGAGCTGCAATTGCCAATTTTTCTATTTCGAAATTTCAATTGAAATTGAAACCAGTATTGTCAAAACAGAATTTTATGAGATGAGATGTAGAAACGTTTTATATTCAACTCAATTAAAAATTGGAAAGGACCCCATATATTATTTCCCACTATAATTTTGATTAAATTACCAGAATTATTTTTTTTAATAATGTACATTACAGTGGAGTATATGTTTTTAATTTCAGTTGTACATTCAATACGACCCAAGTCAAGTGCTGAATGTGAATCAGAACTACTTGTCGAGCTCACAAATGGTGCAGCGAGCAGGACCCGTTCAGAACAATGTGGTGCCCACAATTACACCATCGTCCTCATTCTACTCAGGGTCAGCTGGTAAGTATATAACATTCATTGCAGTATTTGAAGATGAACCTATGTGAATGTGTGTTAATGATTTGATATAAGCTTTTATTTTGTCAAATGTGATTGCATTAATCTTGAGCTTTAAAAACTATATTGTACATTGATACTGTTTCTTTTTTAAGTTATGTAGATAGGAAATAACACTATGAGGTTCTTTAATATTGTTTATTTTTTATCATTTCACTCACCTCATACTTCATAATTTATAGCAGACCCAGGGTTTCTTCACGTAATTCGTGACATTGTCAATGCTGCGTCATGTTCACAACTGACGTCCAACGGCCTTCTATCCTGCAGTCTGCAGGATAGAAGGCCGTTGGACGTCAGTTGTGAACATGACGCAGCATTGACAATGTCACGAATTACGTGAAGAAACCCTGGGTCTGCTATAAATTATGAAGTATGAGGTGAGTGAAATGATAAAAAATAAACAACTGTTTCTTTTATTAATTCTCATATATTGAACTTTTATAGGAATAAATCACTATGAGGTTTAATTTAAGATAAAATCAAATATTTCATACCTCTCCTCATAATTAATTTTCTAAGTAGATCGCGATTTCAGGTTCATGGCAAACCCATCCTCAGTACCATTTTGCCGACTGATGTTATGTCGATCGGAGGAACCATTTCTTCTTCTTTCCTCTGTTGGTAGACCGATAAACCTCTTGATCAGGTCAGAATTCGCAAGAATTTCGAAGTTCATAAGTTTTGCTTTGTTTTTCTGAATGTGGATTTTTTCCCAAACCGTGAGTTCCTTTTGTTTATCTATTTGTTTAATTAGACTAGCTTTTGATTCAATTAGATGTTTTTTGGGCCAAGCATGAGCAGGTACTGCTGACTTTTCCACTTCTCCATTTTTGACATTTCTAAGATGCTCTTTCACCCTTGTTTTCAAATTTCTTTTTGTTTTTCCTATATAAATTTTGTCACAATCCGTGCATTTGATCTGATAAATTCCTGATTTGTTTTCTTCTTCAATTTTTTTCATTTTTATTGGTTTTAATTATCCTATTAAGGCTGTATTCAGAAAAACCTATGAACTTCGAAATTCCTGCGAATTCTGACCTGATCCAGAGGTTTATCGGTCTACCAACAAGGGAAGAAGAAGAAGTGGTTCTTCTGATTAATATAACATCAGTTAGCAAAATGGTACTGAGGATGGGTCGCCATGAACCCGAAATTGCGATCTACTTACAAGATTAATTATGAGGAGAGGTATGGAACATTTGATTTTATCTTATCTTAATTTTCCTATACCGAATTTTTATAATTTTTCTCATGTTACCTAATTGGATTAACTACTACGTTAAAAAAATAGAGGATGATTCTGTAAAATTATTTTCATCAGCTTGGAACATATACACTATCTTACTATTTGATAAAAATGTTTACAATTTTTACATATTTAAATAATTTAATGAATGCTCTATGTGTATAATGGTAGGCAATTGGTCAATTTCAGAAATGAAATCTGAATGATGACCATATTTCAGGGGTGTGTGTGTGTTTTTTTTTTTTTTTTCCCCCAGTGCCCCAGGTTGTCATTTTGGCATTTTTGGTGTTCTCTCCTGGCATTGGCTTAATTGTAACCTACTTCTGGAGTTCGGGCACCTAGAAGGTGGAGTTACGTTACCCTGATGATATGATGTGTGTTAAATGATAATGAAGCACCAGGAGAGTTCTTAACATAGACGTAACCTAAATTCCAGACCATGGCAACCATAGGAATGATTCCCTTTAAAGAAAAATTCCTATGGTTTGACCAGGAATCGAACCTCATGAACAGTAGTCAGAAACGCTGACCACTAGCCCATGAGCCTGGCCATTTCAGAAATTATTTGTTTCCGTAACTATAAAAATTGAAAATCTACACACAAAAATAATACCTCACTTTTGCTGTTATAAATTTCTTGAATTTTTTTTTCATTTTATTTTATGGTTCTTTTGGGGAATTTACAATAACCATTCACAATGTTATGTTCAGTAATGATGAAAATTTGATTTTACAAAACTTTCCACTAATTACACATAAATGTTATCGTTTTAAGTGTGCATGTTTGTTAATTGAAGACCACACAGAAAGAACGAGGTAAGTCATCTTTAATATAATAAATTTGGGAATTTTTACATTATGAGGTTATGAATCGTGAATTTGTCTTACTTCATGCATCTCTATTTTTTTTTAACACAGAATGTAGTATCAGGAAATACATCAATTTCCATCTTCAGCTGTTTTCACGAGTCGTTTGATTCTTATTAAGTCACCTTTTCTGCAAAATTGAGGTACACGAGTTGTGCTCTCTAAAGCCTGGTTCGGCATTCCCTAACAGTTACATATGGAAAATTGTGTGTGTCTAATTATATTTACTTTTGAAGAAACTGTGAAACATTATTTGAAAAGAATGGGGTAGCTTGCATCAAAGCCCAACAAGAATTTGGTAGGTAAAAGCTAGGTTTATTTTCATATATAATGTGGTAAGCAGTCCTCTTATTCAATGAATGAGTCACTTCTTATCTTACCTCACAGTTTATGTTTAAACACTGGAACTGTAGTTTTTAAGAGGACATCCCTTTCATTTTCAATCGAGATTATGACTACCGGATTTTCATTGGAATCTCCATCTATAACATTGCCATCTGTTGATTTGATGCACTTTGAGATCATGTTCTGTTCATCAGGAATTTCGAAAGTCATGGATCTAAATTTATTCTTCTGAATATATATATATATATATCTTTTCCCAAACTGTCAATTCTAAAGGTTTTACCAAATGTTTTAGAAGTTTGGCATCTTTTTCAATTTTATGACTCTCCAACAAACTATGTGCTGCAATAGCTGATTTTTCAATTTCACCATTTTTAATATTTCTAAAGTATTTCTTTGTGCGAGTGCCCAAATTCCTTTTTGTTTTTGCCTATGTATACTTTATAGCAGTCTTTACAATTAAGTTAATAAATTCCAGATTTTTCATATTTGAAGAGAAAAATGTTATGCTTTTTCTCTTCAAATATGATTTATCCATCGTTGAGATGTATGAAATGAATAATAAAACTTCCAGAATTTTTACTATCTGGGGTGTTCAATTTCTTATTCGTTATTAATAGATTTCCAAGGCTAAATTTATTTATCAGTGCCAATGTAATATTGAAGTTCTTGAAAATGTTTTAAAATTTTTTATGTATTTCAGGATGATAAGTAATTTTTCTTGAATTGTTTTCCTTTCTTTGAATAAGATTTCAGGGTGGTGTATTCTTTTAATCTTTTTTGTTGTCTGAATTTCTTCGATTTATTTATAATTATTACATTTCCCAAAACCATTTAAATTCGAAATATGATTGAACACCCCAGATAGCGAAATATCTGGAATTTATCAAATTAATTGTAAAGACTGGAATAAAGTATTCATAGGAGAAACAAAAAGGAATTTGGACACTTGCACAAACACTTTAGAAATATTAAAAGTGGCAAAATTGACAAATCAGCTATTGCAGCACATAGTTTGTTGGAGAGTCATACAATTGAAAAAGAATCCAAACTTCTAAAACACGTGGAAAAACCTTTAGAATTGACAGTTTGGGAGAAGAACTAATTTAGATCCATGAATTTCAAAATTCCCAGTGGAACAGAACCTCATCTCAAAGTTCATGAAATCAACACCAGATGGCAATGTTAAAGATAGAGATTCCAATGAAAATCTAGTAGTTGAAAATGAGAGGGATGTCTTGAAAACTGCAGTTCCCGTGTTTAAGAAAACATAAACTATGAGGTAAGGTAAGATGTGACTCATTCATTCATTGAATTAAGAACCTCATCTCATGATGTTATTTCCCATGTTTAACTATAAAAAAGTCCTATTATTACATAATTAAATCAAACATTTTTACACTTCACCTCATAAAAATATGTATTTCTCACTGGCACCCCCTCCTTCTTCAGCTTAACTCTGATTGTTGATATTGAGCCATCCACGCCAACATTCCATTTGCCATCTGTTGCCGTTGGCTGAACCTCGATATCAAATCTTTGCTTGCCTGGAACTTCAAAATTCATGGACCTATATTTTGAAGTTCCCAGAAGGGCACTATTTGAATTTTGCTTGTCAGGAACTTCAAGAGTTAATGGACCTATATTTTGAAATTCCCAGCAAGCACTATTTGAATCTTGCTTGCCAGGATCTTCATTATCATCATTCTTCATTAAGTATCCAGCTGTATTTTAATATAATAAATTTGATAATTTTAATATTATGAGGTTTATATATTAAATTTGGGAATTTTTAACATTATGAGGTTCAAATTTATAAGAATTAAATTAATCGTGATTATTTCATACCTCATACTTCTATATTTCTTTAAATACAGCACTTGTGTATCGGCAATTTCTTATCACCATTGACAATCGTGAAAACAGCTGATGATGGTGATACGAAATTGCCGATACTGCAGTGCTGTATTTAAAGAAATATAGAAGTATGAGGTATGAAATAATCACGATTAATTTAATTCTTATGGATTATGATGTTTTCTTAATAAGAATCAAATGAATCGTGAATTCTTCTTCCCTCGTATATCTATGGTTTTTTAAAACTGCACCGTGGTATCGGAAAAACATCTTTTCCATCCTCAGCTGTTTTCACGACTCAATTTTTTCTTTTGCTGGTAATTATCCAAAATGCCATCTGGTATACTTTTGAAGGAGTAATTTTCTAAACTGCTATCTGGCATACTTTTGAAGAACTTTGTAATCAAGCTTGGTTCATCCGGAACCTCGAAGTTCATGGTTCTAGTATGATTTTTTTAAATATATATCTTTTCCCAAACTGTTAATTCCAAAGGTTTTGCTTCTTTTTCAATTCTATGATTCTCTAATAAACTATGTGCTGCTATAGCTGATTTTTTAATTTCACCATTTTTTATGTCTAAAGTGTTCTTTTTTTGTGAGTTTCTAAGTTATTTTTTGTTTTTCATATATGTACGTTATTGCAATGTTTGCAATTAATTTGATAAATTCCAAAATTTTTGCTGTCTGGAGTATTAACCTTTTTTTTTTAGTTAACACAAGATTACCCAAGCCGAATTTGTTAACACCCCAGACAACAAAAAATGTGGAATGTATCAAATTAATTGCAAAGATTGCAATAAAGTATGTATAGGAAAAACAAAAAGGAACATAGAAACTCACAAAAAAAACACTTTAGAAACATAAAAAATGGTGAAATTGAAAAAGCAGCTATAGCAGCACATAGTTTATTAGAGAATCATAGAATTGAAAAAGAAGCAAAACCTTTGGAATTAACAGTTTGGGAAAAGATATATATTTTAAAAAATCATACTAGAACCATGAACTTCGAGGTTCCGGACGAACCAAGCTTGATTACAAAGTTCTTCAAAAGTACGCCTGATAGCAGTTTAGAAAATTACTCCTTCAGAAGTATACCAGATGGCATTTTGGATAATTACCAGCAAAAGAAAAAATTGAGTCATGAAAACAGCCGAGGATGGAAAAGATGTTTTTCCGATACCGCGGTGCTGTGTTTAAAAAACACATATATTTGAGGTAAGAAGAATTCGCGATTCATTTGATTCTTATCCAGCTGTAGCTGATGACACGACTGCTAGGACTTCGAAGTTAATGGACCTATTTTTTTTTCAAATTCCCAGCAAGCACTATTTGAATCTTGCTTGCCAGGAACTTCATTATCATCATTCTTCAGTAAGTATCCAGCTGTAGCTGATGACACGATTGCCAGGAACTTCAAAGTTAATGGACCTATTATTTTAAATTCCCAGCAACCACTATTTGAATCTTGCTTGCCAGGAACTTCATCATTTCTTCATTAAGTATCCAGTTGTAGCTGATGACATGATTGCCAGGAACTTCAAAATTAATGGACCTATATTTTGAAGTTCCTGGCAAGCACTATTTGATCTCGTAGTTATCCAACCCACATCAGGTGGCGGGTGGAATGTTAGTGTTGACGTTCAATTTCAACAGTTGGAGTTCAGCTGAAGATGGAGAGAATGTTGCCGAAACCAGTCAGCGAGAAATACATATTTTTATAAGATGGGGTATAAAATGGTTTGATTCAATTATGTAATGTAGATAATTTGCCTCATAGTGTTACTTCCCAAACTTCTTTTTTTTTTATCCTACAAATTATATGTTGTTTTTTGTTCTGCTAGAAATATGTGGGGTCTCTATCTCTCATTTTAACCTTTTGACTGACGAGTTTCCCTTTTGCCAGCTGGGCTGTGGGAGCCAGGTTTTTTTTTTATAGAAAGTATTACGCCATGCTATATAACATAAACCTATAAGTAAATTAATTATCTGCATGCAATGCCAAATTGAATTGAAACTCACCATTATACATTTATTTGGAGGAAAGATGCTGTTGCTTCCACTTATAAAGATCCCAGGTTCGAATTCCGCATGGTGCCTTCATTGTAATTTATCACTAATCACTAAAACTTTTAACCTATTGAATAATTTTGATGGCATTGTCACTAAACACTTATCATATTAAATATTGTTGAACATTATTGGGGTCCCGGATTCAAATCCTAACTAGAACAATACTAAAACATAGCATTATTTACATAGGCCTAGGCCTAAGCTTCTGCTTTGTACACATTTGAGAAATTTTTTTGCGTGTAATAGATTTCAAAACACGGTATGACACAGAACTCTTTGTCACATTTAGAACACATATATTGTGTTTCTTTCCTCTTGGTCGCAGAATTCTTTCCATGTGCACATACATGACAGACCTTATATCCTCATATCCTCGTTTTCTGGATTTTGTGTCTGGAACAGTAGTAATGAAATGTCTTTCTGTAAGGCACATAGGATTTTCTACCTTAGAGGGTCCACCAGTCTTTCATGCCTTGTTGGGATTAGAATGAATTTCAAGAAGTCCATGTATCACATCCAAATGAAATGCCCTGAGCCGAATATTTTTCCCGGTATGTACTTGATAAACAGCATACGCATTCAATGGGCACAAATCGACAGTGTGGAAAAAGAGCTTCTTATACCATTTTAGAGCTTTTTTTCTAGCACACTCTAGGGATGATAACATCATGTCACATTTGTCGACTGCACCCATATTACGATTATAATCGTTGACATGCAGGCTTGAGTAGTGGCTGATTTGTCTTGCTGTCTTTTTTCCGTTGTCCACCATTTCATCTTTGTGCATTGATGTTATCATGCATACTTCTCGTTTGTTCTGCCAATGTCAATGTAATAACAGCATGGAGTCGGTGACTTTTGTGTCCACCGCACCCCTTTCTACTAGTGCAGTTTCAAATTTTGGCATGCCTTTGCGATTTTTCCATACCGCCCCACAAACATGTGTTTTGTTTTGTACCAATTTATTTGCAAGGGTGGGGCACGTGTACCAGTTATCAAGAAAGGTTGCATTAATGTAAGGACTACACTTCCTGGCATTCCTAGATTCGGGTCCAATTGTATATTAGTGTCCAATCCGGTGTATGGTATGAAGTCCAACACATATCCGGTTTTCACATCGCATAGAACAAATAGTTTGATTCCAAATCTATTTCATTTTGTTGGAATATATTGTTGGAAGACTAATCTGCCTTTGAAGAGAAGAGTGACTCATCTATACATAAATTATGACTGGGGAGAAAGCATTATGTCAAGTACATTTCTAACCTTGAAGAGCCTATCACCTTCAGATTCTTCTTCATTATTACACATATGTAACATTGACATAATTGCAGAAAATCTGTTTCTGGACATGGTGTCGCCAAAAATAAACAAATCTAGAAGCTTATCTAACGACCAGTGCTCTTCAACACACAGCCTTCCATTTTGGGTCATTAGCATACACAGAGCAAGAAAAGTGTACATTTCATCAATTGTAGTGTCTACCCATTTCGGCAATTGTGAATGAGGAGACATTACTTTTGAACCTGTCACTTGTTCATGAAATCTGTTGGTCTCATCTACTAATAACTGCACTAGTTCTTCACAAATGAAAATTTCGAAATAATCAACAGGTGTGTTGGCTTCATCAATTTCAATTTTGATACCACTGTTATCAACAAAATCGATGTTCTAAGCCACGTGTTTCGTCTGGTGCAACACGCCCACCACTGTCACTCACATCCTGTTGATTTAGGTTTACATCACTTTCTTTGCTATTTACAGACTTAGATTGCAATAATCTTCTCTTTGTAAAAGGAATACTATCACATTCGTCAGCAGAATAATCACTTGATGAACTATTACTGTTATTTTCATCATCTGACAAAACTGATAAAATAAACTCGCGTATTGTATTTTTGTCATCTTTGAAACACGAAACACTGCATTTCACAGCACGACCTACCCCTTGGCCAGGCATCTTTTCAACTAAAAATAAAATAAATTAAGAGAAAATCCTGTAACTGTAAAATTCCATAGCCAAAGAAAGACCTTGAATCATGAATGTACAACCTTCTATAGAAAACTGTTTTACCACCAGCCTGTACCATTATTCTGTAAGGGATGTGCAAAGTATTGCTAAGAAGGGATGTACAAACACAGATTGAAAAATATTTTCTGTTAACTGAAGTAAAAACATCGGGAAAAATAAAATTAAAGTAATAAGATTGTAAACCAGAGCTGGCCAGGCATGGCGTACCACTGTAGTCTTACCTCCACCGGTGCACGCCAGACATGGCGTACAAAAGGTTAATTGTATATGTGAGACAGTCATTCTCAATCAGTTTTTCAGGAGAGCAATTTTAATTTTTAAAAACATAATTTAGTAAAACTTCTTCTTCACCATCTATGAATTAAGCCTGTTCACTCGTTCCAGTTTCACGAAATTATTAAATTATTAAAATTGTTCAGGCCATCTTCTGTGTGGCGTCCAACGTTTCTCCTTCCGTGTGATTTATAATTTAGTAGTAATTTTGGAAATCTTTCTTCTGGCATTCTATCAACATATTCTTTCCAGGCATTCTTATATTTAATCTGTAAGTTTCAAAATATTTAGTTCCTTTCTTATATCTTTATTTCTTTTCTTATCCAGCAGAGTATATCATGTTATATTTCTTAAAAATCTTATCTCAACTGCTTCCAATTTTTGTTCTTGTCTTTTAGTGATCATCCAACATTCTGATCCATACATCAATAAGGAACAACCATTACTTTATAAAATTTCATTTTTGCTTCTTTTCTAGTGTTTTTAAGGGTTCTTTTAATAGTGCCACACATTAGATTAAATTTATTTATTTTATCATTAATATCTTCAATAATTCAGGAAAACTAAATAGTTTTAGTAATAGTTTTTTTAATTTAGTAAAACTATTATTCTGAAATTTTTTATATAGCATTATGCATTTGTAGATAATACATACAGGAAAGTTTCAAATCTTAGGGCCGCATGCAAATACATTAGTCTCTGTGAAAGTTAAATACATTAGTCTCTACTCAAATTACTTCCAATCACTGGTGAGCTGACTTTCCGTGAGTAAATGCAAAGATCGAATTAGCTACCCACTAACTGGTCGTGCATGAAAGTCGTCGTTTTCATAATATTGGCAACAAATTGCCCAGAATTCTCAGCAATAAGACCACTTCCATTATTTTCGTCTGCTAGAGGAATGCTTTTATGCTTGCATCCCTCAAATAATACCGTATACGACGTCTGCATCGCGCAATATTATGCCGATTCTCCTGTTCTTCCAGTTGAATTCTTTGGTAGACTCTATCAAATTCCTCTTCCCCGCGTATACCGAAAATATGATCGAAGTCTTCAAGATCCGACATCTTGGATAAAGCAAGGTATGCGGCAAGGTTTCAAACTACATCGGGTTGCTCATGATTCATTTCTCTGCTAAGTCACCTCGCCAAGTAGCTTAGGAATTTCAACAATTTTTATCGCATGAACAGATTTTTGAGTATGCAAAAATGTATTTGGATGCAACTTTCTCAGCAGAGTACAGGCAGAAAATGACTTTTGCGATCTAATGCGTTCATAGATTCGAGCCTTACTGTTGTCGAATTAATGAAAGAGCATTGCTGAGCCATTTTGTATCCTGCGACAATGAAGTAATTTCCAAGTGAAATAAACATACTTTTCTAATAGACATCACACCTCACTTCATAAAATATGCTTCTCTCACCTAGCACGTTACAGAAACTTGTTTTCATCATCAGCAAGTTAACAGCTCATTTCAAACAGTGGAGTTTAGCTGGTGATGGAAATAGTTTTCAAAACGTGTCAGGTGAGAGAAACATATTTCAGATTAATAACTATATTCTATTGATATCTACCTCTTAGTGTCACTTCCCTTGAAATTTTGATAAATGTTTCCCTAAATCTACATAAAGTTAATACACATCAATGTTAATTTGATTGTAATAGTGTTACTCATTATTCTCATGTGGTCTTCAATTGTAATAATGCATGGGCTTCTGTGTATATATTATTGCTTCACTAAAATTTGAATGTCAGCCATTGTTTTGAACCTGTCTTTATAATAAGTAATTGAGTGAAGTGCATTGTAACTTGTGTACTGGGAGAATAATCTTAGTTTTAGTTCTCTAATTGTTAAATAGGTAGTAATACAATATAAATATTAAGAATCGGAAAATTGACACCTCATCTCATAATTTATAGTTTCTTGGAAACATGTTTCAGAAGATATTGCTAACAGAATAGATGGAGTTTTGATAGCCCAAGGGTGTAAAATTATCATAATCAAAAACACTACAGCACATTGTTAAAATTATATATACTTTTTTGCAGTTCATACAATATTATTAACATTTCCTGCTTCCACATTATCATCCATAAAATCTCCATACCTTTATGCCTTTCTATTTCCCCCTCTTCCAAACCTTTCTCCTGCATCTACCACTATAGATTTGACTTTTTTTCTTCTTCCCTTTGTATACTAGTTAATTATTTTCTTTGGTATTTTGAATTGACATGTCTGCCGTATTAATTGGTTTGTTTTTACTTCATCAACCAGAACCATGGTAATATTGTTCTTCTCTTTTTTGAAATTCTTAGCTGTGTGAAAAGTCCATTCTGTTCAACTTAATATAGCTTCAAATTTTTGTCTAAATTGTCAAATTTCTGAGCAATAGTCGAGTCATTTACATGGGAATGGGAGGTAAGTAGTAAGTCATAAAAAAAAAAATTTACAGGGGGAGCAAAAACATCAGATTCCCCAACATCAATTTTAATATAATTTTGACACTACTAAACAAGAAATTTTATTTGCAAAATAGTTGCAAAATATTCATATTAGCTTATAAAATATATTTAAATTTAAAAGTGTCAAAATTGTTTTTTGCTTCCCCTGTAAAATTTTATTTTTTATGACCTTTCCCATGTCAACACCTTAGTTAATGTATAAGTTATGATGATAGTATGATGTATAAGTTATTATGATAGTGTACATTTAAGGGGGAACTGTGGACTTATTACAATATAAATAATATTTTTATAAATTCAGTCAAATTAAATACGAACTCATATGCAAAAATAAATGTTGGACATATATATATATATATATGTATATATATATATGGAAACTCTTTGTAATAGAAAGATATATATATTTTTTTTAATGTGCATGTTTTATGTTTCCAAGGTTAATCCCAACTCTATTTTAAGATAAACATTTAAAAGTCTTGGGATATTGAAAAAGAAAGTATTAAAAAATGGGACCGGAGATACAGTGTATTATTATTTGTTAATGATCAAATGTTAATTGCACAGGATTATAGATGATTTAGAATATATGACATGAAAATTGATAGAAGAATATTAAAAAGAGGATTAAAATTAAATGGTAAATTTATAATGAAGACATGACTTTGATGCATCATTTAATTTGACAATACTGTTACTGAGTTGACCAGTCTTGTCATTTTACATTTTTTTGTTTGCACTCATAAATGTTTTTATTTAATTAACACTCTTAAAATTTTATTTTGAGTGCTCATTTCATTTGTTAAAATCCTATTTTATTTATTTATCTATATTTTAAAACAAACAATAGTCACTAGAAATGCAGTTCACATTGTTTAAAATAATTTATTGCTGTCCCTGTTAAACATTAGTAAACCATTTTCAAAGTATTTCAACTGTGACTATTGGTTAAACCTACAGTTTACCATAGAAACAATATTATTAACCAGCATAAAATTTTGTATTGCCAGTATACACGATAACATATGTGGTCGCAGAGAATGAGTTAAGTTGGGGGAAAAATCTAAAATGAGTTAAGTATACTATGATCATCTCCCAAGTCTTTCGTACACTGTGAAGAATTTGATAAATCAGGATGCTAATATTTCCAAGTTTCAAATATGTTTCTTTGCATCTTGTATGAATTATCAGTTAAAAAGTATATAGGTATCTATATTTAAATTAATGTTAGGAAGTAAACATTATGAGGTTACATCATTAATAGTGAGTGGAGAACATAACGACTCACTTTATACGATTTCAAATTTCTTTGATACCGACGGTTTCAGACATCTTGTCCCTCTAGAGTCATGACTTCCACTGATGAAATTCTCTGGTTGTTGATTTCTCTATGGACATCACCTCCTGTGCTGCCATCTTTGGTTGGGATTATAGATTTTTAAATTAAATTTTTATCCACCGGAATATCGAAGTTCATAGATCAATATTTATTCTTTTGAATGAATATCTTTTCCCAAACTGTCAATTCCAATGGTTTATCTAATTGTTTTAAAAGTTTTGCTCTTTTCCAATTTTATGATCTAGCAAACTAGTGCAGCAATTGCTGATTTTTCAATTTCACAATTTTTAATATTTCTAAAATGTTCTTTAGTATGTGTTTCCAAATTATATATATGTAAATATATATATATGTACTTTGCTACAATCATTACAATTTATTTGATAAATTCCAGATTTCTTAATAAATTAATGAGTAAATTTTAACATCTTACCTCATATTTCATGTTTTTCAAACACGGTAACTATAGTTTTCAAATGATCTTGTCATTCATTTTCAACCGCCATTATGACTACCGGATATTCGTTGGAATCTCCCTCTATAACGTTGCCATCTGGTGTTGATTTGACGAACTTCGAGATATCGTTGCCATCTGGTGTTGATTCGATGAACTTCGAGATGAGGTCACGTTCATCTGGAATGTCGAAATTCATAGATTTAAATTTGTTCTTCTGTATAAATATTTTCTCCCAAACTGTCAAATCCAAAGGTTTTTCCAAATGTTTTAGAAGTTTAGCTTCTTTTTCAATTCTATGACCTTCCAACAAACTATGTGCTGCAATAGCTGATTTTTCAATTTCACCATTTTTAATATTTCTAAAGTGTTCCTTTGTGCGAGTGTCCAAATTTCTTTTTGTTTTTCCTATGTATACTTTATTGCCATCTCGACAATCAATTTGATAAATTCCAGATTTTTTACTACCTGGGGTGTTCATTTTCTTATTGGTTATTAATAAAGTTACCAAGGCTAAATTTATTTATCGGTGCCAATGTAATATTGAATTTCTTGAAAATTTTTTGAAATTTGTTATGTATTCCAGGATGATAAGTGATTTTCTTAAATTGTTTTCCTTTCTTTGAATCAGATTGCAGGGTAGTGTATTCTTTTAATCTTTTTTGTTGTCTGAATTTCTTCAATTTAGTTATAATTATTTCCTTTCCAAAACCATTTAAATTAGCTATGTCCAAAATGTGATTGTATTCTTTCTTAAAATCCTCTTCATTTAGTGGAACATTCAATAATCTATATATCAAACTGTTGAAAATTGCATGCTTATGCGCAATATGATTGAAACCTGAAGACTTTATGTAATTGTCTTACTAAGAAATTTAATGAACTACCAAGTTTCGACAACAAAAGTATTGAAAATTCAATTGAATTAGTTAATGAACTGAATAATATCACATTGGATTGTAATGATAGATTGGTTTCTTTTGATGTCATATCTTTATTTCCGAGCATCCCAATTGGGAAGATGTTAAATATTTTAGAAAAATGGCTTATTTCCTTGAAACTACAAAGAGAAATTATTAATGAATATTTGAATCTTACAAAACTTTGTATCGACAACAATTTTTTTACCTTCAATGAAAAATTTTATAAACAAATCTCAGGTCTGGCTATGGGAAACCCACTTTCACCATTTTTGGCAAATTTATTTATGGGTTATTTAGAATGTCATATCACCAATGCTTATCCCTGGATGTTCAAATGTTGGTATAGATATGTGGATGATATTTTCTCTGTGATAAATTTTAAATATATTGAAGATGCATTAAAATTACTCAACCTCCAGGATGAATCTGTGAAATTTACTATGGAATTAGAAAATAATAACCAAATCCCATTTTTGGACCTCTACATAAGAAGGAATGAACAACAACAAAGAATTGAATTCAATATATACAGAAAAGATACTCATATTGACAATTACATAAAGTCTTCAGGTTTCAATCATATTGCGCATAAGCATGCAATTTTCAACAGTTTGATATATAGATTATTGAATGTTCCACTAAATGAAGAGGATTTTAAGAAAGAATACAATCACTTTTTGGACATAGCTAATTTAAATGGTTTTGGAAAGGAAATAATTATAACTAAATTGAAGAAATTCAGACAACAAAAAAGATTAAAATAATACACTACCCTGCAATCTGATTCAAAGAAAGGAAAACAATTTAAGAAAATCACTTATCATCCTGGAATACATAACAAATTTCAAAAAATTTTCAAGAAATTCAATATTACATTGGCACCGATAAATAAATTTAGCCTTGGTAACTTATTAATAACCAATAAGAAAATGAACACCCCAGATAGTAAAAAATCTGGAATTTATCAAATTGATTGTCGAGATTTCAATAAAGTATACATAGGAAAAACAAAAAGAAATTTGGACACTCGCACAAAGGAACACTTTAGAAATATTAAAAATGGTGAAATTGAAAAAGAAGCTAAACTTCTAAAACATTTGGAAAAACCTTTGGATTTGACAGTTTGGGAGAAAATATTTATACAGAAGAACAAATTTAAATCTATGAATTTCGACATTCCGGATGAACGTGACCTCATCTCGAAGTTCATCGAATCAACACCAGATGGCAACGATATCTCGAAGTTCGTCAAATCAACACCAGGTGGCAACTTTATAGAGGGAGATTCCAACAAATATCCGGTAGTCATAATGGCGGTTGAAAATGAATGACAAGATCATTTGAAAACTATAGTTACCGTGTTTGAAAAACATGAAATATGAGGTAAGATGTTAAAATGACTCATTAATTTATTAATTAAGAACCTCATAATGTGTTTCCCAATTTTAACTTTGAATCCAGAGATGTCGGAGTAGGCATGTTAATAGGAAAGTGGTACCAATAATTACATGGAGACCATGAAAGCCTGTAGCTATAAAAAATGTTGAGCCATAGACTGAGTCTGCAATTGTAAATGGGGCCTCAAGGTATTCAAAAGCTTGAAGAGCTGTAAAGTATAGACCTAAAATAACTGTAAGGAAGAGACCTTGTAGAGATTGATTATAATCTCTGATGTTGATATTTTTATTGGTACTTAGAAGTTTTTCCAGACAATTTATTTATTGGTGCCAAAGTAATGTTGCGTTTGTCAAAAATTTTTTTGAAATTTCATATGTACTTCCGGATGGTAAGTTTTCTTGAATTTCTTCTTTTCTTTACTAACAGTTTATAGGGTAGAGTATTCTTTAAGTCAGATAGTAAGACAGTAAAAAATCTGGAATTTATCAAATAAATTGTAATGATTGTAGCAAAGTATACATAGGAAAAACAAAATGGAATTTGGAAACACGTACTAAAGAACATTTTAGAAATATTAAAAATTGGGAAAGAGGCAAAACTTTTAAAACAATTAAATAAACCGTTGAAATTGACAGTTTGGAAAAAAAAAAAAATATATTCATTCAGAAGAATAAATATCGATCTATGAACTTCGATATTCCAGTGTATAAAAATTTAATTTCTAAATTTATAATCCCAACCAAAGATGGCAGCACAAGAGGTGATGTCCATAGAGAAATCAACAACCAGAAAATTTCATCAGTGGAAGTCATGACTCTAGAGGGACAAGATGTCTGAAACCGTCGGTTTCAAAGAAATTTGAAATTGTTTGAGGTGAGTCGTTAAAAATATGTTCTCCACTCACTATTAATGTAGGTATCTAATAAATTACAGTAAAGTTATTCTCTTCCTTGCTTCCAAGCATTTTGATAATTATATCATGTGTCCAGATGAATTCAGAGAGTTGCTTCCCTGAAAAGTTGGGATTTTGTTATTAATAAAAATTGATAAGGTGTAACTATTAGATAATTTGAGAGATTGAATTAGAAATATTCTCTTACACATAGCTAATTCCCTAACCCCAAATGCTACGAGCCGTTGCTACAATTTTTGCAAATGGCGGCTTCTTTGTTAAGAAGACTTTTTATTAGGAATTTAAACATTACTTATAAAGCCAGTAGTGCTTCTTTCAGTGTTAATATTATTCGTCTTTAAACAGGCGTATATTTTTCTTTTCAAATATAATTTGTCTATCATTAAGGTGTTTAAAAACGAATAATATTAACATTGAAAGAAGCACTACTGGCTTTATAAGTAATGTTTAAATTCCCAATAAAAAGTCTTCTTAACAAAGAAGCCGCCATTTGCAAAAATCGTAGCATTTGGGGTTAGGGAATTAACTATGTGTAAGAGAAAAATACGCATTTAGATTGGAGGCCTAGGTGGCTCAGATGGAAGAGCATTGACATAGAAAGTCAAAGGTCCTGGGTTCAAACCTCAGTCTAGGCGTATATTTTTCTTTTCAAATATAATTTGTCCATCATTAAGGTGTTTAAAAACGAATAATATTAACATAGAAATATTCTGTTTGAATTGAAAGTACTGGATTTAAATCAATTATTCGTTTCATAAACAATTACCAGTAATTAAATTTGAGTTGTTTGTTGACTCGCTTCATATTTCTTGACTTCTATGCACACCCAGGTTTCATTACTGAATTCGTGACATTATCGATGCATCACCATGATCACAACTGTCATCTTGTAAATTTATTTCTGCGCTCTCTGTTGGCTGACCTATGAACTTCCAAATCAATCCCCTCTCATTTTCACCGGGTATTTCAAAATTCATAGTTTTCTTTTTATTCTCGCATATGTAAATTTTCTCCCAAATTGTGAGTTCCTTTGATTTTCCTAACTGTTTAAGTAATTTTGCCTTGGTTTTCAATTTTTTTTTTTTTCTGATCAAGCATGTGCGGCTATTACAGTTTTTTCTATTTCTCCATTTTTAACTTTTCTAAGGTGTTCTTTCAATCTTGTATTTAAATTCCTTTTTGTTTTCCCTATGTATATCTTTTCACAATCTTTACAATCAATTTGATAAATTCCTGATTTGTTGCCGTCTTCAGTCCTTTCATTTTTGTTGGTTTTGATCAAATTATTCAAACTACAATAATTTTTCAGTGCTAATTTAATGTTAAATTTGTTGAAATTTTTTTTGAAACTTGTTAAATTCTAAAGGATGGCATGTAAATTTCTTGAATTTTTTTACCATTTTATTTATCTGTCTGAAGAGTACTTTCATTTATCACTTTTTGTTTCTTAAATTTATTTATTTTCTTGTGAATCATCTTTTCTTGAAATTCATTATCTTTCGCAATTTTTATGTGTTCTTTCTCTTTCTTGAAATATTCTTTGCTCATGGGAACGTTCACAAGTCTGTATGTTAAACTATTAAATTCTGCTTGTTTAGGTGCATTATGGTTAAATCCTGTTGCTTTAATGTAATTGTCAATGTGAGTTTCTTTTCTGTAGATTCCCAATTCTTTTTTCCTCATTCCTGATCAATTTAAGGTCTAAAAATGGTATTTCTTGGTTATTTTCTACTTCCATTGTAAATTTAATTGTTTTATTGTGGAATATTTAAAAGTTTAACGGCATCTTCTAATTGTTTTTGTTTTACTATTGCTATGATATCATCTACATATCTACTCCAAAATTTAAAAATTAAAGGGTATGCTTTGGTTAAAATATGATTTATCCATCATTGAGATGTATGAAATTAATAATAAAAACATCGAAAATAGCCGTACTGGCATTTATAATGTAATGTATAATTCCCAAATATGTCTTCTTAACCCTTAAATTGGCAAAACACAAATTTCTTCTGTTAGTTATTTGAATGTGGCGGACCGCAGTGAAAACGGAATCTTGTATGGCTGTTATTATTAGGTATATTGTATAATTAGACACACATTTAAGTGGTTTATTTTTGTTTGTTTTCTTCTGATTTATGTAAAATATTACATTAATTGAACCAACTGATGTATCCAAAAGGATACATTACGAATTTAAGGGTTAATATAGGAGCCGCCATTTGCAAAGATAGAAGCAAAGGCTTCAAAGCATTTGGGGTGGGAATTTCAACGTATATAGAGAAAGATTTGCGTTTAGATCGGTACTTGCTCAGGTAGCTCAAATGGTAGAGCACTTGGACTAGAAAACCAAGGGTCCCGGGTTCAAGTCCCGGTCTGAGCGTATCATTTTTATCTTTAAATATGATTTATCCATCATTGAGATGTATGAAATTAATAATAAAAACATCGAAAATAGCCGTACTGGCATTTATAATGTAATGTATAATTCCCAAATTTGTCTTCTTAATATAGGAGCCGCCATTTGCAAAGATAGAAGCAAAGGCTTCAAAGCATTTGGTGGGCGGGAATTTCAACGTATATAGAGAAAGATTTGCATTTAGATCGGTACTTGCTCAGGTAGCTCAAATGGTAGAGCACTTGGACTAGAAAACCAAGAGTCCCGGTCTGAGCGTATAATTTTTCTCTTTAAATATGCTTTGGTTACCTGACAATCAAAGTTACCCGTAATGGTGATAATGGATTTCCCATTGCATGTCCAGATCTTTCTCTATAGTATTTTCCTCTGAAAGTGAAGAACATTTGATCTAAGCATAATCTGGTTAGTTTCATATACTCTTTAATGCTGTCATCATCTATCTTGTTTTCTTTCAGCCATTTTTCCAAAATTGCCATAGTTTTGTCAGTCGGGATGTTTGTGAACAATGATGTAACATCAAATAAGACCAATCTTTGTGATGGTTTGATTTTCCTACTTTTTTCATTTTTGTATTAATTGGTAAGAATTTTCAACAGCTAAATTCTCAAATTTGTTCATTCCTTTGAATTTATTGCTTAACCATTTTGATATATTGTATGTCGGTGAGTTGATATTGTTGATGGCTGGTTTCATTTTCTTTCCATTTTTATGGATCTTAGGAAGACCATGAATGTTGGGGTTTCTGATATTTTATATTTTCAATATGAACTTCTCCTTTTCTGACAATTTTTTTAGTTGATTTTAAATAAACTTTTATAAGATTCATGGTGTTTTCTGTTGAGGTATTGTTCAAAATTAAAATATAAAATTATGGAATATTCACCTGAAAGATCCGTCTCCTCAACTTAATTAATTATTTAACAGTAGCGCTTTCGGGACTTGTCCCATCATCGGCAGGATTCAAAACTGATGTTTCACTGAAGATCTGGTAGAGGGGGTTACATGTATTGGGTTCGTTTTTGTTTATCAGATTGTCGTTGTGAGCTGCTTTCATGATTTCCATCTCTTCAAGTACGTTTATCTTCGCTGGATTATTTTCTCTGTGCATTACTGTTAGGGTGTTTTCAATATTTAACATGTGATGTCCTTCATGGATAACGTGTTTTGCATAGCTTGATTTTCCTTCTGCGTTAATGAAGTCTCGAAAATGTTCTTTAAATCTGATGTCAAAACTCCTGTTTGTTCTTCCCATGTAAGGACTGCAACAAATTTTATGTAGGAAGAACAAACAGGAGTTTTAACATCAGATTTAAAGAACATTTTCGAGACTTCATTAACGCAGAAGGAAAATCAAGCTATGCAAAACACATTATCCATGAAGGACATCACATGTTAAATATTGAAAACACCCTAACAGTAATGCACAGAGAAAATAATCCAGCGAAGATAAACGTACTCGAAGAGATGAAAATCATGAAAGCAGCTCACAACAACGACAATCTGATAAACGAAAACGAAACCCAATACATGTAACCCCCTCTACCAGATCTTCAGTAAAACACCAGTTTTGAATCCTGCCGATGATGGGACAAGTCCCGAAAGCGCTGCAGTTAAATAATTAATGAAGTTGAGGAGACGGACCTTTCAGGTGAATATTCCATAATTTTATATTTTAATTTTGATTTTAAATAGGATTCTATTTCTTTAAGTGTTTTTGAAAGGGGATTTGTTTTTACTTCTTCATATTCTCCTTCTTTTAATAAATTCTCCATTCTATCGTTGTAATCTTCTCTATCCAAAATGACTAAATTATTCCCTTTATCTGATTTTGAAAAAGAAAAAAAATTTTGTTGTTAATGTTTCTGACTTTCTTCATATTTGTTTTGCGTTGGTTTTCTATATTTGTGTTTTTAATTTTTTCAATAACTTCCCCACATTCTTTCCTGATTGTTTGTTCTTCAAATTTCACATCTTCAATAGCAATTTCAACATACACTATGGAATCTTCTAAATTATTTGAATAACTAATACAAGTTTTCAAACCTTTGTCCAAAATAGATATTTCCCCTTTTGTGAAGTTTTCTGATGATAGATCAATTACAGTCGTATAATTTTTCTCTTCAAATATGATTTATCCATCATTGAGATGTATGAAATTAATAAAGAAACATTTTTAAAAAAGCCGTACTGGCATTTATAATGTAATGTATAATTCCCAAATATGTCTTCTTAATAAAGGAGCCGCCATTTGCAAAGATAGAAGCAAAGGCTTCATATCATTTGGTGGGTGGGAATTACAACATATATAGAGAGAAATTTGCATTTAGATTGATACTTGCTCAGGTGGTAGAGCACTTGGTAGAGAACCAAGGGTCCCGGGTTCAAGTCCCAGTCTGAGCGTATAATATTTCTCTTCAAATATGATTTATCCATCATCGAGATGTATGAAATTAATAATAAAAACATTCTTCTGTTTCTTTTCCCCCCCTAAATTAGTTTTTTTTTTTTTACTGTTCTTCACTTTATTTAATTTCGGTTTTAAATTATTTATTTTCTTCTTTTGTATATCTATTTTCCTCTTCGTGGTAAAGTGAGGAAACCTGGGTCTGCATAGATGTCAAGAAATGTGAGGTGAGTAAAAAAAACTCAAATAGAATTAAAATAAACCTCATAATGTTATTTCCTATCAACATAATTTAATAAATTACCAGTAAAATTGAAAAACTCATATGCAATGTATATCCATGGACAGAATCCAAAAGCCATATGTCACTACCATCCATGTGAAAATAGATATTTTGGCCATCCAAGAAGTGATGGATCAAAAATCCAGCCTTGAAATTGTAACATGCCATTAGGCCTTACACTTCTATGGAAGATGATTATGAATATTGTGATTGAATCAGAAATATTACAATTGCATTCGAAATATTGTGATTTAATTGGAAATATTGTAATTTTATACTTATTTCCTGTGATTACAGAAATAATTTCTATTCTTTCATTGATGCATTGATTTCTCGACATTAAATAATTATTGATTGATAGGTAAAAATATTATTTTGTATAATAAACAACTATTTTTATTACAAGAGTATCTGAAATAAATTAAATATTGATTTTATATTAGCTGAATACAAGATTAATTTTAATTTGCAAGTTATTGTCCTGTTAATTTCTTTACAATATTGTCAAAATATGATTAAAAGAGCTTTTAAAATTTTAGGAAGCAACACATTGAAGTATTAATAATTTAATATTAATAAAATACCCTTTTTTTAATAATTATCCTGAAACCGGTCTAAAAAAAGACAAAATATGAGGTATGGTAGTATTTTATTAATATTGAAAAATACATTTTTTGCAGGTTTGATCTCTAGTAAGAGACATTGTGTAGTTGTGTTGCTTTGAAAAGTATAAAATTCTTTTCAGTTTTATGTTAATATTACTTTCATAGCATATGAAATTGTAAGCAAAATCCCTACAATATTTCTTGAAAATACATATTGTCTAAATGTTTTTCAAGCCCTCTTCCATGGGGGTAAATGCATTAATGTATGAATTTAAAGAAAGTATTATGGAATTTGTTTTCCAGCATCCATAGAGTATTTTTGTTTTGCCCTTGAATGTAAAATATGTTGATGCTGAAAATTATTTTTTTTTAATTATACTTAATTTTATATTTTTTGAATAAATGCATGTTGTAATTTTATATTCATAATTTTATCATTGAGGCTTTTTTTTTTTGTGTTTGAATAAAGTTATGAGAATAAATTTGTATTTTTCTTATTTATTATCCATAAACATTCAAAATTTGCATTTGTCCCTACATTTTAAAATTCTTGTAATAAAATACCAATTTCATGTTTTATTATTTAGGATCTCTAGTTTGTCCTTTGGACTGTGATAAAATGGGTTCTGATAGAATAATGAATCAACTAATTGACCAACTTCATTGTCGTGTCAAAGTTTATGAACTACAGTTCATGCAATCCTGGGTTCAATTCCCATTCAAACCATAGGGATTTTTCCTTAAATGTAATTATATGTATGGTTATATTTGAAGAGAAAAATTTTTCTCTTCAAATATGATTTATCCATCATTGAGATGTATGAAATTAATAATAGAAACATATGTATGGTTGCTCAAGTTCTGGAATTTAAGTGTAGGGACTCTCCGGATGCTTCATTATTATTTATCACCCATCATAGCATTTGCCCAACATAACTCTGCTTTCGAGATGTCAGGAGAGAATTCCAAAATGTTGTTAGACAACCTGGTGGTATTGGACAAAAAAATGAGCATCTGAAGTGGATACTGTATAAAATTAGGAAACTATCAAAATCCATCTTATCATGGTCTTCGAAAAAAATAATATAAGATGGTAAGTTACATGCCAGACACAAAAACAGATTTCTCTCTAATAAGTTATCAGAGACCATGAATTTCTTACATCAGAACACTGAAACAACTTCCCTAGCAACCTCTGAACGTTTGTTGGTAGAGTTCTGTCCGATGTTTGAAAACAAAATTAATAATTTTCTTGTTACAACCATGCATACAAATTAGAATTTTATTGAAAAATTTTTAAATGTAAGTAACCACCTATTTTATAGATAAAGCTATTAATGAGAACTGAGAAGCTGTGAGAATGATAAAATCTGAATATATTAATAAGTTACAATAGGTTGTAACATTATGAGGTTTATCTTAATAACACACAACAACAAATTTGAACTTTTTGTCGCTCGCAGAAATGAAAATAGGTGATTTTAGTTAATTGACATGTGCTGATTTCGAGTTTGAAGTCTGTTTTTCTCTTATCACCTAACAGTTTTTTGCAAGGATGTGTTGAACGTTTTTCGTTATATTTTTGCATATTATTGCTTATCTGCACTTAGTTTCAATTTTTTTTTGCAATAATATTGCTAGAAGCAATTGATCTATGTAAAACCAAATCATATAACATCCAAAAAGATAAAATATTTTATTTCTAAGAAGGATAAATAAGTAGTTACATTACAATACATGCTTAAATTGTAGCAAAAATCTCACCTTTCAAAACTTCTTCCTGGATGACTTACGCTGATAAGATGGCTCCGAAACGTCTGTGATAAGTTGCCAGCAGTAATCAGCAAGCATGTTGGTCACTGATTTCCCTTTATAACGTCTTTCCATTTCTAAAATGTCTTCGTGGAACCTTTCGCCATGTTCATCGCTGACGTCACCCAAGTTCGGTGAAGAATCACTATTATATTATTTTTAGTCTGATCATCTTACCTCAATATTAATGTTGAATTGTTCTTGGACGTGTTTCAAAACAATTCTGTTTTTTCGTCAGCTTGTCCAACAGAATTGTTTTGAAACATGTCCAAGAACAAATCAACATTAATATTGAGGTAAGATGATCAGACTAAAAATACTATAATTAAAATAACCTCAAAATATCACTTCCTAAAATTAAATATTAAGAATCACTGTTTAACAGATCGCATGACTGACTGCAAATTTGGATACTGAAGAAAATGCTTATTTTTTTAAGTGAAATCAGATATATTGACCATACAGAAATGTCAGTGATGTGGTCCGTAAGTTCCCTCCACAGAATTGGAATGGCAAATGGCATGCACGAATGCAAACCTTTTAACCACCCTATTAAAATCCTTTGGCAGTTTGTACAGCAAAAATTGGGGGCCCAATATTTATCAGTATCTCCAAATTTACTATAGTTCCCGAAATATAAATTGTATGCCTTTATAACTAGTTCTGCGCTGAGATTTTGTACAATACTCTCTACATACGTAACAGAATAAATTAGGAGAATTCTTACTGCGACGAGACATTGCAAAATTATAAAAACACTAAAACTTACATATTAAAATATATTATAGTAGATTGTTTTAATTCAATTTCTTTATAATGATACACTAATGCATATATCGACACTTCACAATCACAATGATGTAAGATGAACTGCACAGAACGAGGTATTACAAGCCATTACTTCACATATTTGACAGTGGCAATCAGGAAATTTTGTATATCTGTGTATTCCCAAGGGTTTAATAATCCCTAATAGAGTAATAAAACCAAGAAAAATAAGGGTGACCAGTTTGAGAGACAATAGTGCCTGCGACTCTCACGGAAACGATCATTCTGCTAAAGGTTGTCGAAATATCTGACTTCGGTTAGGTGATAGGGAAGAACTAATATCATTTTCGTCTTCTGCGAGTCCGAAAACATAGTTGTTGGTATATTTTGAGGCTGCGAGTAATTCTTTGTTGTTGTGTGTAATTGAGATGAATCCGGAATCATCTTACCTCATAAATTGTTCTTTTTAAACATGTTTCAGTATGCAATGCATACCATCATCAGGTATTCAGACCGTTGAATTGTTGTGTTACGTAAAGGTGAAGGTTCGGGGTTCCATTCCCGGTTCATTGTTTACAATAGTTCAGGTATGGACCATATATCCAGATCCAGGATTCCTAAGGTAATTTTAAAATACCAACTAAATGGAAAAACATCATTGGGAAGGCCTAGGAAGAGATAGTTCGAAAAAATTGTATAGACTGTAATTGTCCTTTCAGGACTATAATGTGAATAGATGATGATGATTAATAAATTAATAAAATGAGTCATATCTCACCCCCATTCTTCTGTGCTTGAAGTATGAGGTGAGGTATGACTCATTTTATTAATTATTAATTGAAAACCTCATAATGTTATTTCCCATATAATTAATTTATAAATGATGATGATTGTTGAAAAGTATTACAGATAAAACTTTCATTTCGTGTTCTCAGCATACTGTATGAAAATAAGATACTTGGCATCATTGTCCCATGCCATAGTCGAGCGGTTTAAAGTATGGTGCCTTGGTGCAGAGCTATGGGAATTGCACTAGTTCGAGTCCCCATGGGGAAGAATTTCTCATGGAATTTTGGCTAGTCCATGAACAGTGCCCACCCAGGATCTGAGGAATTTGGGTAGCTACAATAAGTAGTGGCTCTAAGTTGAGAAAACCAGCTCTAATTGACGGTTATAAAGCTGTGGTTTATTATGATGTGTCATGCCCGAAGTGTCGCATCCGCATGTTAACGTGATACTGGTTTCACATTGAGCGCATACCATCCATTGCTTATGTTTATGGAATTGTTGCCAGATGGCACCTCATATATGGGAAATCGAAACGACCAACTTTCATAATAAATTCCCAAACGTTTTTATAAAAATGTATACAAACCTGTCCCTGCATAACCTAATGAGGTGAATTACATACATACCATATAATAAACTAATCTGATGTACACTGAAGTGACCCATCAGAACCTAACAGAGTGAAGTGATTGAACATTTATTTCTTGAAATGTATTCTGGAATTAAATGCGAATGTTGGTCATTCACACATATGTCTGTCATGTGGGTGGATTTAATTTTATAAGCGTTCGTGCTTGTGCACTTCAATTCTAAAGAACTTTGAAAAATCATTGAGAGGAAAAGTACTAATTTACGTGCATAGATAAATATATAATAATCCTTTATAAAAAATTTAAGTACCGTTGCAAAATGTTTAAAATAGTGTGAAATATTAGTAAAGACCAAAAAAGTACCTGGAACAGAATGTTGTATGGAAAATAATAGAACAAATTATTGTTACGTTCTTAAATAAACATATAGTTGATTATTCATTCATTCATAGTGTTCTGCTCAAGAGCAGGTCTTTCACTGCAAACTCAGCATTCTCCACTCTTTCCTTGACTCAGCTTTCCTTTTTGTATCTGCATACAAACCATTTATTTTAATATTGTCTATCATCTGATGTCTTTTTCTGCCTCTAACTTTCTTTCCGTTGACCATTCCTTCTAGAGCATCCTTCAGCAGGCAGTCTCTTCTTAGCCAGTGGCCAATCCAATTTCTTTTCCTCTTCTTTATGAGTTCCAGCATTGTTCTTCTTTCACCCACTCTGCCTAGCACATCTTCATTTCTTACTTTGTCTGTCCATTTTATACGTTCCATTCTTCTCCATATCCACATCTCAAAAGCTTCCAGTCGCTTTTCCTCATTCCGTCGTAATGTCCACGTCTCTGCACCATATAATGCTACACTCCACACAAAGCACTTCACTAGCCTCTTTCTTATTTCTCTTGCCATAGGTCCGCAGAAAATGCTTCTCTTCTTGTTTTGTTGAAAGCTTCTTTTGCCATTGCTATCCTCTGCTTTACTTCTTGACTGCAGTTCATGTTACTACTGATAGTACAACCCAAGTATTTGAAGCTCTCCACTTGCTCAATGGCCTCATCTTTAATCTTCATGTTTATCTTCCTTTGTTTCTTTCCTATAATCATGGCCTTTGTCTTATTTATATTTATCTTCATCCCATAATCCTCGCACTTATCATTCAGCTCCATCAGCATGTTCCTCAATGTCGTTGCATCTTCTGCTAGCAAAGCCATATCATCAGCAAATCTTATGCACTTTATTCTTCTTCCTCCCATGTTTACGCCTCCCGTATTACTGAAGCAGTTCTTCATTAGGTCTTCCAGGTAGATGTTGAAAAGGGTAGGTGATAGAGGACATCCTTGCCTCACCCCTCTTCCAATTTCTCTTCCCTCTGACATTTCTTCTCCTATCTTCACTTTTATTCGCTGTTTCATATAAAGACTACTTATGAGCCTCCTCTCCTTCCAGTTCACGCCAATTTTCTTCAAGATCTTCAGGAGTTTATTTCAATTTACTCTGTCAAAGGCCTTTTCCAGGTCAACAAATACTGCATAAACATCTTTATCTTTTTTCTATATATCTTTCTCCTATTGTTCGTATCAATCCAATTGCATCTCTTGTACCCTTTCCCTTCCTGAAGCCAAACTGTTCTTCTTCCAATTCGCTTTCCATCGTAGAACGTAAACGTCGATTTAGTGTTCGCAGGAGAATCTTTGCAGAGTGTGATATCAAGCTGATAGTTCTGAACTCCTTACATTTCTTTGCATTGTTTTTCTTCGGTATTGGTATTAACACTGTCTCAGTCAATTCTTCGGGCCATTCACCTTCTTTATATATCTTGTTGCATAAACGCAAAATTTCCTTCTTTCCTTCGCCCAAGCATTTAACTAATTCAATGGGGATTCCATCTACCCCTATTGCTTTACCATTTTTCATTTCCTTAATTACTAGTTCAACTTCTTCCTTCAGGATTGAAAATCCTTTTTCATCTTCTGATACGTCTTCTTCATCTTCTATATCCAAGTTAGTCGGACGATTTCTTGTCTCATATAGCTCTTCTACATGTTTTCCCCATGTATTCATAATTCCCTGTTTGTCTGCCATTTCTTCATTATTTTCGTCCTCAATCAGCCACATAGTTTTCCTGCTCTTCTTTCCATAGTCCAAGCCTTTAACTTCCTGGTACATTAAATCATATTTTCCTTTCCTCTCCAGATTCTCTAGTTCTTCACATTTCTGCTTCATCCATTCTTCCCTTGCCTTGTCAGTTTCTCTTCTAAGTTCGTTGTTTAGTTTCCTGTAATTTCTTTTGGCTTCTTCTGTATTGCTATTTTTCCATTTTCTTCTTTCTTCCATCTTCTCCAACATTTTTTTCTGTGACCCAAGGTTTTTTAATATTCTTGCTCTCTTTGTATCCTATTGTTTCCTCTGCAGCTGTCTGTATAGAGGTTTTCAAATGACTCCAGTGTTCCTTTGTATTGCCATATGAGATTTCCATCGTAGAGGCTTTCTCCTGAAAATTTTGTTGGAATTTTCTCCTTTCCTCTTCAGTTTTGAGTTTCTCCAAGTCAAACTTCTTTGTTGCCTGTCTTATAATACCAAATTTTAGAATACTTCAGGTTTTCGCCTGGGCAGTTTTATAGGGTTTTGAATTTAATAGAAAATGGAATTTATGTACATCTATAATATTTCTAAGAAACAATACAATATTTACAGCTTTTATTTATTTCTTGACAAAATTCAAACCACAATAACTTTTTTCTGTGCTTCATTATACGCCTTTGTGCTCATATTATACAGAACTCGGTGATTTACAACAAAATTGGTCAAAATTTCATTGTTTAAATTGCTGAAGTTACAAAATAAGTGCTGTTTTGTCGACATTGTCATAAAACCTTTGTTTTTAGCAATTACACCAATGAGCACGAATAGTAGCTTCTGTATTCTTTGGAAACGCTGGCAAATTGCGTCTGGAATTCAAGTAGATCAAATACACAACACATCACAGCATAAAATTCTCGCATCAGTACTCCGCGTTGTAGAGAAACCACATGCATTCAAAAACAAGGGGAGTGATTACGACGACGATTTGCACTGGGTTCATGTCGTAGATAAACCATAGCTTGAGTGATGGCTCCAGGTTGAGAAAACTAGCTCTAACTGATGAGAAAGTTGATGTGTCACCTCTGTACTGGCTAGGTGACATCTGTAATTAACACACATGGATGTGAGACCAGCAGTGGCTGGTAGGCAAAGATCCTTCTTAACCTGCTATGCTATGGAATTATACCAGGCATAATTATAAAATAATATACTAATATGTTAATAAATTACAGTAGGAGATAATATACTAATATGTTAATAAATTACAGTAGGAGATAACATAATGATGTTCTGCTTAATAAATAAGGTGAATATGTTTCATCTTACCTCATAAATTAAGTTCTTTTGAACGTGTTTCAATATTATGAAAATATATTAGGAAGTAACATTATGAAGTTCCCTTAATAAGTTTTGTATGTTTTCATTTTACCACATAAATTGTTGTTTTTTGTTAGATGCGTTTCAAAGCTTCTGTGCTTCATTGTTAGTTGGTACAGAGTCTAGTACCAACTGACGATGAAGCACAGAAGGTAACATTTCTTACAAAAAACAACAATTTATGAGGTAAGATGAAAACAGACAAAACTTACTTATGATGATCTTGTAGAAGATTTCCGGGCTGTTGGCCATGGTCTTGAGGCTTATAGTTCCCCAATGTTTCGCCAGAGACTGCGTCTGGCATCCTCAAGGGTTGTCTTGAGACTGGCAATTTTGTCTCAAGACAACCCTTGAGGATGCCAAACACAGTCTCTGGCGAAACGTCGGGGAACTACAAGCCTCAAGACCACGGCCAACAGACCGGAAATCTTCTACAAGATCATCATAGTAACTCCGGCCGTGAAAGCCTAAGTTAAAACTTATTTACGTTTCACTATGCATGCATATCATCATCAGCTTGTCCAGTCTCTTCAAAAGTGCATAAATATTTATAATGATACAGACTTGCCGTATGATAATGCATTTTTCCATTTTGTTGTTTTTTTGGGAAAATATACATTTGTGACCCAAAGACCATAAGGCATTTATAAGGAATTTATAATTAAAATCTACATGCTGATATTATTTCCAAGCAGTTCACTGCTATGGTTTCAAAGTAGCATGCTGCCTTGTCACACAGCAAATCTGAGTTCGTCTTGGTCGAGACAAGTTTCCTGGGTGAGGCTTTTTCAGTGTTTTTCCTCGCCTATAAGACAAATGCCAGTAAACTTTAAGGCCCAAACAGTTCCCAAACATCATATGGTTAACATAATCATCATCATTCATATACGCCTTAGATTAAGTTTAGGATTAAGTTCTCTCCTAGTGCATCAGTATCATCATCACCCATCATATCATTGGGGCAATGCAACTCTTTCTTCTAGGTGCCCCCTATGGTTATAGTTATGCCAATGCCAGGAGAGAACACCAGAAATGTCAAGGTGGCAATCTGGGGCATTGAATAAAAAAATATTTCCAAGCTGTATGGTTTTATTTCCTTTTGTCATGCAAAGTAATTTAAATAGAATACACTTATGCTTTCAAATTTTGATTTTTTTCTTCTTTTAATTTATGTTCTTATTTGATAGTTTGGTGGATTTTGAATGCATGATTATAATGTGTGTTGCAGCCAACACTTGCCAGAACCCTGTGGTAGTGTCTGATGTCTTGAGGGGTATAATTCCAGGAGGCCAGACTGGATTCTACCAACCCACCAACTCTACGTTGCAAGCAGTTCAGCAGCCAGCCCCATCTGCTCAACAGCTTCACCAAACTGGTTCCCCATATAACCTACAGGCATATGGCTCACAATCAGGCACAGCCACTCCAGTTGGACTTCAAAACTTTGGATCCCAGGTATATATATAATTCATCATTAACTCATTAAGTTTATGAATGATACCCAGCCCAGTAGTAGATAGTGATGTTGGTACCTTGGTATGGTACCAATAAATGCAAGGATCACTGAAAAATATCTGACTATTAGTTACCTTAGGGAGAAAGGAGTATGAGGTAGTCAAAAGGATTGAATGACATAGTTTTCAGGACAAATTAATAATTACAAGCAGAGATGAAGTACAAAAATAAATTAAACATAGGCTAAATTCTGAAAATGCTTGCTATTATGCATTACAAGGACTTTTGTCATTCCAACCTCTCTCAAAAAATGTTAAATGGAAAATATATAAAACAGTTATGCTCCCAGTTACATTACATGGATGTGAAACATGGACTCTTAATTTAAGGGAGGTGAATAAAATTCTTAGGAAAATTTTTAGATCAAAGAGAGAGAAACAGACTAGTGAATGGAGAAGACTACCTAACAGTGATCTACATGATCCTTATTGGAAACCAGATGTAATAAGAACAGTGAATCTCATAGATTACACTGGGCAGGACATGTGACACAAATGGGGAATGAAGGGGAGTGAGGGCATGAAAGCTCATGGTAGGAAAACCAGAGAGAAGGAGCTCAGTATGTAGACGAACAGACAGGTGAATGGAGAAGATACATAACAGTGAGCTACATGATCTGCAAGAGAAACCAGATGTAATAAGAATAGTTAAGTCTTGTAGACTGCAATGGGCAGGACATGTGGCACAAATGGGGTATGAAAGAGTGGGGATGGAAACTCATTGTAGGAAAAGCAGGGAGAAAGTGCCCAATAAGTAGGTCAAGAAGGAGGTGAGAGAATAACATTAACCATCATTTGAGGTAGAAAAATTATACATGGGGATGATTGGAAGACTACTCAGGATACGGATGTATAGAGAGAGAGCTTATGGCATCTGGTCATGAACCTTCGGGTTCATTAAAGTCCAGCTGCTGGATCTCTGGCTCTGAAGTTTGGGTTATGTGAGGGGTAAAGGGAGAACTCGCCCTCTACTGCCAATAAGGAAACGGTTGAAGTGAGAGTGGATGTCTGCCACAACCAATCACTGCTCTTGATGCAGCTATGGTGTGCTAGTAAGGTTTGAAATTGCTGAGATGTTGTCAGCTGTATGTCTGCTAACTGCATACGTAAAGTGGCCCCTCCCACTGAATATCCATATTGGCAACACTTGTCATGAAAACGTCATGGTCGGAGAATCAATGGCTGGACTATAGTGCCAATGAGTTAGTTATGAACATCCTTTAGAGAAACTAAAATTTAACTTCTAATTTTGGTGGTTGAGTGTTGGACAAAATGCTTATCTATCTCTGTCATTCTACGTTTCCTCTTCCATCAATTCAACTCTCTTTTCTCGACATCATTCTTAACCTGTTCTTCCCATCTCTAAATTTTAGAGTTTGTCTTGGTATCCTTTCAGTATTCATTCTTTAAATGTGGCCATACTATATTATTCTACTGTCTTCCATTTCATCTGTTATCTTATTAAACTTCAAATTTTCTCTTATTTTAGTGTTCTGTTTGTATCTCTTAAAAAACTTGATCTTTGTTCTTTGAATTCTACTTAAATTCTTTGTTAATGCCCATGTTTTGGCTCCATAAATTAATACAGGTTTAAAATATTTTATATGCTATTTCTTACAATTGAATGGTAAATCTTGATTCAACAACAGACTTTTAATTAAATGGTAGAATTTGGCACTACTTTGTATCTTTTGTTTATTTCGTTTTGAATTTTGCCTTCTATATTAATATCGCTTTCTAAAAAACTTTTCAACTTGTTTTAGGTAGTGTCGTCTGAATTTTTTTTTTTCTGCTGATTTTTCTCTGTTAGTTTCATTACTACTGTATTTTCTTCGTTGATTTTTATTCCGTACTAGCTAATACACAGCGTGTGCTACTATGCCTGATAAATGAAAATTAATGTGCTTTTATATTATCAATAAGCAAAAGGAAAAAATAATTATAAATTTATATTTTTTAGATACCCCGTGCTGATTACCTGGCATTGCCTGGGAATCTACTTATCCCGATGTTCTTGACATAAATGAGCTGAAATACGAAAATTAATGTGTTTTATGTTTAGTTAAATAAGTATATAGAAAAATTTATATCGTAATTATTTTTAGATACCCCGTGCTGTTTACCCAGCATTGTCCAGGAATCTACTCATCCTGATCTATAAATGAGCTGAAAGACAAAAATTAATGTACTTCTTATGATTAGTTGATTAAGTAAAATGAAAAATAATTTTAAATGTATATCGTAATTATTTTAAGATTACCTGGGAATCTACTTATCTTGATCATCTTAGCATAAATGAGTTAAAAGACAAAATTAATTTTTGTGAGTTATCCGTAAAAGAATACCCGCCACGTGCTGCTATGCTTGCATAGGAATCCACATACTTGTCTCGATCTTCTTGGCATCAATGAAGGACAAAAATGTGAGTTATCTATATGAGATAAACATATGCTGTCGCGGGCTTTTTTGTAGAGCTTTTTGAGGTATTCAATTTTGTGTATTTGTTATGGTTTAGGCAGCATAAGCCATTTAAGCATCAAAGAAGCTACTTTTTTCATGTTTTCCGCTACAAAGGACGATTTTTAAGGGTGTAGGAGTTGCGTATCACAACTCTCTTATAGTCTATGTTCATCCTGGGAATCTCCTGAACATTTTGCAAAAAGTCCCATCACAATTGGTTCAACGGTATGGCTGCGCATAAAGTACAAACAAACAAACATTAATTTTTATATATTAGATTATTTTAATGCATCATCCCATTTTGATAATTTTGTCTATTAATTTTTTGCTAGCATCCCAAATTACAATATCATCTAGATATATTAGTGTATTCTAATTCATTCTAACATTTCCTAATTTCATTCATTATGACATTAATAGTTATGGATAAAAGACACTTCATGGCATTGGTTGGTTCTAATCTATCTATCTATCTTCGGGTTTTTACAGCTGCTGCCGTCTTCCCATGCCAAACCTCCAAAGCCTACAGTCTTGGGCATCTTCGATGCTTAGCCCTCTAGCTTGCATTACTGTCTTGTGTTTTCCTTCCATGTTACCTTTGGTCTCCCTCTTTTCTTCATTCTGTTCGGATGCCATTCATATAGTTGCTTTGGCCATCGCTCATCTTCCATTCTTAAAACATATCCTAACCACTTTAATCATTCTGGTAATTCATAGGATGTTCTCACACAACTTTTCATATGGTATTCTTTATTAACATTAATTAATTTTGTGCAAAATAACTAGTGGAATTAATGGATCCTTGGACTTTCTGACATCTGAAACCAGGGTATGGGTACTATTTATTTAACTTTCACAGGGAAAGAACACTATGAGGTTTAATTTAATAATTAAATTTAATGTTTTTATTACCTCACCTCATATCCTTTTTCTTCTATACTGCAGTTTCGGAGCTTATCTCCATCGTCAGTAGCCTCTGGTCGACCGGTGTTGTCGTTTCTTGGCGGTTTCCTTCTTACTTCCGCCAAGAAACGACATAACACCGGTCGACCAGAGGCTACTGACGATGGAGATAAGCTCCGAAACTGCAGTATAGAAGAAAAAGGATATGAGGTGAGGTAATAAAAACATTAATTTAATTATGGGTACTATGTTGCTGCTCATACATGGAGTAACAGCAGTATTGGTGGGGGGAAGCATCAGCTTCACCATTAAGTAGGCATTATCACTATTATAGGTAAGTGGTTTAAGACATGGTGCCTTGGTGCTGAGCTATGGGAGTTGTGGTTGGTTTGAATTTGAAGAATTTTTCTCGTGGAATTTTGGCCAGTATGTGATCATCTCAAACCAGCATCATGAGGAATTTGGGTAGTTACAATTAGTGGTGGCTTCAGGTTGAGAAAATCAGCTCTAATGGCTGGGGACCCTACATGCTGATGTGTCTCCTCAGTACTGGCTAGATGATCATCCACCTCTGTGATTAACACATGTGGATGTGAGGCCAGCTGGTAGACCAAGAGCCTTTTAGGCCTATCATGCCATGGAGTTCTTTTTTATATATCACAGACATGCACCAATTAACTAAATACTAATATCTACAATAAAAATGGAAACCAAACACAATTAACAAAATTTGAACTAAAACCAAGTGGTTTTATTTGGAGAACTTGCAATAATTAAAATATTTTCCAGGAGTTGTTAATTTCATAGACAGGAGGGTAAGAGGTGTACTGCAGTATTGGCTATTATCAAGGTTTGAATGCATTGCTGTGACAATATACACACACAATTCTCAATTGTTGAACCATCAGGAGTCCAAAGATTTATTAATTCCAATGTAAGGTTACAATTTTGTGAGAAGGTAAAAATTGCTAGTCTCCCCTTGGATGATGCATGCAAATATTTTGATAAAATTATTGGATTCATTGGATATATTTTTTTTCATTCAATAAGATCAATTAATTTATAATAAAAATTCTGAGATCAGTTAATCTTGAAATTAACAAAAAAGGATAACTGTTTAAAGGATGAAAATTGTCACCCATGACCTCAATCAAGTGGATCTTTGCATTGAACTTGTATACCCCAATCTTTATTTGGATGTAGTTAAGAAGGACCTGAGGAAGTTGGGAATTAAAGGATGGTGACTGATATGTCAGAAACTTGAAAGAGGGTTCTAAGGAACCCAAGGGTTAAAGTGGATTGTTGTGCTGCTGATGATATGATGAAGTGAGTTCAATTCAAAGTTAATGGAACTAAATTTGTTTTTTAAGATGGCTCAACAGTATCGGAACACAGGTTTGCCTGGTCCATTTCTAAAGTCAGGTGGACAACATCCTTCTGACCACAATGCTGCTTCAAATGGTCGTGCTCAGCTGAAATCGCCTTCAAGTAACCAGCCTGATGTGCTGTCATCAGTATTTTCAAGTAAGCTTCATTTCCTTTAATCTATCCATCTAAAACTGGTTAATAACATAAAAGCATCTTCCAATACTTAATGTTCTTTGATTTAAATGTTGAATTCAAATTTCTTCGGTCCTTCCTATTATTCAATTGACTAGTTGCTCTGAAAAGAGATCTAACCCACAAAAATTCGAAAGTTGAGTGGATTAGTGATCTATCCAGAGAGTATCACGGCATGGTGCATGTAAAATTATCTATACTCTCTTCTAGACCTGTTTTATTTATTTTTAAAAGTTGGCTTTCAAGTGAATAGTGGTCTATATAATATTTAATTTTAGGAAGTTATATTTTGAGGTTATTATAATTATATTATTTTTGGTCTGGACATCTTACCTCAATAATATTGAGGTAAGATGTCCAGACCAAAAATAATATAGTGGTCTATATGTAATACAATGGTGGAAGCAGTTGCTCAAGTCATGAGTAGCAGTGCAGAAAAACAATTATTGCACATGTGCAAATTCTTTTCACCGCAGTTCCGTGAATTTTAATCAGAATCTTAGAGAAATTGAATGAAAATAAGAAAGACACAAAGAATGTAACGAAATAACATTCAATGGAAAATATATACTGAAAACTGATTACGTTAGAAATTGTTCTAACTGAATCAGTGTTCTATATGTATTTTCTATTTCTTATTATAGCATTTTTAGTTAAATATATGTTATATAATTTTTCCACTCTATAGAGATAGATCACTTTAGCACTCAATTCTGTATTAAATTGTTAATATTTGATTTATTGGTCGTTAAGCTGAAAATATATAAAACTATTATTCTACCAGTTATATTATATGGGTGCGAAACATGGACTCTTACCTTAAGGGAGGAAAGGAGATTACGAGTATTTGAGAATAAAGTTCTTAGGAAAATTTTTGGACCAAAGAGAGATGAACAGACAGGTGAATGGAGAAGACTACATAACAATGAACTACATGGTCTTTATAGGAAGCCAGATATAATAAGAACAGTTAAGTCTCGTAGACTGCGATGGGCAGGACATGTTGCACGTATGGGGAATGAAAGACGTGCATGGAAGCTTCTTGTAGGAAAGCCAGAGAGAAAACGCCCAGTTGGTAGGCCAAGAATGAGGTGGGAGAACAACATTAACTATGATTTGAGGGAAGTAGATTATACAGGGAATGATTGGAAAGCATTAGCTCAGGATAGGGATGTATGGAGAGCTTATGTCCGCGCGGCCATGAACCTTTGGGTTCGATAGTGCCAGTGAGTAAGTAAGTAAGTAAGTTGATTTATTGGCATGTTATTTTGCATTCAAATTGGCTATATGTGATTCCAATAGAATGAGAGATTAAAATGTATATGATATAATATAAAGGTAATAGCCTCAAAATGAACATTTTAAGTTTCTTTCGTTTTCCCAGCAATTTGTATGTAGTTTGTGGGTTAGATCTCTTTTTGGGACAACTATTCAATTGTTCTTCCTCTTCTTCTTTTTTTTATGGCCTGATTGCAAATAGCATTTGTTCTCTTCTTAAACTTACCGGATAGCAGCCATTCCAAGCTGTTCTTTAGTAATACTTTTCACATAGCCATACCAATACAGTTGTATTTTATTGAACATGATCCAATATAGAATTTTCTACTCCTATTTTAGTTTTTATTACTTTGTAATATTATCTCTTCTTTATATTAAAGCTGGTAAAAGGAAAGGTAAAGTGATCCCACTTCAGGCCATAGGAGACCCTTGGGGTAGCAGGAGGTTAAGGCTTCCATTTTTTTTTGTAGACAATTGTCACTTGATGTCAGTCAGATTGTCAATCCTGCATGACAGCTGCCTTTACCCGCAGAACAAGTGTGTAGTACTCATTTCCATTAGAGGCTGAGTCGACCCCAGGGACATGGTGCCACTAGAAGGTATCGTCAGTTTAAAAATCCTGACCCCACCTGGACTCAAACTCTCAACTTTCCTGTTTGTAACATATTGTCCAACTATGCTATGACATGCCCTCATTAAAGCTGTTCTTTTCCTGGTCTATTTCCATGGATAACAATTTAGAATTAATTTTTTTTTTTATATCACCCCATGTCCTGTCTTCTAATTAGACCGGTTTCATAACCTTAGTGGTTACATCTTAAGTTAAATTATTTTTAGTCTGTTCAATATAATCGAAACATGTTCAAGAACAAATCAACATTAATATTGAGGTAAGATGAACAGACTAAAAATAAATTAAATTTTTATTTTTTTTTTAAATCAATAATAAAAACATCATTAGAAGACTAAAAATAATTTTATTAAAATAAGCTCGAAATATCACTTCCTAAAATAAAATATAAATTACATCTTAAGTTTATATAATAAATTTGAGAATTTTTAACATTATGAGGTTTAATTCATAAGAATTAAATGAATTGTGATACTGCAGTGCTGTGTTTAAAAAAAACATAGAAGTATGAGGTTAGAAGAAATCACGATTCATTTAATTCTTACATCTTAAGTATTTATATACGACAGAACATCGGCCTTGTAAATACTGAAGATGTAATTAGAAAACTGGATATGAGGTAAAGTAAAAATAATTTTATTTTAAATTAAACCTCATAGTGATTAATGAATGAATCAAGTCTTATCTTACCTCATACGTCATGTTTTTCTAACACGGTAACTGCAGTTTTCAAGAGGCATCCCTCTCATCCTCAGCCAATTTCATGACTACTGAATTTTCGTTTGACTCTTCATTTATCAAGTCCGTTCACCGGGAATTTAAAAATTCATGGATCTAAATTTGTTCTTCTGAACACATACAGTAAAACTTGTTTAATCCGGAACATAAATAATGCGGAAATCTGTCCAATGTGAACAAATTTATTGGTCCCGGCAAAATAATAGTAATTTTACATGTACTTATTTTGTATAATATACAAAAATGGAATCTATCCAACACAGAAACGGAAGGATATTTCTACGCAATTCATTAAAAAAAATGTTTATAAGGCGGAAAGAGAGAGAGATAAATTAATTAGTTTTCACTTCATTGAATTCCAGTTAGGCAAATTAACAATAAGTGATGATTGCTGCCGTGCACACTGGGTAAAGTAGAGTTCCTACCTTTATCTGGAAATTTCTTTCGGCCTCACTGCATACCTGTTTTGCGAAATACAGGTTCGTTAAACAAATATTTGGCCTGTCACATCTGTCTTACAAATAACCAGTGCACTGTAAAATCTTAAATTAGTTTAAGATCTGAGACTGATTGTGTACATATCTTTCACAGATAGCATTCTGAATTTACAGAATAAAGATGGCTAAATCATATGTATCACTGTGATTAAATGAAAAAGTAAAAGTGATTAAAGATAAAGAAACACAAACTCTTAGTGCGCGAAATAATGACTAAATTTAAATGTGAAAAAAACCCAAGTTTGTGAGATTTTAAAACACAAAGAAAAAATAATGAATGAATGGATGCAAGGTAATGGTCAAATGAAGAAATCAACGAGGTGTGTTTTACAAGTCCATGATCAAAAAATCTCCAAATTTCCGGACCGATGCTCCAAAGTCAAGCTCTAGCTGTTGCTATATCCCTAGGGAATAACAATTTCAAGGCATCTTCAGGTTGGTTTTGGACAGTTTTAAAGATGACACAATGTAGTGTGGAATGAGATTTGCAGGGAATCAAAGAATGTGGATGAAAGTATAGTTAGTGAGCGGAAAACGAAACTGCATACTTTAATTTCAAGATACGCACCTAAGAGACATTTTTAACGCTGACGAAATGGGACTTCCCAAACTGTCAATTTCAAAATGTTTTAAAAGTTTAGCCTCTTTTTCAGTTTTATGACTCTCCAGCAAACTATGAGCTGCAATAGCTGATTTTCCAATTTTTAATATTTCTAAAATGTTCCTTTGTGTGTGAGTGTGCAAATTCGTTTTTGTTTTTCTCATGTATGCTTTATTGCATTCTTTACAACTAATTTGATAAATTCCAGATTTTTTTTTTTTACTATCTGGAGTGTTCACTTTCTTATTGGTTACTGACAGGTAACCAAGGCTAAATTTATAGTGATATTTCCTATAATAGTTCAAAATTAAGAATTTGTTTGAAACTTCAACTGCAAAGTTTCTAAACTATATGTTACCATGCTTCATATTTTTTTATTTAAAGATGATGTTGCTGATTTTCCAAATGTTGTTCTTTTATTTTCATAACCTTGTTTATATCTTTGGCAATTATAACTCTTAAATACTTATAATTTACACAATGTTTAAAAATTCCCTTTTCATCTCTCAATATTCGTTTCATTTAATATTATCTTAATTAATGAACTGGTAGAAAAATTAATATTCCTACTTTCCTATATTTGGATACTTTTTTTTTCCACAGCTCCACAAATCCCATCACCAAAATCTCGTAATTCAAAACAGCAGCAGCAACAACAACAGCAGCAACAGCAACAACAGAGCCCTACACAACAGCAGCAGCAACAGCATCATAAATTTAACCTGTATCAAGGAGGAATGTCTCAGTCCACACAGTTGGTATGTTGAAATAATTTTTCTTTGTCTGGGCTATGATCGAGAGGCTTGTGGTTCCCTCAAGTGGCTTATGATACTCTGATATTTCACCACAGTCTCATCTAGTACCCTCAAGGGTTGAAACAACAGCTGTCTTAAGATATGACTACAGACATTGAAAGATCCAACAGTATCTTAAGCATTATAACTCCAATTGTTATTAAACAATAATAATGATGATGAGACATGGCTCAGGTGGTACCATCTCTGCTTCCTGACTTGGCAGGCCTGGGTTCGATACCCAGTGGGGTTGAGAATTTTAATTGTTAAATTAATTTCAGCTATAACGGCTGGGGGACCCGACACGCTGACCACCTGTTGCCCCTACACTGGTTAGATGATCATCTACCTCTGTGATTAACACATGTGGATGTGCGGCCAGCATCCGGCTGGTAGACCAAGGGCCTTCTAGGCCTGTTGCGCTTGGAAAGAAAGAAGAAATTAATTTAATTGCAACATTTTCAATCTTAATGCCAGGAGGGGTAGTGATGTACAATTTTTAATCACTAGATTGTGTACCAGATTCTTGCATTAAATTGCAAACCTCTCAACAGTATATATATTGAAAAGACATGTGGTACTGTTGATATAACAATTTGTCTTTTGGGTGGGGACACTAAGTCTGGTGGCCCCATTGATGCTTTTGATGGGAGTAGGCTATGTGTTGGCACCAAGTTTTACCTTTCCTTTCTGTTTAACATAATGCCTCTCATACAACACACTTTTCAGTACACAAACACACAATGGGATATGAGGTGTTGTGAACAATTTATTTCTAAATATACATTTTTATATAAACATACACTTATCATATTTGAAGAGAAAAATTATACGCTCAGACCGGGACTTGAACCCGGGACCCTTGGTTCTCTAGACCAAGTGCTCTACCAACTGAGCTACCTGAGCAAGTACCGTATATAATTTTTCTCTTCAAATATGATTTATCCATCATTGAGATGTACGAAATCAATAATAAAAATACACTTATCCTACACTTCTCTCTGTTTACAATATAAGAATATATCATCTATAATTTTAAAATACTTTTACATCCCACCTCATATCTAGTCCTCTTTTTAGACCGGTTTTGTAACCTAAACGGTTACATCTTCAGTATTTTCACTACCGATGTTCTGTATTCAAGGAGAGCTGCTTCTTACTCCATCTCAAGAGACTTTGTAGTTCCCAATTGTTTCCTCAACCTTGTGAATGCAGGCACAGTTTCTGGTAAAATATTGGGGAAGTAAAAGCCTTTTGACCTACAGTCCAAAACCCTGAGGACTCTCTCTCAAAATTGTGATGATAAATACAAATAAAAATAGTTACATTTCCTCAACTATAACGCTTCATTTTTTAATAAATTTAATTTGATTCAGCCATCTGGTTTTGGGTCTTCTCAGGTTTCTTGTGCCTTTCATTTCCATCTTCATAGCTCTCCCTCCCCCATTCTTTGTAGATTCCATTCTAATTTCATTTTCTCTATTATTATTGTCAATTTTTATAGACACATTAATTATATTTCAATATAATTTCAGCAATTTCAACAGAATGTGAGAGGTCAAATGAATCTTGGGGTTAGAGGAGGTATGCCATCAACTCCTCGCTACCCAACCCCAATCCAGCGCCCTGCTCCATACCAGCAAGGTGGGGGAAATCCTGGAAATAATATGATGGGAGGTTCTGGTAGACATCGGCCTCAGCATAACTCCTCACATCAACCGCCTTCACGACCTCCACCAAACATGAACAAGATGCAGACAAACCAGGCAGGACAACCATACTATGGTAGTCATGGTATGTAGATGTCGCTTAGCAAATCATTAGTAATTCCATCCACATAGTATTTCAATATTCAGTCATGTTCTCTTGTTACATCCCATTGTGTTCTTCGCTTTAATTCTGTAGTACAGGTACTTACTGTGATAGGTGTAGTCCGTTTGGAGAGATAAGATAACCTTTTCGAGTTTTCAAATGGTCGGTTCGTGACAAACCAAAGGATGAGAGAAATTAACCAAAGTTTTAAAAAAATACATTAATCTTATATAGCATAACACCTAAGAGGAAAAATAATTTACTATATTATTTAATATTTCAAGGAAGTTACACTATGATGTTTATTTTAGATAATATGAGGTACTTAGAATAGCAAGGGCGTATACGCAAAATAATAGTTTTGAGAAAAATGCATTTAAAGTTTCACAAACTTTTTTCTCTATATCGCATGACATAGCATATCCGTCAATGCGAAGAAGTTAAACATTGTGTTCTGCAGTGATTTAAAATTCGGACCATATGAAAGTAATAATATTTATCGACTTTCTAGTAAAAATTGGGCCTATTGCAAGTTAAACTTATTAGTAAGAATTAAATAAATCGTGATTATTTATTACCTCATACTTCTATGTTCCTTTAAACACAGCACTGCAGTATCGGCGACTCCTTGTCGCCATCGTCAGCTGTTTTCATGATTGTTAAAAAAAATTGACAATCGTGAAAACAGCTGACGATGGTGACAAGGAGTCGCCGATACTGCAGTGCTGTGTTTAAAGGAACCTAGAGGTATGAGGTAAGAAATAATCACGATTTATTTAATTCTTATGAATTGAACTTCATAATGTTAAAAATTCCCAAATTTAATATATAAACTTATTAGACTACTTCAGACTAGACTATTATTCACGTGATTAATTACAAATCTATATATTAATGGTGAATTTTGTAACCGTAGTTTCCAAAATACTCTTAAGCTATTCTATTTTAATATTCATAATTTTTATTACAATTAAACAGTAAAGTAAAAAATAAACTAGGGTTTCTACTCTTAAACAATACTCAAGTTGTTCATTACATATTACGAAATTAAGTAAAATGCTTAGTAAATTGTAAAATTCTAAATAAAAGATGAACACATTGATTAAAGAAACGAATAATTAGAAATCATTTCGACTCACCAAGGCCAAAATGTGGATGAAGGTGCAAGTACTTGTGAAAATACTGTTATTGAAGCTGGGTTAATAATTTAACAGGTCCTCATCCACTTCGTCCTCTTCTTCCTGGGATAAGCGATTCAAAGTTTCTTAGGCAAAAAATATGCTGTTGAAGTACCCGCTCTTCTGAGGAAATAGCTAGTGGTTTTGTGTATTTTTCGGATAAGGTGATTGATGAGAGATTAAAATGATTCTGATCGTACATTTTTCGATGTCCTTTTTGTATATTTATATTATAAGGTTCTTCTGTATTGTAGGCAGGGATTCCAAATCCCATTTTGTAATTATTGGAAAAAACGAACACTCTGCCTTCCGAAAAGTTTGCGCCCAGAACTTGCTGCTTCGTTATGTGATCCTGTAGAATTTGAACGTCTTTAAAATCTTCTCTTCTCATTGACACTACATAAAAAGGGTTCTTTCTGCTGCATACTTTAATGTGTTGCCCATACTTTACGGCAATAAAACTTCTCTTCTACAAAGATGTTTCTCTATATTACCAAAATCACGGTCACAGAGTAAGTATGAGTGTCCTGGCACCATGAATGTGTGTTCAGTTTTCATAAAACGGTCTGCGTGGATATATTTGAGGCAAGTCAAAACTATGTTTAAATTTTTGTTCTAAAAATATGCAATGTCTTCACTTCTGGTGCTATTTTATTTTCTATGTAATGCATGAGGCAACTTGAAATTTCAACAGACCCTCGTTTTCCAGTGCTCTCATCCCAAATGAACATAGAGGCATTTCCGGTTTTAAGATTGTGAATTCCAAAATTATAAGTCCGTAATTTCCGTTTATATGTAGTAATGTCCACCGCTGTGGTCTCGAGGTAGCGTGCTACCTTGTCATGCAGCGGGCCTGAGTTTGATCCCCGGTCAGGACAGTTTTTCTGGGTGAGGTTTTTATCGGGGTTTTTCCTCACCTGTAAGACAAATGTCAGGAAAACTTTAAAGCCCAAATGGTCCCCGAAATCATATGGCCATCATCATCCTTATCATTATCATCATCATCATCATCATCCTTCCGGTGTGGAAAGCAACGGGAAGCTACCACACCTACAATTCCCTAGTAAAGCTGCAAGCATAGCATGGAAACGCTATGATTGCAGTGAAGGACCTGCCTTCAGGCAGAATTACTATGGATTGATGGACTGTATACCCTATGTATTTTAGGAGTTTACAAGACACTGAGAATGTATGTCATACTTAGCATGTACAGTGAAAGAAATGAACGAAAAACCTATTCATCCGCACATCACCCTCGTAGAAATAACCAGACAACAATAAGCACTTAAGATAATATCCAGGCCTAATCTCACCTTACAAAGTTGCATTTCTTCACAATACCGGTTTCAAAAGTATAGTATTACTTCCATCTTCAGTCAAATTCCAACTGAGTTGGAAGAAATACTATACTTTTGAAACCAGTATCGTGAAGGTGAGGTGAGATATTAAAACATTTTCTCCAACTTACCTATTAATATAAATACCGTAGTGTTTCCTCCCACTGTAATTTTAATTAAATATAAGGGTAATATAAATACTCTGGATGAGATAACCCTGCAGGCAGCTAGGCTGGCTGCATACGCCTTTGCTATTCTCAAACTCATCTGTTATTACGCTGCATTGTATCAAGTCTAACACCATGTGTTATTGCAATGAAGATTTCATTCTATTCCAAGGTGTATCAACAGTTCTTACTCACATGGATGAAGGAAGAAGGTTCAGAGTTTATATTGCAATAATAAAAAAAATGTGATTTTTGTTGATATGCCCTTGCTATTCTAAATGCCTCATATGAGCTAGATATGCATGACTCACCTCGTATTATTGAAATATTATGTTTATAGTATTTGTATTAATTAAATTATTTTCAGTCTGATCATCTCACCTTAAATTATTGTCAGTCTGATCATCTTACATTAATACTGAAAATAATTTAATTAAAATAACCTCAAAATATCACTTCCTAAAATTAAATATAGTATTTGTATTTTATTTATTTACCCTCTTACTAATAATCCATATATAGCTTTTTATACAAGGTTTATACACATCTCAGTTGAAAATTCTTACTAATAAACACTGTATTAGCTTAAGAATTAAATGAATCGTGATTTCTTCTTACCTCATACTTCTATGTTTTTTTAAACACAGCACTGCAGTATCAGCTACCATCGTCACCATCCTCAGCTGTATTCACGACTCGGAGGATGGTGACGATGGTTGCTGATACTGCAGTGTTGTGTTTAAAAAAACATAGAAGTATGAGGTAAGAAGAAATCACGATTCATTTTAATTCTTATGAATTAAACCTCATAATGTTAAAAATTCCCAAATTTATTATATAAACTGTATTAGCTGCTAAGGCGTATAAGAGGTGTACAACTTTACATGGGAATCGTTACACATGCCTCCAGCCTTGTTTAAGAATTGTATAACTAGACACAATGTCGGACTTTCATATCAACTGATTGTTTTCTTATGATATTGATGAACGTTTCCTTAAATTTAACGCAAAATGCAACACTTTAACGACTGTTTGATGGATGCACAGTACATAAATAATATTAATAAAGCTCGGGGTAGGAAAATAAAGGCATCATAAAATGCCTTTTGTTACACTCATTCTCGATTAGAACTAATAATATTTTGAAGTTGAACACTGATTCACAAAAGAATATGTTCTACAATAGTTGCTGCAGACAAGATTTAACCTGAATGTAGTTTAAATGCTTCATAATATTATTTTAATAAAACTCTCGCATCATTAATACATAATACACATACTGATATAAAATATATTTAATTATAGAGGTACTATTATTGCAACAAGCCATATGTTAATAATTAAATGAATCGTGATTTTTTCTTACCTCATACATCAATGTTTCTTTAAACACAGCACTGCAGTATCGGCGACACTTTGTCGTCATCGTCAGCTGTTTTCACGACTGTCAATTTTTTCTCCTTTTTGCCGGTAATTATCTAGACTTCTTTTGAAGGAATTCCTCTTCAAACTGCCATCTGGTGTTATTTTGAATGAATCATTTCCTAAACTGCTATCTGTTGTATTTTTGAAGAACTTTGGTTCCGGAAGAACCAAGCTTGATTACAAAGTTCTTCAAAAATACAACAGATAGCAGTTTAGGAAATGATTCATTCAAAATAACACCAGATGGCAGTTTGAAGAGGAATTCCTTCAAAAGAACACCAGATGGCAGTCTAGATAATTACCGGCAAAAAGGAGAAAAAATTGAGTCGTGAAAACAGCTGACGATGACGACAAAGTGTCGCCAATACTGCAGTGCTGTGTTTAAAGAAACGTTGATGTATGAGGTAAGAAAAAATCACGATTCATTTAATTATTATTAATTGAACCTCATAATGTTAAAAATTCCCAAATTTAATATATAAGCCATATGTTAGCTTGATAGTCTTGTAGTTAGAGCTTATGACTACAGTCTGTGGGGTCCTAGGTTCGATTCTCGATCAAACTGCAGTTTTTTTTAAAGCGTTATTCTGTTGTCGTTAACATTTCCTACTATTTTGAACGTTTTCTAACGCATCTTAAAACACTGCATATAATTCATAAGTAATGAGAAAAACTTTTATTAGTTTCCAAGAATTGTTCAAAGTTCTTTACGTTAGATGGCAGCACATTATCTGTGAAACTAATTCTACGATATATTTGACATAGGAGGGATTTATGCTTGGATGGGAATGAAGCCTGGATTAGCTCAGTGGTCTGAGCATTAGCACGGAAAGCTAAAGATTCGGGGTTCGATTCCCGGTTCAGGCAAAAATTTTTCTCTTTACCATTGATTTACAATAATTTAATTGTGTTTATTAATTTGCTTGTTTCTATCATAGTAATAGCTTTAGCTTTTCAATATTAATTTAATATTTGACATACTATTATTCTTCTAAACAAAAATGTAAATAAATTAAAACACGCTTATTTTTTCTGTATCTCCCCAATAAGGGAATCTCTCTCTATTCTTATCCATACTCATTTCTTACACAATTAATCACTAGTTGATGTCGTTTTCTTTCTGTTACAAACTGCGCGTAATGTTCTGACGTCATAATGATGATAAATATGTGGCGTATTGTGTGTAATGGTTGTATTGTTATATAGCCCTTGCACAACGTTTATTAGTAAGGAAATTATACATGATCTACATAAGGCTTATACATTGTATAACTAAACAACTGATGAAAGCCAGTATAAGAAATTTTTATTAGTAAGACTGTTCATGTTTTAATCTTTATATTTTATAATATGAAAATCCGGGAGAGACTTCAAGCCAAGAGTCCCGAGTCTGAAGAATTTCAGGCTTGTAAAAGAACTGCAAGCCTGAATAAAAAGGCCTCTGTGCAAAATTTAACTGACCTTCATCCATCCAAGTAATACCTTAATTTTATTTTTGAAAGAAAATTAACATTTGAATCCTGGATCTCTGGCTATATGCACCAGAAAGATAATCCTTTACACCATTTGAGCTCCGATACGAATGTCAACAAATCTTTCCTCTTATTCAATTCCTTACCATCCAACGGCAGATAGTCCACGCTACCAACAACACCCTCTGTGACTACTTCTATTCAGAAGTATTTTTGTTGAGAATTTATACATTAGTTTTAAGTAGTAAAGCTTAATTATTTTGAATATATATATATATATATATATATAATTTTTCTCTTAAAATATAATTTATCCTACAGTGAGAAGTGTTAAATTAATAATAAAAACATCAGTTGAAGCCCTACTGGTTTTATAAAGTAGTGTTTAAATTCCCAATAAATATCTTCTTAACTAAGAAGCCACCCTTTGCAAAGATAGAAGCAATGGCTTCAAGGCATTTGATGCTGAGAATTACAATGTATATAAAGGTACGTACACACTTGCGCGCGCACACCATGTTCGTCGGATTTGGACGGGGTTTTAAGGTGCATGCGCGCGTCTCGCACCACGATCCACTCATTGTCGGTTTTTTCCACTAACACTTTGATGGTTCACTGTTTAGATATGGACGGGTACCTGAGAGGTTTGTTGTTTTCGGTGCGCACCTATTATTTGAGTATGGAGTGGTCAGAGGAAAACATGTTAAAACTTATTGATATTTATAGAAGCAAGCAATTATTGTGGGATCCTCAACATAAGGATCATTTTAAAAAATCATTGAAAGGAGATGCCTGTTTTTTTTTTCAATGTTATGTGTTGTTTTTTTTTTCGTGTGTACTGTAATTGTATGAATAAATTAGAATTATTTAGAAAACATTATTTATTTAAAACGTTCATTTCATAATATTATGTATGAAGTATCACAAAACAATACAATATATAAACACATTTATTACTAAGTTATGTAGATAGGAAATAACACTATGAGGTTTTTTAATATTGTTTATTTTTTATTATTTCACTCACCTCTTACTTCATAATTCATAGCAGACCCTGGGTTTCTTCACATCTTTTGTGACATTCTCAATGCTGCGTCACGTTCACAACTGACGTCCAACGGCCTTCTATCCTGCAGACTGACCTCCACGCCATCTGGTGGCCGACCGAAGAATTTCCAAATCAGTCCTCTTTCTTTATAACCGGGTATTTCAAAATTCATAGTTGTATTTTCATTCTTGCACATGTAAATTTTTTCCCAAATTGTGAGTTCCTTCGGTTTTTCCAATTGTTTAAGTAATTTTGTTTTGGTTTCTATTCTATGTTTTCTGACTATTCTATGTTTTTCTGACCAGGCATGTGCAGCTATTGCAGATTTTTCGGTTTCTCCATTTTTAACATTTCTGAGGTGTTCTTTTAATCTTGTATTTAGATTCCTTTTTGTTTTTCCTATGTATATCTTTTCACAATCTTTACAATTAATTTGATAAATTCCCGATTTTTTGCAGTCTTCAATCTTTTCATTTTTGTTGGTTTTTATTAAATTACCTAAGCTGTAATCATTTTTCGGTGCTAATTTAATGTTGAATTTGTTGAAAATTTTTTGAAACTTGTCAAATACCAAAGGATGGTATGTGAACTTCTTGAATTTTTTGCCTATATTTTTATCTGTCTGAAGAGTACTTTCATTGATGACTTTTTGTTCTTTGAATTTATTTATTTTCTTGTGTATCATCTTCTTTTGAAAACCATTATCCTTAGCAATTTTTATGATGTGTTCTTTCTCTTTATTGTAATTTTCTTTGCTCATGGGGACATTCACAAGTCTGTGTGTTAAACTATTAAATACTGCCTGTTTGTGTGAAAAATGGTTAAATCCAGTAGCTTTTATATAATTGTCGATGTGAGTTTCTTTTCTGTAGATTCCAAATTCTATTTTCTTTTTTTCTTCATTCCTAATCAATTTAAGGTCTAAAAATGGTATTTCATGATTATTTTCTATTTCCATTGTAAATTTGATTGTTTTATTTTGAATATTTAACAGTTTAATGGCATCTTCTAATTGTTTCTCTTTTACTATTGCTATGATATCATCTACATATCTTCTCCAAAATTTAAACATCAAAGGATGTGCTTTAGTTACATGACATTCAAAGTTCCCCATAAACATGTCTGCTAAGAATGGTGATAATGGATTTCCCATTGCGAGTCCTGATTTTTGTCTAAAGTATTTTCCTCTAAAGGTGAAGAACATTTGATTTAAGCATAATTTTGTTAGTTTTATGTATTCTTTAACGCTATCATCATCTAATTTGTTTTCTTTCAACCATTTTCTAAAATTTTCAAAGTTGTGTCAGTCGGGATGTTTGTGAATAATGAAGTAACATCAAATGAGACCAATCTTTCTGAAGGTTCTATTTCTACATTTTCTAATTTCTCAACTAATTGGTAAGAATTTTCTACTGCTAAATTTCAAATTTTTCCATACCTTTAAATTTATTGTTAAGCCATTTGGATATGTTATATGTCGGTGAGTTGATATTGTTGATGATAGGTCTCATTTTCTTTCCGTCTTTGTGGATTTTAGGAAGACCATGAATGTTGGGGTTTCTGGGATTTGGTATTTTTAATTTAAACTTTTCCTTTTGTGTCATAATTTTTTTAATTGATTTTAGGCTGGTTTCAACTTCTTTAATTGTTTTTGCGAGAGGATTTGTTTTAATTTCTTCATATTCTTCCCCCTTTAATAAATTCTCCATCCTATCATTATAATCTTCTTTATCCAAAATTACCAAATTATTCCCTTTGTCTGACTTTGAAAAAACAACATTTTTATTATTAATGTTTCTTACTTTCTTCATATTTGTTTTGCATGTGTTTTCTATTTTTGTGTTTTTAATTTTTTCAATAACTTCCCCACATTCTTTTCTGATTATTGTTTGTTCTTCATAATTCATGTCATCTATAGCAATTTCAACATCAGCTATGTAATCTTCTAAATTGTTAGAGTAACTAATGCATGTTTTCAATCCCTTGTCCAAAATAGATATTTCTTCTTTTGTAAAGTTTTCAGATGATAGGTTAATTACATTATTCTCATTTTCTTTATCCCTCCCTAATGTATCCTGGTCAGAAAAACATAGAATAGAAACCAAAACAAAATTACTTAAACAATTGGAAAAACCGAAGGAACTCACAATTTGGGAAAAAATTTACATATGCAAGAATGAAAATAAAACTATGAATTTTGAAATACCCGGTTATAAAGAAAGAGGACTGATTTGGAAATTCTTCGGTCGGCCACCAGATGGCGCGGAGGTCAGTATGCAGGATAGAAGGCCGTTGGACGTCAGTTGTGAACGTGACGCAGCATTGAGAATGTCACAAAAGATGTGAAGAAACCCAGGGTCTGCTATGAATTATGAAGTATGAGGTGAGTGAAATAATAAAAAATAAACAATACATTTATTACTAATTATTTATTTATTTTTTCAAAGACTCCAAAGAGCAAGATTGATCATGTTAAGGGGTAATATACAAAAAATAATGGCCATAAAACAATTAACAATAAAAACAAGAAAACAAATTCAGGCATAAGTTCAAGTAATACAAACTACTATAGACGCACAATATATATATATATATATATATATACACACACACACACATATAAATACAATATTTAAACAGGATAATATTAATAATAATAAAATTAACTAAGAAAGCAATGAGAAAAAATATGTTTTAATACAATTAGAAAAAAGTTTAACATTTGTGAAATGTTGATATTCAATAGGTAAGTTATTGTAATGGTTGATTAATGCATAACGAATCCCTTTTATACTTTTTTTTTGAGAAACTAGTATCTTTGTGCAATAAAGTACAACCTCTAGCATAATAATCATGTACATCTTTATGAAAAATTAAGGCCATGTTATGGTGAGATAGATTCTTAATAATTTTAAACATATATATACAAATCATATATTTTTTTAAATTCCTTTAATTCTATAATATTTGAAAAAGTATAAATAAAGTTATAAGATGTAATAAGTAATAAGCGTGACCAGACTCCCGATTTTTAACAATTTGTCCCGAGGCATTTTTTAAAAAAGTCCCTATTTTTTGGGAAAGAATGCAGGAGAAGCGGGAGAACGGAAAGGGGATATACTGTTTTCGCCGCCCATGTAGCTATTTCACCAGGATATGAGTTTTATATTATTTTTGTTAATTTTGTAATGTTAAACTTTTATAATAACAAATCATTGTTGAGAACTGCTTATCAAAGTTTACATTCGATGTTTTTATTATTAATTTCATACATCTCAATGATGGGTAAATCATATTTAAAGAGAAAAATTATACGCTCAGACCGGGACTTGAACCCGGGACCCTTGGTTTTCTAGTCCAAGTGCTCTACCATTTGAGCTACCTGAGCAAGTACCGATCTAAACGCAAATCTTTCTCTATATACGTTGAAATTCCCGCCCCAAATGCTTTGAAGCCTTTGCTTCTATCTTTGCAAATGGCGGCTCCTATATTAAGAAGACATATTTGGGAATTTTACATTACATTATAAATGCCAGTACGGCTATTTTCGATGTTTTTATTATTAATTTCATACATCTCAATGATGGATAAATCATATTTAAAGAGAAAAATTATACGCTCAGACCGGGACTTGAACCCGGGACCCTTGGTTTTCTAGTCCAAGTATAATTTTTCTCTTTAAATATGATTTATCCATCATTGAGATGTATGATATTAATAATAAAAACATCGAAAATAGCCGTACTGGCATTTATAATGTAATGTAAAATTCCCAAATATGTCTTCTTAATATAGGAGCCGCCATTTGCAAAGATAGAAGCAAAGGCTTCAAAGCATTTGGGGCGGGAATTTCAACGTATATAGAGAAAGATTTGCGTTTAGATCGGTACTTGCTCAGGTAGCTCAAATGGTAGAGCACTTGGACTAGAAAACCAAGGGTCCCGGGTTCAAGTCCCGGTCTGAGCGTATAATTTTTCTCTTTAAATATGATTTATCCATCATTGAGATGTATGAAATTAATAATAAAAACATCGAAAATAGCCGTACTGGCATTTATAATGTAATGTAAAATTCCCAAATATGTCTTCTTAATATAGGAGCCGCCATTTGCAAAGATAGAAGCAAAGGCTTCAAAGCATTTGGGGCGGGAATTTCAACGTATATAGAGAAAGATTTGCGTTTAGATCGGTACTTGCTCAGGTAGCTCAAATGGTAGAGCACTTGGACTAGAAAACCAAGGGTCCCGGGTTCAAGTCCCGGTCTGAGCGTATAATTTTTCTCTTTAAATATGAAAGTTTACATTGTTGATTCGACCACCATTGTTTGGTAAATAAAGTGCGAACATAAAAAAAATCGCAATTGAGTGTTGAGACTTCGAAAGTTATTTTATGTGAAGTATAATTTATCAAATTCTTGTGAAAAAATTCATGACCTTTTAAACAACGACAGCAATCTACTTAAAAAAAATCACTCAAATGAGAAATATGCCAAAGAATAAAATAATACTGTACTATACATAATTTTGTAATGTATTACATTTGTAAATTATACTTATGTTGATATTATAATTAATATATTATAATACTATTTTTGCGTTCTATAATTTTCCTCGCGCGATAGAGACATGGTTAGTTACACCTGCTCTGGAAAATGTCTACTGAAGGTTTGTGGGTTTCCTATGGATTGCAGGAGGTTCGTTGAAATTAATCATTTCGACGAACATAACACGTGCCATGCATGCGCCGCACGCGCGCCGTTCATGTTTGTGACGCGCATATGTGTACGTACCTTAAGAGAAAAATTTGCATCTAGATCAGAACTCGCCCCAGTAGCTCAGATGGTAGAGCATTGGCCTAGAAAGCCAAAGGTCTCGGTCTGGGTAAAAATTTTTCTCTTCAAATATAATTTATCCTTCAGTGAGGAATGTTATATTAATAATAAAAACATCAAAATTACTGTTTTTACTCATGTATACGAGTATCATGCACCTATCTACATAACTTAATCATGCACTTGTTTACCATATTTTGTGATCTAAAACGTGGATGCATGATTTATGCAAGGATAATTTCAGAGGTGTTGTTTTGTTCTTCATCATGTATAAGCCAAGTAAGAAACAGTCATTTACTTTTACCCTACCCCTGATTGTCAATCGCATCCCGCGATCTTATGTAACCAAGGCTAGGCTTGTCTTTGTATGTTCAGTCAAAGAGCATTTCTAACATTCCTTATCTGATGTGTCAGGCTTTTGAAAACTATGCTATTTGGGTAAAAGTATAGTTTCTCGAGAATGCCGTATATTAGTAGCACAAAAGATAATTGCACAGATGCCAGGTTAAGGACCCCCTTATCACTCTATTGTCTATCCAGCATAAGAAACACACTTTGACATTTAACTTCCGAATGTAATACTCCGCGCAGCACATGTAAGAGTGAAGGTGAACTCTGTCAGCAGTTTGTTACAAGCCGATAAATTAATGCACAGCAATCGTTACAATTTTTCATGTTGCAGATTGTATTAACATTTACAATGGTATGTCGCGAACTAATTAAATTATGATTAATTATTTTAGGAATTCACACTAAGGTATGTTCATTTAGGTAAAATTTTCTATCACTCACCTCGTATAATTCTGCATGAGGTGAGTGATAAAAAAATGTTTTCCTAAATAAATTATGATTGTTAATATTAAACAAATTAATTTAAATTAAAATAACTGTACTTACAGTAATAAATTAAAAAACCTCTGCACCTTGTAATGAACTGTACACTTCACAAAATTGTCCACCATTCTTAAAACAGGTTTAGGCCTTTTCCTCTTTTTGTTGGGCGTTTTGATATTATCAGTTTCTTTTAATTCCCTGCAAACGTGTACAACACTACTCTCCGACACACACCACTATATTATGCAGATAATTTAACTATACAACAGTGCCAGGATTATGCTCCATAAACTAACAAAATACATTTAACACGTCTGTTTTTCACCACTCTTTAACAATTTCCCTTTGTCCTTTTAATAATTTTGATTACAGTTTTATCACCGAGTTAACATGAACTACCTGACAGCCACCATATTTGTAACTGACATTCAACTTCCTCTCAAAAATTGTTCAGTTTCAAACAAATGTGAATTTTTAGTTTCTCTCCGACCTTCGAAGAAATATGTAGGTGTATATGTATTCTGACCAACTATAGTTAACATACAGGAAACTCCCGATTATCCCTGCACGTATTATCTGGTTAGAGGATTATCTGGGCATGACTCTTTTTACTATATTTTTTTTTAAAAATACTGTATTTTGTATTATGAAAAATTATTTATTTTTAAATGTGCTACTGTGAACTGCACTTAGAAACTAGCACAATAGAATAACCTTCACTCACAACCCCCCCTCCCCTGATGCGTTTAATGATACCAACCAACATTCTGAGAATACAATACAATTTTGGAAATTTCCATTGTGGAGTCACTGAAAGTTTGTTGTTACAGATTGAAACCACGGATATGCTGTGGCATTGGGTTTATCGCTGGTTACTAGTGTGGTCATCAGTGATTATTTGTCATCGCTGGTTATAAATGTGGATATCGGTGGTCATCGGTGATTACTAGTGTGGGAATTGCTGATTGTCATCGCTGATTATAAGTGTAGATATCAGTGGTCACTAGTGTAGTAGTCGCTGGTTACGGGCCATTTTGAATAACTGTCATAACCAGAGTGGTCATAACAGGAAATAGTCCCACTTTTTTTTTATATTTATGAGTAAAATAAAGTAATGAATATTTACAAGTAAAATAAAATAATGTTAATTACAACTCGCATCTAAATACATTTAATATAACATTTTATGAATATTTGTTGCATTTAAGTAGTGTTAAAGTGGGTAAATACATTTCTGATCAACTTCCATGCGCCGAATAACTTAATTGGATTATCCGTGTTTTTCAATTTTCCATGCATATCTCAGTCCCAATTAACATGGATAATCGGGAGTTTGCTGTAAATAGCTTTAAATGCGTAATTATATTAGAGTACATGATCTATTTTTTTGTTTCCGCTGAACTGTGCTTTGGCCATGAAGGAATCACAGTAACTGCAGCAGTCATGTGCTTCGTGTATTACCTGCTCATTTATTTTCCTCGAGTGTGTTTCTTAGGCTGGACAGAGTACTTCTTGCTATAAAACGTTAAAACTTCATAAAGATAATTCTATACTAGCTCAGTGTAAAAGTAAAGTATGTTCAGTTGAAAACTAAAAAAAAAATGATATTGTTGTACATGCATGAATTATGTGATGGCTAGAATTATGCTAGTAATTATAGTGTAATTTTGTTGAGTTGTTTCTTGACTCACCTCATACTTCTTAACTCCCTTGCAGATCCAGATTTCGTCACTGTATTTGAGACATTCTCAATGCTGTTCACGTTCACAACTCAGTGAACAGCATTGAGAATGTCAAATACAGTGACGAAATCTGGATCTGCGAGGGAGTTAAGAAGTATGAGGTGAGTCAAGAAACAACTCAAAAAATTAAAATAAACCTCATAGTGTTATTTCCTACCTACATAACTTAATTATAGTATAGTTCAAACTTTATACATATTCAAATGGAAACTAACCCCACAGTTTGGTGTCAAGACCAATCTTCCTCCTCTGTGACTGTAAGTTAGTGTTCTATGTAAAAACAAGAATTTATACTATTTTCATTCTCGCCAGAGGTTTCATGGACGTATGAGCACTTTGATATTCTCCATTGGCTATCTCCCACTTCTTATAATATAATTCTACACATGACAGTCACGTGATAATCCAGTCCTCTTGCAGAGTTGCTTTGATATACGAATATAACTCTGCAGCCGCATGGAGTTGAAGGTGAGTGTGTGTTATATGGTGGGAGAATAGTGATTTGACCTTGAAACCTGTAGCAAAAATTAAAATACTGTAACAAAATTGTTTGTAAAGTCCCTTTCTCGAGAGAGGTCTTCAATTTATAATATGACTGGTAGCAATTAATATTATAAGGTAAAGTAATTAAAGATGAGGAAATGTACAACTCACCAATGAATGAATGAGTCACTTCTTATCTTACCTCATGTTTCTTTAAAAAATTATGAATGGTTTGACTGTTGTTAGCTATCCAATGTCTTGTAGATTCTTTCCCTCTATTGATGGGTAGACAAACCTCGTAGTCAAATCCTTTTCATGTTTTCATTATTAATTTATCCTTCAGTGAGAAGTGTTAAATTAATAATAAAAACATCAATAGAAGCCCTACTGGCTTTATAAAGTAGTGTTAAATTCCCAATTAATGTCTTCTTAACTAAGAGGCTGCCATATGCAAAGATAGAAACAACGGTTTTAAAGCATTTGGCACGAGGGAATTACAACATATAAAGAGGAAAATTTGCTTCTGGATCGCAACTCGCCTCGGTAGCTCAGTTGGTAGAGCATTTGGCCTGGAAAGCCAAAGGTCCCAGGTTCGAGTCTCGGTCTAGATGAAAATTTTTCTCTTCAAATACAATTTATTAAATCCTTTTCCCTAGGAATTTCAAAATTAGTTTCACCTGGTTCTTCTAAATATAGATTTTTTTCTCAAACTCTGAAAACTAATAGAGCAATATTTAGACAAATAGGGACAAGTTAATGAATATTGGAATTTTTAATGGGGAGAACTTGATTGTGTGTGAGTTCTAATGCCACCCACTGTACTTTTTCATGCTTCTGGTTCCATGCTGGGCAGAGAGATAGCATTAATATGGTCTCTCTTCAATTTTTATGGACCACTTCAGTAGACCACTTTACGTGAATATATTCTTGTATTGTGTACAGATAGGAATGTAGGATGAGAGTGTGTTTCTGTAGTGTCAAGTATTTGTATGAGGTATGATAATGAAGAGAAAGGAGAACATAAAACCTGGTACTGGCACATAGCCTACTCCTGTCAAAAAGCACCAAGGGGGTCATCAGATTTGATAGTAAGGTTCATTCACCCATCATTATAGTAAAAGAATCTCCAAGGCATTGGATGACCAACACAACTGTCAGAATATAATATATATATATATCCATCCATAGTAATTCTGCTCGAAGGCAGGTCCGTCACTGCAATCATAGCATTTGCATGCTATGCTTGCAGCTTTACTAGGGAATTCTAGGTGTGGTAGCTTCCCGTTGCTTTCCACACCGGTGAAGGATAACGATGATGATGATAATGACAAGGATATTGATGATGATAATGACAAGGATATTGATGATGATGATGATGATGATGGCCATATGATTTCGGGGACCGTTTGGGCCTTAAAGTTTTCCTGACATTTGTCTTACAGGTGAGGAAAAACCCCGATAAAAACCTCATCCAGAAAAACTGTCCCGACCGGGGATCGAACCCGGGCCCACTGCGTGACAAGGCAGCATGCTACCTCGAGACCACAGCGGTGGACATATATTTGTTAGGAAGTAACATAATGGTCTTTTATATAAACAATTAGTAAATTAATCAGATTTAATGCCTCAACTCATATTTTGTATCCTCCACAGGACTAGTTTAGAAGAACTCTCCTTCCTCTGGTGGTGGACCGATTAACTTGAGTCAAATCTTTTTAATGGTAAAGAGGAAAAAAATATTTTCGATCAAAATTTCAATGGGAAGTAATGCTATGATGTAATTTACATTAATTAATTAAAAGTCTGAGTTTTGACTGAGGATATAAGGGATGCCTTCAGAAACCAGTTCAGTGAAAATCACATAGTTATATGAAGTGATATCTAAAATATTTTCTGATTCGTTTATATAACAGAGAAAAGGTATTTGATATTTCATGCCTAAATTGGGAATTGAACACAGGACCTTCAGTTCTTATGTGCTGATGCTTTTACGAATTGAGCTATCCAGACATCATTTCCCATTCATAAATTTAATCTCTATAATGATCCCTTGAAATGAATTTCTGCTTGAATGGGAAGGAATATCTGGATAGCTCATTTGGTAATAACATCAGCATGTAGAGTTGAAAAATCTGGGGTTGGATTCGCAGTTCAAGCATAAATTTTTCATAAATAAATAATACTTCATAGTGATGTTTTCATCTCACTGAAGGATAAATTGAATTTGAAGAGAAACATTTTTCTGTACCAAATGCTCTACCAACTGAGCTACTGGGGTGAGTTCCAATGTAGATGCAAATTTTTCTCTTATATATGTTGTAAATCCCACGCACCAAATGCTTGAAGCCTTGGCTATATATAAAAAAAAATTCTCTTCAAATTCAGTACTTCATAGTGTTAATTCTTAGAAAGCAAATTTTTCTCTTTACCATTAATTGTAATGACTTACTTATGATAATAAGTAGTTTCAATCAAATATTTTTTTTCCTGGAATTTCAAAATTCGTTACTTTGTCTTTGAATTTTTGTATGTAGTTTTTTTCCTCCCCAAACTTTAGTTCCTTTTTTCATTGAACTATGTTTATTTATAAATATGAAGAGATGTGTAAAATCTGATTTGTTTACTGATTGTTCAGTCGAAATATAGTTGAGAATGGGGAAAGTGCTCTCCAAAAAGTCCAGCTGATAAAATTTAATATGATGTGTATACCATTCTTAGTTGTTTATTGATTCACCTCATATTTCTTGAAATATGAGGTGAGTCAAAAAACAACTAAGAAATAATTAAAATAAACCTCATAGTGTTATTTCCTACTACATAACGTAATGAGGTGTATATATTTCTGATTAGATGGTAATATTACCTCATAGTGTTACTTCTGATCAATTATTGGTTAAATACATTTTTTGTTGACAGGAACAAATATGAAACTAGAGAACAGTTCCGAGGGTAAGCCTGAATCCAATCCTCATGTGACCAGTGAGAACAAATTGCCAGAGAGCAATAATGTTAACCCAACGAGTAGCAACAATGGAGCACCAAATAATAGCAAAGCAGCTGTGCCGCCTAACACTCAGCAAGCCGAAATGAAGTTGCCTTCAGAAGCCAGCAAAGAAGAGAACTCTACCCCCCACTACGGAATAAACATCTCTGTCCATTATCTGTTCTCTTCAATTTATGATACGTTGTGTGCGTCTACTGCATGTAGTTAGAATAAAAAAAATAATAAGTTGCATCTATATTTGGTAATTAAAAAAATACAAGCTTGGACTACTCTCTGTTAGTTACAAGCATATTGTCTAAATTTTTGAATGTCGAACAAGCTAGAAGAGTAATATTTGACTGCTTAAACTGAAGTAATCTTATGAATAATTCTAGACATTTCATGTTTCAAAATGAATGTCGATGGAAAGCTTTGCATGCTATAATGTGCAGAGGAGTGTTTTCTGATCTTCATGTACTGTAATTGGGAGAAGAAAATTTAAATTAAAGCTTTTACATTTCCCTATCTGACAGTTACACTGATGGATTGTACAGCATAAAACATGGGAATTGATTAAAACTACAGAAAATCTTGGTAAAATAACGAGAAGTGATTTTCAATACCATTAATTAAATATGACGAGGACAGAGATATGTGGTCGTACACCTGAATCGACCTCTTCATGAATGTTGTTCGCTTTGATAATGTGTTTCACCCCAGTGCATGGATTCCAGTAAAATGAGAACTTCAATGCAAGACAACCTAGTGTCTTAGTCTGGTTTGGGGAAAAAAATTATTAATTCGGAGAAATTATCTATAACTTTTGTATTATTATTTTTTATTGAGTTTAATACATGAGTTCCTGTTGTTTCTGTGCATGGATGTAATTTTGAACAGAAAGGGTTTCGTTTGCAGCACAGTTATTTTGTTTTAGATGTGACACGGTTTCTTAAAAAAAATTGTCATAATATATACATAATACCATGACGAGAGATTACTGATTCAAGAAAAACTGTTGATTAAATACAGAGGAAATGTGATTTCACTATCCAATAAAAGCTTCACATCTTTGCACAGTATTTAAATTAATGAGAGATTGACTTTGTGAGAAGTGACGTAACAACTAGACACTTGTAGCAGAGTATAGTATTATATAAAATGATGAGTAATAACTGCAGTGAAGTAAATTGTTTAAAAATTGTCATAATCAGTTCAAGTTTGAAAAAAAAAAGTGCATATTTGAAGATGGGAATATTCAAGAGGGAATTTTTCCCAAATTTATGGTTTAGGTGTTGTTTTTTTCCCCCTGGTGAACATATGTTTAACAAAACTTTGTGAAAAAAGTGGTATCTGCTAAGGATTTGATGTGCATTTCATGGAAGAAGAACCAGGTGTGAGAGAGCATTCAAATAATTAGCATGAACAGTAATTCTGCACGTGATGTGTTTGTTACTGTGAAGCCTTCGATTTCTTGGTACTTTGTAAGCTCAAAACCGCTGTTGTGTAGTTGTTTCAATAGCTGCAATAAATTGAGTCGACAGTTCATCTGGTGAAAAAAATCATCCCAGTGATGAACATGTAATAAAAAATGTGTTTTTCTTGTTGGTTAAATTCATGAGTGTTGATTATTGCTCATCCCTTAATCCTTCTCATGTGGTATCTCTATTTGATGTGTCTGTTCATTTTATACCACTACCCGTTCCTAAATTTGAATTGATCTTATTCCTTTCTTTTTAGATTATATGGCTATAATCTTTGTCATACAACTTATTTCAGAGGTCATCTCCAATTTGAAGTCATCATAGTATTTCACATATGTAGACCTACTATATCCATCTCTTTCTTCCTCTCGATGTTTCTGCTGGCGTTTCATAAATACAGTGCATATTGATTGTCATGTAACATTTATTAATTGCACTGGCCCCTTTTACACCATTATTCTTTCTTCTGTATTTAAACATATGTATACTGTTATGTAAATACAGTCTGTACAAGCTGATGATAGAGCAAAGATGTTGCTTTGAAACATGTCCTACAAGAAACAACAAATATGAGGTAAGATGACAGCAGACTGAATGTATTTGTTATTTATATATATATATATATATATATGGCTAATTATCTATGTATCTCAAATTTAACATTGTAGAATTCATAACTGGACCTAAGATTGCATATATAATCATAGAAGTATTTTCTGGGTTCGGTCTCTATGTACACTGTTTTCCAAACTAAATTCCAAGGAAAGAATTGTGTAGTTAATCTCAATCAACGTGATGAATAGCCTATATAGGAAAAAAGTATTTATAATTTAACAAATAAAAAAAAGAATATAAACATACATGACATATAAGGTAAAGTGGTCACACTATAGGCCCCACACGAGGCACTAACTAGGAGGTTAAGGCTTCCACTTTTTTAGACAATTGGCATGGGATGTCAGCCCTGCATAAAGGCCGCCAACAAGTGTATGGTACTCATTTAATTTAGAGGCTGAGTCGATTCCAGGGCTATCATGCTGCCAAAATGTTTGGGACAGTTTAAAAAGCATACATAACAGATCATTATAAAAGCTGTGACATTAAATAGTTGAAATTGAATAAATAAATCATACGATCCTTAAACATTCTCAAAACAATAAAGGTAAATAAAAAGAAAATAACAATACAAATATAGTTACCACACTCATACCATTGAATTCCAACATAACGTATTGTTTTCTTCACAGCAGTGTTTTTTTAGAAAATAAATAATAAAAATGATGCTACAGGTAGATCTCAGGAGTCAGAGTGATCTCCAATACACCTTACCCAACCAAATCGGACTTAAGACTGTGTTTGGATATTTAATGCACAGGTAAGGGTTTTGCAGACCTCCGTATGCGCAAGAAGATGTAATGAATGGACGAGGAGATAAGAAACTGATGTTAGATGATCAAGACTTGGAGAAAAGAGCTGTAATGAGTAAAAATAAAAAACATTCACAACATCAAATATGTGCACAATTAAAATTATTCAATTACAATTGTTAATTTCAAAGTTATTAATGTATAAACTTTATCCAAATTAAACAGTTCTTTGAAATATGTTGTGAATGTATGAACAATAGAGCTGCAATAATAATTTAAGCCTACAGTTTACTTTCATTGGTATGGAAAACACATACATATCTAATGTGAAAGTTTTGTGTGTTTCATACTAGTTAAAAATATTGGCTAAACTTTACATGTGAGATGACATTTTAAATTACTTCGTAAACTTGTCAAATTTTATTCTTAAGGTTTCATTTTACAAATTATTTCCCACCATTTACAATGATTTTTACATGTTTTCTAATGATTATTTGAATTTTTTTTTTCACAATATTGAACTACAAGAAGACGTGGCAGCCAATTTGATTTTAACAAATATTCTGTGTTCCAGTGCAGCCAACATAGTATGTACTAATTAGCTTACACTAAATAAAATCAGTGTTCTTTCTTTCAATATATCTTACTTCAATATTAATGTTGATTTGTTCTTGAACATGTTTTGATTGTGCATAAATTGCATTAGGTTAGTTAGCAATGCGAGTTCTAATATCATATATATGCATGGTGTATGGTTGGAACTTAGAAATTTTTTTTGTCACATGTTGTAAAGTATTTCCAAAAATATCATTAATAGCATAGCCACAAATATTTATGTTTTTATGTATAACTAATAAGCTTTAAAATGTACTGTTTATTTTTTATTTCACTCACCTCATACTTCATAACTCCTAGCATACCCAGAGTTTCGTCACATCCTTTGTGACATTCTCAATGCTGTGTCACGTTCACAACTGACATAGGAGTTATGAAGTATGAGGTGAGTGAAATAAAAATAAACAATATTAAAAAACCTCATAGTGTTATTTCCTGTCTACATAACTTTAAAATGTACATTTAATTTGAATAATTGAGATGCATAGAAATGCTTATATTTGTGGAATATCAACAGAATTAGCGAGTTATCAACTTTATGAGTGCTAAGGGCTGAAAAACAATTATTATTACTAAGATGTACTCAGATTTGGGATGTGTATTACTAATGCCAAAAATATTGAACTTTCATCATATTCATAGAAAACAATATCCTATCTTTACAATTGTGAAGCTGTGAGGTTTTGTCCGGGTGCAAGTAATATTTCAGATACTGCACACTGTGAGATTTATGACTGGGTAATTGTTGCTTAAATGTGGTTGGCTAAGGGTTATCTTTGCAAGAGAAGCCCTGCCCCCATGAAATAAGTTGTATAACAAGTATTATAAACATTTTTTGATTGTGTGTGCTGAACATTTTATTTTTCTAGATGTTAAATGTTGCCCCATCTTGGCAATTCTTCTTACGTTTTCCTATTCAGCATTTTATGTGCCTTTTATTTAGATAAACTATACATCATAGTGATGTTTTTATTATTGATTTAACATTTCTCACTGAAAGATAAATTATATTTGAAGAGAAAAATGTTCACCTAGACCGAGACTCGAACCTGGGACCTTTGGCTTGCCGGGCCAAATGCTCTACCAACTGAGCTACCGAGGCAAGTTGTGATCTAGACGCATTTGACCTGGCAAGCCAAAGGTCCCGGGTTCCAGTCTTGGTCTAGGCGAAAAAAAATGTTTCTCTTCAAATATAATTATACATCGTAGTAATTAAAACATTTTAATGTTCTATTTTAGGAAGTAATATTTTGAGGTTCTTTTAATTATATTATTTGGAGTTTGTTTATCTTACCTCAATATTAATATTGATTTGTTCTTGAACATGTTTTGATTGGATATCAATCATCTTCAGCATCTTGCCCAGGAACATATGTTCAACAAAAATAACTATAAGAGGTAAGAATGAACAGACATATTGTATTTTAAAATATACGTCATAGTTATATTAATTATATAATTTTTAGTCTGATCATCTTACCTCAATATTAATGTTTATTTGTTCTTGGACATGTTTCAAAACAATTCTGTTTTATCGTCAGCTTGTCCAGACTGGTTTGATTTATGTTGCACACTCTGGATGTCGATGTCAGCTCCATCATGTGGTTGGCCAAAGGTCACGCTCCGTCAGTATTTCAAAATTCATAACTCTGTTTTTGTTCTTCTGAATATAGTTTTTTTCCCAAATAGTCAGTTCTTTTGTATTTTCTAACTGTTTTAATAATTTATGTCATAGTGTTAATTCCTAAAAAAGAAATTACGATTGATTACTTGTACATTTGTCTATTGACTACTGTCCTTTTTATTTCAGTTTTGTGACATTAAGATTTTGTTTTAACTGGAAATAATGTAAAATGCAATTTTAAAAAATCATTGCATTCTAATGTAGGCCTTCATTTTTTTATGTAAAATTAAGGTAGTATTGTATCTAAAAGATAACATATTTCCATGCACATTTTTAATATTTTAGCAGTTTTGAGGCTTTGAAGTTAAATTGTTGCACTTTGGCTGAGTGGTCTAAGGTAATATGTTAGTTTGAATCCCCATGGGGAGTAAATTTTCCCATGGATTAAGTCCCATCCAGCAATAAGAGAAATTTGGGTAGCTATGATAAGTAGCAGCTCCAAGTTTGGGAGAGAAAAAAAAAAGGTTTAAAACCAATATGCCTACCCCTAGTCTACCGCTGTGGTCTCAAGGTAGCACACTGCCTTGTGCAGTAGGCCTGGGTTCAATTCCAGGTCGGAACAGGCCTCCTGGGTGAGGCTTTTTATCATCATTTACCAGTGTGGAAAGCAACGGGAAGCTACCGCACCTATAATTCCCTAGTAAAGCTGCAAAGCATAAAAATGCTATGATTGCAGTGAAAGACCTGCCCTCGGCCAAAATACTATAGATAGATACATGATGTGAGGCCAGCAACCAGTTGGTAGACTAAAGGCTTTCCAGACCTGTCATGCTATATCACAATGAAATAACAAATGAATTTCCCAAAAAAAGGCACCAGTGAAACAACCCATTTCAAACATCTCCTGAAGATGATGTATTTATTATTAATTTAACATTTCTCACTGAAGGACAAATTATATCTGACGAAAAAAAATATATGCTCAGACGTAGGACCTTTGACTTTCTAGGCCAATGCTTTACTGCTGAGCTATCTAAACACAAATTTTTCTCTTGTACATTGTTAATTCCCAATCGCCGAATGCTATGAGCCTTTGCTTTGATTACGCAAATGACAGCTTCTATTAAGAAGACATTTTATTGGCAATTTAAACACTACTTTATAAATCCAGCAGGGCTTCTTTCGATGTTTTTTATTATTAATTTAACACTTCTCACTGAAGGCCAAATTATATTTGAAGAGAAAAATTATATGCTCAGACTGGGGTTTGAACCCAGGACCTTTGGCTTTCTAGACAATGCTCTACCACTAAATTATCTGGGCACTCCATTCTAAACACAAATTTTCCTAAGAATTAAATTAAAGGTTTTATTACCTCACCTCATATACTTTTTCTTCTATACTGCAGTTTCGGAGCTTATATCCATCATCAGTAGCCTCTGGTCGACCGGTGTTATGTCGTTTCTTGGTGATTTTCTTCTTACTTCTATCGGTGGACCGATGTACCTCTGGATCAGGTCAAAATTTGCAGGAGTTACAAAATTCATGAGTTTATCTTTCTTTTTTTTTATGTGGATTTTTATCGCAGACTATGAGTTCTTTTTGTTTATCTGTGTGTTTGATTAGGCTAGCTTCTGTATCGATTAAATGCTTTTAGACCAAGCATTTAATCGATACAGAAGCTAGCCTAATCAAACACACAGATAAACAAAAAGAACTCACAGTCTGGGATAAAAATCCACATCCAAAAAAACAAGGAAGATAAACTCATGAATTTTGAAACTTCCGCAAATTTTGACCTGACCCAGGGGTTCATCGATCCACCGATAGAAGTAAGAAGAAACCCGCCAAGAAACAACATAACACCGGTCGACCAGAGGCTACCGATGATGGAGATAAGCTCCAAAACTGCAGTATAGAAGAAAAAGGATATGAGGTGAGGTAATAAAAACATTAATTAATTCTTAAATTAAACCTCATAGTGTTCTTTCCCTGTGAAAGTTAAACAAATTTTTCTCTTATACATTTTTTTTAATTTAAACATCTAGAAATATAAATAAATTTATTTGAAAAAAATATATTTATTTATTGCACTCTGGTCTAACATGTATTCTTTAGTAATAGTATTTATCTTAATTTAGGTTAAAATATACATTCAATATACTCTCTTACACAAAGATGTTTCTGTATTGTTTGTTACTTTATTGTTGGTACTATAAATATATTAACCTCAACATTCACGACAAATTAATTAATTTTAAGAGACAAATATCTCATAACAAAACAAAGCTAGGACAAAGAAATAAGTATTTTATTAAAACATAAATTTTGATACTATGTAGTAAACATGTAATACTCTATGGTGAAATTAAATGTTTCTTACTTCTCCTCAAGAGGTTCTTCCGATCGATATAACACCAGTCGCCAACAAAGTTCTGTTGATGAGACAGTTATCAGTCCCGGTCTGAGCGTATAATTTTTCTCTTTAAATATGAAAGTTTACATTGTTGATTCGACCACCATTGTTTGGTAAATAAAGTGCGAACATAAAAAAAATCGCAATTGAGTGTTGAGACTTCGAAGTTATTTTATGTGAAGTATAATTTATCAAATTCTTGTGAAAAAATTCATGACCTTTTAAACAACGACAGCAATCTACTTAAAAAAAATCACTCAAATGAGAAATATGCCAAAGAATAAAATAATACTGTACTATACATAATTTTGTAATGTATTACATTTGTAAATTATACTTATGTTGATATTATAATTAATATATTATAATACTATTTTTGCGTTCTATAATTTTCCTCGCGCGATAGAGACATGGTTAGTTACACCTGCTCTGGAAAATGTCTACTGAAGGTTTGTGGGTTTCCTATGGATTGCAGGAGGTTCGTTGAAATTAATCATTTCGACGAACATAACACGTGCCATGCATGCGCCGCACGCGCGCCGTTCATGTTTGTGACGCGCATATGTGTACGTACCTTAAGAGAAAAATTTGCATCTAGATCAGAACTCGCCCCAGTAGCTCAGATGGTAGAGCATTGGCCTAGAAAGCCAAAGGTCTCGGTCTGGGTAAAAATTTTTCTCTTCAAATATAATTTATCCTTCAGTGAGGAATGTTATATTAATAATAAAAACATCAAAATTACTGTTTTTACTCATGTATACGAGTATCATGCACCTATCTACATAACTTAATCATGCACTTGTTTACCATATTTTGTGATCTAAAACGTGGATGCATGATTTATGCAAGGATAATTTCAGAGGTGTTGTTTTGTTCTTCATCATGTATAAGCCAAGTAAGAAACAGTCATTTACTTTTACCCTACCCCTGATTGTCAATCGCATCCCGCGATCTTATGTAACCAAGGCTAGGCTTGTCTTTGTATGTTCAGTCAAAGAGCATTTCTAACATTCCTTATCTGATGTGTCAGGCTTTTGAAAACTATGCTATTTGGGTAAAAGTATAGTTTCTCGAGAATGCCGTATATTAGTAGCACAAAAGATAATTTGCACAGATGCCAGGTTAAGGACCCCCTTATCACTCTATTGTCTATCCAGCATAAGAAACACACTTTGACATTTAACTTCCGAATGTAATACTCCGCGCAGCACATGTAAGAGTGAAGGTGAACTCTGTCAGCAGTTTGTTACAAGCCGATAAATTAATGCACAGCAATCGTTACAATTTTTCATGTTGCAGATTGTATTAACATTTACAATGGTATGTCGCGAACTAATTAAATTATGATTAATTATTTTAGGAATTCACACTAAGGTATGTTCATTTAGGTAAAATTTTCTATCACTCACCTCGTATAATTCTGCATGAGGTGAGTGATAAAAAAAATGTTTTCCTAAATAAATTATGATTGTTAATATTAAACAAATTAATTTAAATTAAAATAACTGTACTTACAGTAATAAAATTAAAAAACCTCTGCACCTTGTAATGAACTGTACACTTCACAAAATTGTCCACCATTCTTAAAACAGGTTTAGGCCTTTTCCTCTTTTTGTTGGGCGTTTTGATATTATCAGTTTCTTTTAATTCCCTGCAAACGTGTACAACACTACTCTCCGACACACCACTATATTATGCAGATAATTTAACTATACAACAGTGCCAGGATTATGCTCCATAAACTAACAAAATACATTTAACACGTCTGTTTTTCACCACTCTTTAACAATTTCCCTTTGTCCTTTTAATAATTTTTGATTACAGTTTTATCACCGAGTTAACATGAACTACCTGACAGCCACCATATTTGTAACTGACATTCAACTTCCTCTCAAAAATTGTTCAGTTTCAAACAAATGTGAATTTTTAGTTTCTCTCCGACCTTCGAAGAAATATGTAGGTGTATATGTATTCTGACCAACTATAGTTAACATACAGGAAACTCCCGATTATCCCTGCACGTATTATCTGGTTAGAGGATTATCTGGGCATGACTCTTTTTACTATATTTTTTTTAAAAATACTGTATTTTGTATTATGAAAAATTATTTATTTTTAAATGTGCTACTGTGAACTGCACTTAGAAACTAGCACAATAGAATAACCTTCACTCACAACCCCCCCTCCCCTGATGCGTTTAATGATACCAACCAACATTCTGAGAATACAATACAATTTTGGAAATTTCCATTGTGGAGTCACTGAAAGTTTGTTGTTACAGATTGAAACCACGGATATGCTGTGGCAGTGGGTTTATCGCTGGTTACTAGTGTGGTCATCAGTGATTATTTGTCATCGCTGGTTATAAATGTGGATATCGGTGGTCATCGGTGATTACTAGTGTGGGAATTGCTGATTGTCATCGCTGATTATAAGTGTAGATATCAGTGGTCACTAGTGTAGTAGTCGCTGGTTACGGGCCATTTTGAATAACTGTCATAACCAGAGTGGTCATAACAGGAAATAGTCCCACTTTTTTTTTTATATTTATGAGTAAAATAAAGTAATGAATATTTACAAGTAAAATAAAATAATGTTAATTACAACTCGCATCTAAATACATTTAATATAACATTTTATGAATATTTGTTGCATTTAAGTAGTGTTAAAGTGGGTAAATACATTTCTGATCAACTTCCATGCGCCGAATAACTTAATTGGATTATCCGTGTTTTTCAATTTTCCATGCATATCTCAGTCCCAATTAACATGGATAATCGGGAGTTTGCTGTAAATAGCTTTAAATGCGTAATTATATTAGAGTACATGATCTATTTTTTTGTTTCCGCTGAACTGTGCTTTGGCCATGAAGGATCACAGTAACTGCAGCAGTCATGTGCTTCGTGTATTACCTGCTCATTTATTTTCCTCGAGTGTGTTTCTTAGGCTGGACAGAGTACTTCTTGCTATAAAACGTTAAAACTTCATAAAGATAATTCTATACTAGCTCAGTGTAAAAGTAAAGTATGTTCAGTTGAAAACTAAAAAAAAAATGATATTGTTGTACATGCATGAATTATGTGATGGCTAGAATTATGCTAGTAATTATAGTGTAATTTTGTTGAGTTGTTTCTTGACTCACCTCATACTTCTTAACTCCCTTGCAGATCCAGATTTCGTCACTGTATTTGAGACATTCTCAATGCTGTTCACGTTCACAACTCAGTGAACAGCATTGAGAATGTCAAATACAGTGACGAAATCTGGATCTGCGAGGGAGTTAAGAAGTATGAGGTGAGTCAAGAAACAACTCAAAAAATTAAAATAAACCTCATAGTGTTATTTCCTACCTACATAACTTAATTATAGTATAGTTCAAACTTTATACATATTCAAATGGAAACTAACCCCACAGTTTGGTGTCAAGACCAATCTTCCTCCTCTGTGACTGTAAGTTAGTGTTCTATGTAAAAACAAGAATTTATACTATTTTCATTCTCGCCAGAGGTTTCATGGACGTATGAGCACTTTGATATTCTCCATTGGCTATCTCCCACTTCTTATAATATAATTCTACACATGACAGTCACGTGATAATCCAGTCCTCTTGCAGAGTTGCTTTGATATACGAATATAACTCTGCAGCCGCATGGAGTTGAAGGTGAGTGTGTGTTATATGGTGGGAGAATAGTGATTTGACCTTGAAACCTGTAGCAAAAATTAAAATACTGTAACAAAATTGTTTGTAAAGTCCCTTTCTCGAGAGAGGTCTTCAATTTATAATATGACTGGTAGCAATTAATATTATAAGGTAAAGTAATTAAAGATGAGGAAATGTACAACTCACCAATGAATGAATGAGTCACTTCTTATCTTACCTCATGTTTCTTTAAAAAATTATGAATGGTTTGACTGTTGTTAGCTATCCAATGTCTTGTAGATTCTTTCCCTCTATTGATGGGTAGACAAACCTCGTAGTCAAATCCTTTTCATGTTTTCATTATTAATTTATCCTTCAGTGAGAAGTGTTAAATTAATAATAAAAACATCAATAGAAGCCCTACTGGCTTTATAAAGTAGTGTTAAATTCCCAATTAATGTCTTCTTAACTAAGAGGCTGCCATATGCAAAGATAGAAACAACGGTTTTAAAGCATTTGGCACGAGGGAATTACAACATATAAAGAGGAAAATTTGCTTCTGGATCGCAACTCGCCTCGGTAGCTCAGTTGGTAGAGCATTTGGCCTGGAAAGCCAAAGGTCCCAGGTTCGAGTCTCGGTCTAGATGAAAATTTTTCTCTTCAAATACAATTTATTAAATCCTTTTCCCTAGGAATTTCAAAATTAGTTTCACCTGGTTCTTCTAAATATAGATTTTTTTCTCAAACTCTGAAAACTAATAGAGCAATATTTAGACAAATAGGGACAAGTTAATGAATATTGGAATTTTTAATGGGGAGAACTTGATTGTGTGTGAGTTCTAATGCCACCCACTGTACTTTTTCATGCTTCTGGTTCCATGCTGGGCAGAGAGATAGCATTAATATGGTCTCTCTTCAATTTTTATGGACCACTTCAGTAGACCACTTTACGTGAATATATTCTTGTATTGTTGTGTACAGATAGGAATGTAGGATGAGAGTGTGTTTCTGTAGTGTCAAGTATTTGTATGAGGTATGATAATGAAGAGAAAGGAGAACATAAAACCTGGTACTGGCACATAGCCTACTCCTGTCAAAAAGCACCAAGGGGGTCATCAGATTTGATAGTAAGGTTCATTCACCCATCATTATAGTAAAAGAATCTCCAAGGCATTGGATGACCAACACAACTGTCAGAATATAATATATATATATATCCATCCATAGTAATTCTGCTCGAAGGCAGGTCCGTCACTGCAATCATAGCATTTGCATGCTATGCTTGCAGCTTTACTAGGGAATTCTAGGTGTGGTAGCTTCCCGTTGCTTTCCACACCGGTGAAGGATAACGATGAACGATGATGATGATAATGACAAGGATATTGATGATGATAATGACAAGGATATTGATGATGATGATGATGATGATGGCCATATGATTTCGGGGACCGTTTGGGCCTTAAAGTTTTCCTGACATTTGTCTTACAGGTGAGGAAAAACCCCGATAAAAACCTCATCCAGAAAAACTGTCCCGACCGGGGATCGAACCCGGGCCCACTGCGTGACAAGGCAGCATGCTACCTCGAGACCACAGCGGTGGACATATATTTGTTAGGAAGTAACATAATGGTCTTTTATATAAACAATTAGTAAATTAATCAGATTTAATGCCTCAACTCATATTTTGTATCCTCCACAGGACTAGTTTAGAAGAACTCTCCTTCCTCTGGTGGTGGACCGATTAACTTGAGTCAAATCTTTTTTAATGGTAAAGAGGGAAAAAAATATTTTCGATCAAAATTTCAATGGGAAGTAATGCTATGATGTAATTTACATTAATTAATTAAAAGTCTGAGTTTTGACTGAGGATATAAGGGATGCCTTCAGAAACCAGTTCAGTGAAAATCACATAGTTATATGAAGTGATATGCTAAAATATTTTCTGATTCGTTTATATAACAGAGAAAAGGTATTTGATATTTCATGCCTAAATTGGGAATTGAACACAGGACCTTCAGTTCTTATGTGCTGATGCTTTTACGAATTGAGCTATCCAGACATCATTTCCCATTCATAAATTTAATCTCTATAATGATCCCTTGAAATGAATTTCTGCTTGAATGGGAAGGAATATCTGGATAGCTCATTTGGTAATAACATCAGCATGTAGAGTTGAAAAATCTGGGGTTGGATTCGCAGTTCAAGCATAAATTTTTCATAAATAAATAATACTTCATAGTGATGTTTTCATCTCACTGAAGGATAAATTGAATTTGAAGAGAAACATTTTTCTGTACCAAATGCTCTACCAACTGAGCTACTGGGGTGAGTTCCAATGTAGATGCAAATTTTTCTCTTATATATGTTGTAAATCCCACGCACCAAATGCTTGAAGCCTTGGCTATATATAAAAAAAAATTCTCTTCAAATTCAGTACTTCATAGTGTTAATTCTTAGAAAGCAAATTTTTCTCTTTACCATTAATTGTAATGACTTACTTATGATAATAAGTAGTTTCAATCAAATATTTTTTTTCCTGGAATTTCAAAATTCGTTACTTTGTCTTTGAATTTTTGTATGTAGTTTTTTTCCTCCCCAAACTTTAGTTCCTTTTTTCATTGAACTATGTTTATTTATAAATATGAAGAGATGTGTAAAATCTGATTTGTTTACTGATTGTTCAGTCGAAATATAGTTGAGAATGGGGAAAGTGCTCTCCAAAACATGTCCAGCTGATAAAATTTAATATGATGTGTATACCATTTCTTAGTTGTTTATTGATTCACCTCATATTTCTTGAAATATGAGGTGAGTCAAAAAACAACTAAGAAATAATTAAAATAAACCTCATAGTGTTATTTCCTACTACATAACGTAATGAGGTGTATATATTTCTGATTAGATGGTAATATTACCTCATAGTGTTACTTCTGATCAATTATTGGTTAAATACATTTTTTGTTGACAGGAACAAATATGAAACTAGAGAACAGTTCCGAGGGTAAGCCTGAATCCAATCCTCATGTGACCAGTGAGAACAAATTGCCAGAGAGCAATAATGTTAACCCAACGAGTAGCAACAATGGAGCACCAAATAATAGCAAAGCAGCTGTGCCGCCTAACACTCAGCAAGCCGAAATGAAGTTGCCTTCAGAAGCCAGCAAAGAAGAGAACTCTACCCCCACTACGGAATAAACATCTCTGTCCATTATCTGTTCTCTTCAATTTATGATACGTTGTGTGCGTCTACTGCATGTAGTTAGAATAAAAAAAATAATAAGTTGCATCTATATTTGGTAATTAAAAAAATACAAGCTTGGACTACTCTCTGTTAGTTACAAGCATATTGTCTAAAATTTTTGAATGTCGAACAAGCTAGAAGAGTAATATTTGACTGCTTAAACTGAGAAGTAATCTTATGAATAATTCTAGACATTTCATGTTTCAAAATGAATGTCGATGGAAAGCTTTGCATGCTATAATGTGCAGAGGAGTGTTTTCTGATCTTCATGTACTGTAATTGGGAGAAGAAAATTTAAATTAAAGCTTTTACATTTCCCTATCTGACAGTTACACTGATGGATTGTACAGCATAAAACATGGGAATTGATTAAAACTACAGAAAATCTTGGTAAAATAACGAGAAGTGATTTTCAATACCATTAATTAAATATGACGAGGACAGAGATATGTGGTCGTACACCTGAATCGACCTCTTCATGAATGTTGTTCGCTTTGATAATGTGTTTCACCCCAGTGCATGGATTCCAGTAAAATGAGAACTTCAATGCAAGACAACCTAGTGTCTTAGTCTGGTTTGGGGAAAAAAATTATTAATTCGGAGAAATTATCTATAACTTTTGTATTATTATTTTTTAATTGAGTTTAATAATACATGAGTTCCTGTTGTTTCTTGTGCATGGATGTAATTTTGAACAGAAAGGGTTTCGTTTGCAGCACAGTTATTTTGTTTTAGATGTGACACGGTTTTCTTAAAAAAAATTGTCATAATATATACATAATACCATGACGAGAGATTACTGATTCAAGAAAAACTGTTGATTAAATACAGAGGAAATGTGATTTCACTATCCAATAAAAGCTTCACATCTTTGCACAGTATTTAAATTAATGAGAGATTGACTTTGTGAGAAGTGACGTAACAACTAGACACTTGTAGCAGAGTATAGTATTATATAAAATGATGAGTAATAACTGCAGTGAAGTAAATTGTTTAAAAATTGTCATAATCAGTTCAAGTTTGAAAAAAAAAAGTGCATATTTGAAGATGGGAATATTCAAGAGGGAATTTTTCCCAAATTTATGGTTTAGGTGTTGTTTTTTTCCCCCTGGTGAACATATGTTTAACAAAACTTTGTGAAAAAAGTGGTATCTGCTAAGGATTTGATGTGCATTTCATGGAAGAAGAACCAAGGTGTGAAGAGAGCATTCAAATAATTAGCATGAACAGTAATTCTGCACGTGATGTGTTTGTTACTGTGAAGCCTTCGATTTCTTGGTACTTTGTAAGCTCAAAACCGCTGTTGTGTAGTTGTTTCAATAGCTGCAATAAATTGAGTCGACAGTTCATCTGGTGAAAAAAATCATCCCAGTGATGAACATGTAATAAAAAATGTGTTTTTCTTGTTGGTTAAATTCATGAGTGTTGATTATTGCTCATCCCTTAATCCTTCTCATGTGGTATCTCTATTTGATGTGTCTGTTCATTTTATACCACTACCCGTTCCTAAATTTGAATTGATCTTATTCCTTTCTTTTTAGATTATATGGCTATAATCTTTGTCATACAACTTATTTCAGAGGTCATCTCCAATTTGAAGTCATCATAGTATTTCACATATGTAGACCTACTATATCCATCTCTTTCTTTCTTCCTCTCGATGTTTCTTCTGCTGGCGTTTCATAAATACAGTGCATATTGATTGTCATGTAACATTTATTAATTGCACTGGCCCCTTTTACACCATTATTCTTTCTTCTGTATTTAAACATATGTATACTGTTATTGTAAATACAGTCTGTACAAGCTGATGATAGAGCAAAGATGTTGCTTTGAAACATGTCCTACAAGAAACAACAAATATGAGGTAAGATGACAGCAGACTGAATGTATTTGTTATTTATATATATATATATATATATATATATATATATATATATATATGGCTAATTATCTATGTATCTCAAATTTAACATTGTAGAATTCATAACTGGACCTAAGATTGCATATATAATCATAGAAGTATTTTCTGGGTTCGGTCTCTATGTACACTGTTTTCCAAACTAAATTCCAAGGAAAGAATTGTGTAGTTAATCTCAATCAACGTGATGAATAGCCTATATAGGAAAAAAGTATTTATAATTTAACAAATAAAAAAAAGAATATAAACATACATGACATATAAAGGTAAAGTGGTCACACTATAGGCCCCACACGAGGCACTAACTAGGAGGTTAAGGCTTCCACTTTTTTAGACAATTGGCATGGGATGTCAGCCCTGCATAAAGGCCGCCAACAAGTGTATGGTACTCATTTAATTTAGAGGCTGAGTCGATTCCAGGGCTATCATGCTGCCAAAATGTTTGGGACAGTTTAAAAAGCATACATAACAGATCATTATAAAAGCTGTGACATTAAATAGTTGAAATTGAATAAATAAATCATACGATCCTTAAACATTCTCAAAACAATAAAGGTAAATAAAAAGAAAATAACAATACAAATATAGTTACCACACTCATACCATTGAATTCCAACATAACGTATTGTTTTCTTCACAGCAGTGTTTTTTTAGAAAATAAATAATAAAAATGATGCTACAGGTAGATCTCAGGAGTCAGAGTGATCTCCAATACACCTTACCCAACCAAATCGGACTTAAGACTGTGTTTGGATATTTAATGCACAGGTAAGGGTTTTGCAGACCTCCGTATGCGCAAGAAGATGTAATGAATGGACGAGGAGATAAGAAACTGATGTTAGATGATCAAGACTTGGAGAAAAGAGCTGTAATGAGTAAAAATAAAAAACATTCACAACATCAAATATGTGCACAATTAAAATTATTCAATTACAATTGTTAATTTCAAAGTTATTAATGTATAAACTTTATCCAAATTAAACAGTTCTTTGAAATATGTTGTGAATGTATGAACAATAGAGCTGCAATAATAATTTAAGCCTACAGTTTACTTTCATTGGTATGGAAAACACATACATATCTAATGTGAAAGTTTTGTGTGTTTCATACTAGTTAAAAATATTGGCTAAACTTTACATGTGAGATGACATTTTAAATTACTTCGTAAACTATTGTCAAATTTTATTCTTAAGGTTTCATTTTACAAATTATTTCCCACCATTTACAATGATTTTTACATGTTTTCTAATGATTATTTGAATTTTTTTTTTTCACAATATTGAACTACAAGAAGACGTGGCAGCCAATTTGATTTTAACAAATATTCTGTGTTCCAGTGCAGCCAACATAGTATGTACTAATTAGCTTACACTAAATAAAATCAGTGTTCTTTCTTTCAATATATCTTACTTCAATATTAATGTTGATTTGTTCTTGAACATGTTTTGATTGTGCATAAATTGCATTAGGTTAGTTAGCAATGCGAGTTCTAATATCATATATATGCATGGTGTATGGTTGGAACTTAGAAATTTTTTTTTGTCACATGTTGTAAAGTATTTCCAAAAATATCATTAATAGCATAGCCACAAATATTTATGTTTTTATGTATAACTAATAAGCTTTAAAATGTACTGTTTATTTTTTATTTCACTCACCTCATACTTCATAACTCCTAGCATACCCAGAGTTTCGTCACATCCTTTGTGACATTCTCAATGCTGTGTCACGTTCACAACTGACATAGGAGTTATGAAGTATGAGGTGAGTGAAATAAAAAATAAACAATATTAAAAAACCTCATAGTGTTATTTCCTGTCTACATAACTTTAAAATGTACATTTAATTTGAATAATTGAGATGCATAGAAATGCTTATATTTGTGGAATATCAACAGAATTAGCGAGTTATCAACTTTATGAGTGCTAAGGGCTGAAAAACAATTATTATTACTAAGATGTACTCAGATTTGGGATGTGTATTACTAATGCCAAAAATATTGAACTTTCATCATATTCATAGAAAACAATATCCTATCTTTACAATTGTGAAGCTGTGAGGTTTTGTCCGGGTGCAAGTAATATTTCAGATACTGCACACTGTGAGATTTATGACTGGGTAATTGTTGCTTAAATGTGGTTGGCTAAGGGTTATCTTTGCAAGAGAAGCCCTGCCCCCATGAAATAAGTTGTATAACAAGTATTATAAACATTTTTTGATTGTGTGTGCTGAACATTTTATTTTTCTAGATGTTAAATGTTGCCCCATCTTGGCAATTCTTACGTTTTCCTATTCAGCATTTTATGTGCCTTTTATTTAGATAAACTATACATCATAGTGATGTTTTTATTATTGATTTAACATTTCTCACTGAAAGATAAATTATATTTGAAGAGAAAAATGTTCACCTAGACCGAGACTCGAACCTGGGACCTTTGGCTTGCCGGGCCAAATGCTCTACCAACTGAGCTACCGAGGCAAGTTGTGATCTAGACGCATTTGACCTGGCAAGCCAAAGGTCCCGGGTTCCAGTCTTGGTCTAGGCGAAAAAAAATGTTTCTCTTCAAATATAATTATACATCGTAGTAATTAAAACATTTTAATGTTCTATTTTAGGAAGTAATATTTTGAGGTTCTTTTAATTATATTATTTGGAGTTTGTTTATCTTACCTCAATATTAATATTGATTTGTTCTTGAACATGTTTTGATTGGATATCAATCATCTTCAGCATCTTGCCCAGGAACATATGTTCAACAAAAATAACTATAAGAGGTAAGAATGAACAGACATATTGTATTTTAAAATATACGTCATAGTTATATTAATTATATTATATAATTTTTAGTCTGATCATCTTACCTCAATATTAATGTTTATTTGTTCTTGGACATGTTTCAAAACAATTCTGTTTTATCGTCAGCTTGTCCAGACTGGTTTGATTTATGTTGCACACTCTGGATGTCGATGTCAGCTCCATCATGTGGTTGGCCAAAGGTCACGCTCCGTCAGTATTTCAAAATTCATAACTCTGTTTTTGTTCTTCTGAATATAGTTTTTTCCCAAATAGTCAGTTCTTTTGTATTTTCTAACTGTTTTAATAATTTATGTCATAGTGTTAATTCCTAAAAAAGAAATTACGATTGATTACTTGTACATTTGTCTATTGACTACTGTCCTTTTTATTTCAGTTTTGTGACATTAAGATTTTGTTTTAACTGGAAATAATGTAAAATGCAATTTTAAAAAATCATTGCATTCTAATGTAGGCCTTCATTTTTTTATGTAAAATTAAGGTAGTATTGTATCTAAAAGATAACATATTTCCATGCACATTTTTAATATTTTAGCAGTTTTGAGGCTTTGAAGTTAAATTGTTGCACTTTGGCTGAGTGGTCTAAGGTAATATGTTAGTTTGAATCCCCATGGGGAGTAAATTTTCCCATGGATTAAGTCCCATCCAGCAATAAGAGAAATTTGGGTAGCTATGATAAGTAGCAGCTCCAAGTTTGGGAGAGAAAAAAAAAAGGTTTAAAACCAATATGCCTACCCCTAGTCTACCGCTGTGGTCTCAAGGTAGCACACTGCCTTGTGCAGTAGGCCTGGGTTCAATTCCAGGTCGGAACAGGCCTCCTGGGTGAGGCTTTTTATCATCATTTACCAGTGTGGAAAGCAACGGGAAGCTACCGCACCTATAATTCCCTAGTAAAGCTGCAAAGCATAAAAATGCTATGATTGCAGTGAAAGACCTGCCCTCGGCCAAAATACTATAGATAGATACATGATGTGAGGCCAGCAACCAGTTGGTAGACTAAAGGCTTTCCAGACCTGTCATGCTATATCACAATGAAATAACAAATGAATTTCCCAAAAAAAGGCACCAGTGAAACAACCCATTTCAAACATCTCCTGAAGATGATGTATTTATTATTAATTTAACATTTCTCACTGAAGGACAAATTATATCTGACGAAAAAAAATATATGCTCAGACGTAGGACCTTTGACTTTCTAGGCCAATGCTTTACTGCTGAGCTATCTAAACACAAATTTTTCTCTTGTACATTGTTAATTCCCAATCGCCGAATGCTATGAGCCTTTGCTTTGATTACGCAAATGACAGCTTCTATTAAGAAGACATTTTATTGGCAATTTAAACACTACTTTATAAATCCAGCAGGGCTTCTTTCGATGTTTTTTATTATTAATTTAACACTTCTCACTGAAGGCCAAATTATATTTGAAGAGAAAAATTATATGCTCAGACTGGGGTTTGAACCCAGGACCTTTGGCTTTCTAGACAATGCTCTACCACTAAATTATCTGGGCACTCCATTCTAAACACAAATTTTCCTAAGAATTAAATTAAAGGTTTTATTACCTCACCTCATATACTTTTTCTTCTATACTGCAGTTTCGGAGCTTATATCCATCATCAGTAGCCTCTGGTCGACCGGTGTTATGTCGTTTCTTGGTGATTTTCTTCTTACTTCTATCGGTGGACCGATGTACCTCTGGATCAGGTCAAAATTTGCAGGAGTTACAAAATTCATGAGTTTATCTTTCTTTTTTTTTATGTGGATTTTTATCGCAGACTATGAGTTCTTTTTGTTTATCTGTGTGTTTGATTAGGCTAGCTTCTGTATCGATTAAATGCTTTTCAGACCAAGCATTTAATCGATACAGAAGCTAGCCTAATCAAACACACAGATAAACAAAAAGAACTCACAGTCTGGGATAAAAATCCACATCCAAAAAAACAAGGAAGATAAACTCATGAATTTTGAAACTTCCGCAAATTTTGACCTGACCCAGGGGTTCATCGATCCACCGATAGAAGTAAGAAGAAAACCGCCAAGAAACAACATAACACCGGTCGACCAGAGGCTACCGATGATGGAGATAAGCTCCAAAACTGCAGTATAGAAGAAAAAGGATATGAGGTGAGGTAATAAAAACATTAATTTAATTCTTAAATTAAACCTCATAGTGTTCTTTCCCTGTGAAAGTTAAACAAATTTTTCTCTTATACATTTTTTTTAATTTAAACATCTAGAAATATAAATAAATTTATTTGAAAAAAATATATTTATTTATTGCACTCTGGTCTAACATGTATTCTTTAGTAATAGTATTTATCTTAATTTAGGTTAAAATATACATTCAATATACTCTCTTACACAAAGATGTTTCTGTATTGTTTGTTACTTTATTGTTGGTACTATAAATATATTAACCTCAACATTCACGACAAATTAATTAATTTTAAGAGACAAATATCTCATAACAAAACAAAGCTAGGACAAAGAAATAAGTATTTTATTAAAACATAAATTTTGATACTATGTAGTAAACATGTAATACTCTATGGTGAAATTAAATGTTTCTTACTTCTCCTCAAGAGGTTCTTCCGATCGATATAACACCAGTCGCCAACAAAGTTCTGTTGATGAGACAGTTATAGTCTCGAAATTGCGATCAACTTAAAAAATAGATGAGAGGTAAGAAACATTTAATTCCACCATAAATTAAACCTCATAGTGATTAATTCCTATAAAAGTTAAATTAAATGTAATACTCTTTTTACTACATATTGAGAGATTAATTTTACATAAAAAATCCAGACTGTAGTGATGATACATATATGAGATGCGTTATTATCATGAAAATGGCTTCCGAAAGAGCCGATCCTATGCAGATGCCATATTTATAGTAAAACAGTTATTAGAAAAGAGAAGAGAAATTAATCTTCCCTTATATATGTTATTCTTAGATTATGAGAAAGCATGTGACCAGGTAAACAGAGAAATTCAATGAAGAGTCTTTATGAAACTACAATTATAAAAGTTGAATTTAGATCACAATAAAGTCACAAAAACAATAGTAACCAACCAAGGACTAAGACAAGGGTGTGGGCTCTCTCCCTTATTTTTTATTGTGTATTTGGACAAAGCAATTAAATAATGGAAAGCGGAAGTATCGAAAAGGATACGAATTACAAATAACAAGATTAAATGCATATTTGCAAATAATCAAGTTTTGCCTGCAGCAAATGGAGATGATTTACAATGGACAGTTTTCAAATTACAGACTATACTAAAGAAATATAATATGAAAATAGTTGACAAAACTAAAGCAATGGCAGTATGTGGTAAACGGATATTACAGGTAAAAATTTTGGTTGAAAATAAAAATAGAACAAGTTACAGATTTTTATATATTTATTAAGTTCCATTTCATTATACCGGGTGTACATAAAATAATATAGCGATTTTAAAGGTGTTGAATTATACTTTAACATAATTTAATAGATACTTTAACTAACTATGACAAAAACAAAACTCATGTTAAATGAAAGAGAACATCTCCAGTTTACATTATAAGTTCATAGGTGTTCAATGTGAGCCCCGTTTGTTACATGACACATCCAACCTGTATACTAATTCTTCCCATACATTAATAATAATAATGAGAATGTTCACACATTGTGTATTGTTTTGTATTTTTATTTGTCCCATGCATATTCACTTATGGTTTTCTTTCTGTTTTTACACACTGTGATGTGGTATCGGTCACATCTTTCCTTGCACATCTCGCATACACATGTGTCTTCTGGTACGTGATATGTCTTCTTGGTACATATTCTGTGGTGGAAACCGTGTACCGCCATCCTGGTCACCAGGTGTCGCAGCTCGTAGTTCGCCGACATCCAATTGTTGTTTGCCATCGCCTCTGTGGAGTAGAATTCGTCCCAGATCTCGTCTTGTTTTTCTCCTTCTGTTGTGTAGTACCTTTGCTGCTGCCTCTGTTGTGGGTAACAAGAATTTCAGCATCAGGTCTTGAAGCAGGAATGTTTCTCGAGCCATCACATATGTCAGCCTGGATGGGATATATTTTGATAACCCCATCACTCTCTTTAGGTATCTGGCTTTCAGATTTTCCAGGCTCTCCAGCTGTCTCTCCGTTAGCCGTTCCCATATTATTTCCAGTCCGTACGTTGCCGCCGGTAGTATCTTGGCCTCGAATAGTCTCATTGCTGTTTCGAGTGAAAGGGCTTGTATGTTCTTTATATCGTTTATGGCCCTCACTGCTTCTATCAGTCCTCCTTTTTATGTGTAATGTGAATGATTTCCCATTTGTTTGGATCGTGATCCCTAGATATTTATATGTGTTGACTTTCCTCAGTGGTTTTCCTTTGTAGTAGATTTCCGTGTTTGCCTCTAGTTTACCTCCTTTCTGGAATACGACGTATTCTGTCTTATCTTCATTTATAATGAGTTCGTTTTCTTCCGCCCACATTTGGAGTGCATCCATCGCTTTCTGTAGCTCTATCCTATTGCTTGAGGCGATCGCCATATCATCTGCATACATGTATACTGTTACCTGCTGTGTTTCTTTGTTTACTGCCTCTATGACATCATGTGTGAGTACATTAATAAACATGTATGGATTGATGGCAGCAACAGCTTCTCGAATCCTGTCTCTCAACTTGGGTAGGTTAGCAGACAATGGAGGCATGTAGACTCTGTCCTTTACAAAATGCCAAAGGAAAAAATCACATGGAGTGACATCCGGTGATGTATCATGTGAACCGTGATAACCAATCCAATAATGACAGTGTGGAAGGTCTTACGAAAATGCTTACATATGTGTCCCTACCATTTACAATTGTAAGCAGACTAAAGCCTACTGATTATCCTGACATTGCGCTTGAAATGTTGCAGCAGCAACATTCTCCTCAGACACTCTTGGTCATCCCACACTTTTGCCTTTACATAGACAACAGGTGATTGCAAATTGATTATGGCATTGGGGGATCACGATTAAACTGCCTACAAAATGTATGTTGAACTGTCTCAAACTACAAAACACAAAATGCTTTCTGTTGAGGAGTTGCCATCTTTGTTATTATTGTTGCCATAGAAACAAAACAAAAGAAAGCTATCTGCTCACTCACACGATTAAAACTATCTTCTTTCCTGTTTCATTTCAGTCTACACACAACTTTCTATGCCTCATCTGAGTGATAATATTATTACTTGAAACTACTATATTCTTTTATGTATGATTACCAAAAAGACATATATAAAAATTTAATAAAATAAATTGCTTAAATGAGGTTCTGAGAAGAAATTTTAGAAAATTAATGTGAAAAGATATTCAACTTAGATTTCAGAATATAATATCTCAACCATTGTGGTGAATGTTGGATGCTACGACAAACTGACAAAAGCAGAATCAACAAATCACAAATGAGATTTCTACACTCAATAACTGGTGTTAACCTTGAGAGACCAAATGAGGAGTGATGACATTAGAACTCAATGTGGTGTTGAAGAAATTACTACAAAAGTCCAGTTTCATCAACATAAATGGAGGCAGCATGTTCTTAGATACCAAAACATTGTTTACAAAAAAATTATCACCCTGCAGGAAACAGAGACTTAGGTCAACCTCATCGCCGTTGGACAGATCATTCCAGTTGTAGTTCACAGATTGGAATAAATCTAAACCTGTGTTTTGGCAGAAGAAGAAAATAGGAAGTAACATTATAAGTAGAGCTAGGAATTTTAGGTGCTGCACCTTTTTTTTTTGTTACTATAATGTTCAAATTAGCTAGTATTGCAAAGAAAACATTAAATAAATGCTCCTAACTGTGTTTTAGTTGCACCTTTTTTCAATGCTACCACCTTTTTGCACCTTTTCTGTAATGGAAGCACATTTTGCACCTTTTCAAAACTTTTTTGTCTCCTTTGGAACATTTTATTACCAAACTAATATATATATTACATTTATTGAAATACGATTTCAAGGGTTGGCAACGATATGTGGTATTAGTCCACATCACATTACTTCCACTTCAGTGCAATCCCAATAGGCTATTCCTTTTAAATTAGTTTGTGCCTCATTGCACCACAGTTATGCGAAAGCTATTGTTCAAGGAAGGTTGTTGAGTGTGTGAATAAATTTTTCAGTTCAAAATAATATTTGACTAGTGTGGTCTGCTATTTTCCTGAGTTACCAGTATACAGTATGCCGAAACCAAAAGTGAACTTCTATAAACTATGTGATATTGTTAAAGAGTTTAGTGCAGATGGAATTCAGAGTGACGGATCTGTTATCAGGTGTATTCTTTGTGATATTTCAATAACAATTGATGAAAAACATCAACTATATAGCATGCGACTATAAATTTAGTTATAAACTACCCTAAGTCTCAAGTTGAATCAAACTGCACACACTGTGCAAAATTTTATTAAAATCGGTCTAGTAGTTTAGGATTCCATCGCGGACAAACAACGTGACACAAAATTTTTATACATTAAGATAGTCTTCACCACGTGTATGAAACTTTATAGGAAGATGTTACATCATCATACTTACTTACATACTCACTGGCACTATCGAACCCGTAGGTTCATGGCCGCACGGACATAAGCTCTCCATACATCCCTATCCTGAGCTAATGCTTTCCAATCATTTCCTGTATAATCTACTTCCCTCAAATCATAGTTAATGTTATTCTCACACCTCATTCTTGGTCTACCAACTGGGCGTTTTCCCTCTGGCTTTCCTACAAGAAGCTTCCATGCAAGTCTTTCATTCCCCATACGTGCAACATGTCCTGCCCATCGCAGTCTACGAGATATAACTGTTCTTATTATATCTGGCTTCCTATAAAGACCATGTAGTTCATTGTTATGAAGTCTTCTCCATTCACCTGTCTGTTCATCTCTCTTTAGTCCAAAAATTTTCCTAAGTACCTTATTCTCAAATACTTGTAATCTCCTTTCCTCTCATAAAGTAAGAGTCCATGTTTCGCACCCATATAATATAACTGGTAGAATAATAGTTTTATATATTTTCAGTTTAACGTTTTTTGAAAGGAGTTGGGGCATCAAGAGTCTCTGCAATGTATAATAGCACGCATTTCCAGAATTGAGCCTATGTTTAATTTCTTTGTGCATCTCATTCCTATTTGTGATTATTGTTCCTAAGTATTTGAATTCAGCCACTTCCTCAAAATTTCCCTCATTTGTCATTAGCTGTCCATTTCCATTATTTAATGAATTTCTACATGTGACCATATATTTAGTTTTATTGATATTTACTTCCAGTCACTAATTTCTTAGTGATACTCAATAGTGTGTGCGTGTTGTCCTTTAGTATCTCCTCGCTATAGGCCAACAAACTACATCATCAGCATAAACTAACAGCTTATTAATACCATTGAGTTGTAAGCCTTCCTCATTCTCTAAAGATTTAATGGCATGCTCTAGTAAAAAATTAAATAGTAGAGGAGATAGTGCATCTCCTTGCTTCGACCTATTCTGGATTTCAGAAGTGTCCGAAAACTGTTTGCCTACACGCACCCTACTTTTTGTGCCATTTAGACACATTCGTATAAGTCTAACTTTTTAGGAATTCCGAACTCCAGCAGGATACTATATAACTTCTCCCTCTTAATTGAATCATATGCTTATTGAAGTCTACATATAGTTGATGTACAGTATCATTATATTCCCATTTATTTTCTAAAATCTATCTTATACTAAAAATCTGATCTGTTGTAGACCTGTTTCTTCTAAATGCACATTGATGATCCCCTAGAATGTCATCAATATAGGGAGTAAGTCTGCTTACTAATATATTTGTTAGAATTTTGTACGAAGTTGAAAGTAATGAGATGCCCCTGTAGTTGTTGCAATCAGTTTTATCTTTCTTATAAATTGGTACGATAATTGATTCCTTCCATTCATCTGGAAGAGCTTCTTTTTCCCACATCATACTAACCAACCAGCGTGTCTTGTCCATCAATTTTTCTCCCCCTGATTTTATCAGTTCTGCTGGGATCTCATCTGAACCTGATGCTTTATACATCCTCAATTTTTCAATCGTCATTTCAACCTCTAATGCACTTGGCTCTGCGACTAGCGTTTCTGCTGTCTGTAAATTATCCTCCTCAATGTCCTGTTCTGTATGTACATTTAATAGCTGATTAAAGTAACTTTTCCATCTATTTAATATACTCCTGGAATCTGCAATCATTCCCATTTTCATTCCGAATTATGTTTGTTCTAGCCTGAAACCCTTTCTTCTCTATACTAATTCCCTGATATAATTCTCTAATGTTCCTATTTTTTGCATTCATTTCAAGATCATTAATCTTCTCTCTCAAATATTCCCTCTTTTTGCTCTTTAGTAGCTTGGTGGTTTCCCGTCTAATACTACCCAATTGCTCTAAATTTACCTTATTTGGCTCGTGTAACCATTTTATTTTTGCTAGCTTTCTTTTCTTTACAATGTCGGCACATTCCTCAACAAACCATTTCTTGTTTTGCCTCTTTTTTAAACAACCAATGCTTTCTGATGCTGACAATTTAATAGTATCTCTTATATCCTCCCAGTCTTTATTTATATCAGTTTCTTCTTCATTTGACACATTGTCATCAGAAGATTGCAGTAGCAATTTTGGTTTGGTATTCTTGCCGCATTTCATCATTTTTCAAATTTTACAGAATCATCTTTAGTGTTTGTTCCTCTCATAAGCGATAGCCGTTGTCTGATTTTCACTCTGACCAGATGATGATCCGAATAACTGATTAAGCATCGATGATGCTACTGTGCCAGCGTTTATTCACTAATACATGATCTATCTGGTTCCGAGTTTCTCCATCTGGGGACGTCCAGGTGTATTTATGAATATTCTTATGCTGAAATGTTGTGCTCTCAACAGTGAGATTCTTTGATGTGGCAAATGTGACTAATCTAACCCCATTGTCGTTACTATCTTCATGAAGACTGAATTTGCCTATTGTTGGTTTGAATATATCTTCCCGCCCCACTTCTGCATTAAAATCTCCTAAGACAATTTTCATATGATATCGTGAAAGGCTATCAAATAAGCATTCTAATTCTTCATAGAACTCATCCTTGATCTTGTCATCTTTATCTTTTGTGGGGCATGTACATTTACAATTAAAAAATTATGTTGTTTACCCTTTAGAATTATGCATGATATCCTATCACTAACAAACTTAATATCTTGGATAGCGGATAGGATCCTCCTTCTGACTAAAAAAACCCGTTCCAAAGCAGGTCTTTCTGCACCCCCGTAGTATACGCAAAGCTTCCTGATTCCTGACTACCTTCTGCTGGCCACCGAACTTCCTGTAAAGAGGCTATATCCAAGGGCGATTTATCTAGTTCCCGCGTTAATATCTCTAGTGCCCCGCTAGTGTATAAAGTCCTAACATTCCATGTTCCTAGGAACATGCCACTGTGTTTGAGCCTTTGGCATGGGTTCCCTGAAGTAGTCCCCGCCCGGAGAACCGAATGGGGGACTATTTGACCTCCGGAAAATTTTACCCCAGTTGAACTCTTGTCCGCATTTCTTGACGGTTTTATTCTTACGGTGAAAAATCGTCACTCTTTCGACCAAGGTACTTTTTTCGTCTGGCTTATCACCTTCGACCAGTCCGGTCTCTTTGGCCATAAAAACGATTACAATTTTTCTGCCATCTACCGCACAAAATTTGAATTTCTTCATACTACCAACATTCAAGGAATAATTCAGCTATTAGAATAAGTTACAAGTAGCTAAACTTTTCAACTTTTTTTTTTTTTTTTTTTTTTAGAATTTCCAACAAATAAAACACCAATAAACTTAACGAAGTTATTTAGGTTCTTCAATTATGGCTTTAATAATTTAATAAAAGTTCTGATTAATTTTATGTTGTAAAGTTGCTGACGTCTGTCACAGTGGTCCACACAGAGATAACCCACTATTGGGTCCACACACGACTCACAGGCAATAGATAATCTAAATATTTAAGCTGAGTTTATTCGGCAGTGGGTTATCTCTGACTTGGGACTCCAGCTTAGTGCGCGTGGCTGCTCAATAGATGGCAGGCTGGATCCCAGTGAGTGCAGGAAGCTGCCCACCAGGTGGCAGCAGAAAGTGGGAGAGAGTGGTTGGCAGCACTGCCGGAAGGAAAAAGAAGAAGCCATAGACATTCATTCTAATCGTTCTCTACCCTACAGAGTTAACCCACTCTTTCTCTATGTTCTAATCCTGTAGGTATATCAGGGATTATCCCTGCTCGGTTCTCTATGGTTCTAATCTAATGATGCTTGCATCGGTTGCTTGTGGAAGAAGGCAGAGGCGATTGTTATCATTGTTATTGTGTGTGTTTGTAATTGACCATGTGCTTTTATTAGTGCTTTATTTATCATTCTAACAATTATCTTTCAAACAGTGTTTTCTCTAGTGCTAGTGCTTAAAATATTCATTCATTGGTTTATTTATATTCCATTGTTTTTAAAAAGAGAAATGACACACAACGTATATATTCGCTTAGCGAGTCAAAGGGTTGATAACACAATACCTGTTGCAATTGATCCACCAAAACTGTACACACCAGGTGAAATAATAACATGTGCTTCTGGATTTATGGGGTAATTATCGTATTCCAGTAGTTATAAATTTGTAGGAATAATAACCATGTATAGTTTTCATATCTTAGTGCATCTACATACTTTTATGAAAGTAATTTTCATAGATCTAAGACCATAACCTATCTCATATGTACAATGTGTTTTATAGGGGACATGGAACATATCTGGAAGAAGAAGCACACACTGCATCAGTTGCAGGAGTGGTACAACAAGTAAACAAATTGATATCGGTGCAGCCATTAAAAAATAGATATGATGGTGATGTTGGTGATGTTGTAATAGGGAGAATTACAGACGTTCAGCAAAAACGTTGGAAAGTAGATACTAATTCAAGATTAGATTCTATTTTACTTTTGTCTTCAGTCAATTTGCCAGGAGGAGAGCTGGTAATATTCATAATAGTAATGAAGTTATTCCTTTGCTGAATTGTTCCAATTTTCTAATTATTTTTGGTGATCAATCTGGTATATTGCAGTTGTTTGTTTACTTCCTCGAATATACTGAACGGTTTAATTGTTGCTGGATTTTCAACATGGATGTCACATTTACCCTAATGTAATTTATTTTTATGGAAAAAAGTCTGGTTTATGGCAGTGACAAAATCTTGTAAGTTTCCCCAGAATCGAAGTGAACATGCACGAGTTGCGTGAGTTGCTGTAATGGTTAATATAGCCTCCGGTAGATTGCTCTGCAGTTGGCATTACCAACTTTGGGAACAAATTTCCAAATGCAAAAAAAAAAAGGACGTTAACTAACTTGCCATTTCCTAACTAAAGAAAACAATTTACATGCATATTATTTATTCCCAAATGCTTAAAAAATGGACGTAAACCAACTTCCCATTTCCTAACCTAAGAAAACAATTTACATGCGTACTATTTAATAAACTATAAACTAATTTTACGTACACTAGCACTAAATATGGTTTGAAATTATTTTCAAATGTTGGCAATGTTGGAACAACATAGGAAAGTAGCAAGTAAGTAATGTATCCACGATCATATTTTACGTAAATATATAAATATAAGATATTGTAAAGAAAGCTTGAAGATCGTTGCAAAATGTTTAAAACAGTACAAAACATGTTTACAAGTGTTTAGTGCATCAGTGGCTTAAGAATGTGAGTGTAGAATTGTGACAGGCATAAAACCTACTTCACCCAAAGTTGGTTATATGGCAGACACAAAATTCTTCTAAGTTCCACAGAATCGCAGTGCGCATGCGCGAGTTGCTGTAATGGTTAATATAGCCTCCGGTAGATGGCTAGCAGCCGGTGTTACCAACTTTGGGAATAACTTCCCAAATGCTAAAAAAATGAACGTAAACTAACTTGCCATTTTCTAACCAAAGATAACAATGTACATGCATATTATTCCCAAATGCTAAAAAAATGGACATAAACCAACTTCCCATTTCCTAACCTAACAAAACAATTTACATGCGTATTATTTAATAAACTATAAACTAATTTTACGTACACTAACACTAAATATGGTTTGAAATTATTTTTAAATGGTGGCAACGTTGGAACAACATGGGAATGTAGCAAGGAAGTAATGTATCCACGATCATGTTTTACGTAAATATATAGATATAAAATATTGTAAAGAAAGCTTGAAGATCGTTGCAAAATGTTTAAAACAGTACAAAAGTGTTTACAAGTGTTCAGTTCATCAGTGGCATAAGAATGTAAGTGTAGAATTGTTGCCGACAAATAACGTACCTCACCCTATTTTATTAGCTAAGGAGGGGCAAATTAGAGTAGACCTGATGTTTTGAATAATTATTTATATGAAGACATTTTGCCACTGTGCATTTTGCAAAATGCGTTATATAAATTATTTTTGACAATAAAGGAATTAAACATTTTGGCTCAACTTTCCAACATGTGACGATTTTAAAAATATCTCATAACTTCTGTCTAAATTTGCTCTTACGTTTTCATTTTTAAAAACAATTACTTCTATTTTGAATGTATTTTATATGTTTTCTAATGATTATTCAAATATATTTATTTTTACAATATTCAACTATACAATGATGTGGCAACCATATTTGGTGTTCCAATGCAGCCAACATGTACTTCCTAAATTCAACTTGTTACAGTGCAGCTAACATACAGCTTATAACTTACTATATCTAACTAACTCACTGGCACTATCGAACCCGTTGGTTCATGGCTGCGCGGAAATAAGTTCACACACATCCCTATCCTAAGCCAATGTTTTCCAATCATCCCCTGTATAATCTACTTCCTTCAAAGACATAGTTAATGTAATTCTCCCACCTCATTCTTGGTCTACCAACTGGGCGTTTTCCCTCTGGTTTTCCTACAAGAAGGTTCCATGCACGTCTTTCATTCCCTATTCGTGCCACATGTTCTGCCCATCGCAGTCTATGAGACTTAACTGTTCTCATTGTATTTGGCTTCCTATGAAGACCACATAGTTCACTGTTATGTAGTCTTCTTCATTCACCTGTCTGTTCATCTCTCTTTGTTCCAAAAAATTCCTAAGACTTTATTCTCAAATACTCGTAATCTCATTTCCTCCCTTAAAGTAAGAGTCCATGTTTCGCATCCATATAATATAACTGGTAGAATAATAGTTTTATATATTTTCAGTTTAACGTTTTTTGAAAGGAACTGGGACGTCAAGAGTCTCTGTAATGCATAATAGCACGCATTTCCAGAATTGAGCCTATTATAACTTACTATATACTAAATTAATTATTTACACTAAACCCAAAACCACAATAATAACTAAAACCACACTAAGCAACTAAACTGCTGGATAAACTTCCCAAATATTTTCTTTTAGTTCTTGAAAAGGGTCTGCCGATCTATTTTTGCAAAATATGATCAAACTCCTACCTAGGATAAATCTAGTTAGAGTAATTATTAATGAGTTGGTTATTTTGACTCACATTTTTTTATTTTTATGCAGACCTGGTTTTGTCACTTTCGTGCGACGTTGATGCATTCCAAAAGAAATAGAGAAAAATGTAATAAATTTCAAGAAATATGAGGTGAGTCAAAATAACTAATTCATTAATAATTAAAAGAAACCTCATAGTGTTATTTTCTACATATAATAAACTAGATTATTTTATTTCGGTTAGCTTTTTAAGTTGAAATTTCAGTATTGGGGTTATTATAGGTGTTTGGGATGTTTCTCCAGTGGTTGGCAATGTGGTTCCAATATTTTGTATGTGTTGGCCGCATCCCATAATTCCATACTGTAACCATAAGGATCTGCTGACGTATGCGTCGGACTAAAAAAATTTCTCATCACATGTTGGAAACATTTTTTCAACATTTTAAATAATTTCCTAGCATATAGTTCGCTGAAAAGAACTAGGGGAAACAATTCAGCAAAGGAATGTACTTAATTAATATATTATTCAGAATTACTAAAACTCATCTTATAAAAAAACTTAGATATCCTCACAATATTTTTCATCATTGACAGCATTGGATATTCAACACAAAGGAACTAGTGGTGTCAGTGTAAAATAGTAAAAAGCTAACAAAAGTAATTGGGGATTCTGCACTTTAATTTATCTGATTTCAAAGTCCTATAGAACAACTGTGCGCATGCATCAGAGTTTATAGAGCCAGCAATAACTCACCATCGAACCACATATCGATTATTATTTTTTTATTGTTTTATGAATTTAGACACATTTAAAATGTAACGAACCTAAAAGCTAACTAACTAACTCACACTTAATCTAATTCATTTACTCCAACCTAGGGTGGACCCCATGAAATGCCCTTTTTTTCACTCCTTAGTAATCGCAACCATCGATAACTCACTGGTTCCAACTACATAATATACTCTCTGGAGAAAAAGCAAGTCACCATCATAATATGTGTATTTGAATAAATACTTAAAAATTCTAAAATAAAGTTATAAAAATTGTTTTAAATATTTTAAAATGTTACTAAATACAGAAGAAGAGTTATATATAATTCATGATAATAAACTGGAAAATCAAGGGTAAATCATTCTAAATAATAGCCAAATAATTTTCTTATACTGCCTACTTGAAAGCTAACAAAAGTAACTCACCATACCCACTTGATAGAATTAGCAAATACAAAGAATTATTAAAATTCATCGGAGAACATATTGTTTAAACAACTCACCTCATAGGATTCATGCTTCCATGATATCGCGATTTCAAACATAGTCATGTTCGTCGGAGTTATGGCTGACGATGAACATGACTATGTTTGAAATCGCGATATCATGGAAGCGTGAATCCTATGAGGTGAGTTGTTTAAACAATATGTTCTCCGATGAATTTTAATGATTATACCTCATAATGTTTACTTCCCAACATTAATTAAATATAAATACAAAGAAGTTTTTTAATATTTGAAGGTAGGATGAGTTATTAGCATTTTAATTGCTATAAGCAGAATTCTTGGGGGATTCTGTGCCACTACATAAATTCAAATAAAAGAAAGAAAAAAACACAATTTATTGTTGCAGTATGTGAACAATTACCTGTGTGTATATATATGTTGATTTTTACCCAAAAAATGTGAGAAATGCTTTAAAATGTAGTCAGAAGTTAAGCTGAAAGTAACCTAAAATCACCATATTAAATGTATTATAGCCTCACTATGATGGTTGTCCAGTGGCTCGCTTTGTTTCCCCGCAGATGTTATATATAATTAAATACAAAGATGCCGACTACTGCCACTATAATAGTTTTGCATGTTAATCATTGTCAAGCATTGTCACGCGGCACCCGCTTTTATATAAACAGACAACCATCATAGTGAGGCAATAATAATAAAATATGTATTAGTCATTGCTCAAACAGTCTAGCCAAATTGTTACAAAATTCCGCTAATAAACAAGTGAACGCGGCTGAAGTTTCATTATGTGCAATAATTTTAAAATACCCTTTTTAATTCCTTCATAAATCCTGTCAAATTTTATTCTTAGAGTTTAATATTTTTAATTATTTCCCACCATTTTCAATGATTTTTACATTTTTCTAATGATTATTCCAATATATTTTTTCTATGATATTTAACAACATAGGGCTTACATAACATGAAGACATGACAGCCATATTGATTTTAACGAAAATTATATACAACAACAAATATGTTTCAATGCAGCCAACATAGAGTGTGCTAATTCTCTACACATATACTTCAGAATTTCAGAACTTACTATTTATTTCTGGGCATTGCATTCTTTAACAGGTTAGAGTGCTTAAATTACATTAGGTTAGCTTTTAGGTTGGTCTTTCACAGTTAGAATATTTAAATTGTTTTAGGTTTGTTAAATATTGTGTATATGTTGGCTGCATCGCGTGATTTCATAGTTTAAACCACTTTGTGTTTGTTGGTGCAAGCACGTGATGTCTGCCTCGGACTTAAAAAAATTTCTCACTGCGTATAATGGATAATTTATCCAGTGAACGCTAAACTAATCTGGTTTACACTAACTCACCCATTTTCTCATCCTAAATTGCCTAAACTAACACTAACTTGCCCATTTTGTCACCTAATTTGCCCAGTTATCTAGGTGGACTTCCCTTATATATGAGGAAACAAATTGGCCAACATGACACTAGTGATCACTTGTTCTCCAATCGAATATTCACAGGTGATACCCTGACATAAGTCCACCGCTGTGGTCTCGAGGTAGCATGCTGCCTTGTCACGCAGCAGGCCTGGGTTCGATCCCCGGTCGGGGCAGTTTTTCTGGGTGAGGTTTTTATCGGGGTTTTTCCTCACCTGTAAGACAAATGTCAGGAAAACTTTAAGGCCCAAAAGGTCCCTGAAATCATATGGCATCATCATCATCCTTACCATTATCATCATCACCATCATCCTTCACCAGTGTGGAAAGCAACGGGAAGCTACCACACCTACACAATTCCCTAGTAAAGCTGCAAAACATAGCATGGAAATGCTATGAATGCAGTGAAGGACCTGCCTTCGGGCAGAATTACTATGGATGGACCCTGACATAGAATAGCCGAATTCTGTTAATTCTGTTCTAGTATTGGAAGAACTGTAATAGCAGATAAAATAAAATATGTATAAAAAAGAGAATATGTACAGAATTCTATTCAACTTAAGATAAATTAAAATGTTTCATACCTCTCCTCATAATAGATCTTCTAAGTAGATTGCTATAATAAAATAAATTGACATAATATTAGTTGGAAAAATAGTACTGAAAATGGGTTTGCCATGAACCCAAAATCGCGATCTACTTAGAAGATCGATTATGAGGAGAGGTATGAAACATTTTAATTTATCTTAAATTAAACCTCATAGTGATTTATTCCTATAAAAGTTCAATTCAACTGTTGCCAATTTTTCTTGTATATGTTTTAGCGAAGGAGATCTGTGGAAGATGAGCATATGATGAGGAAGTATCTGCAGGAGGGAGACTTGATTAGTGCTGAAGTGCAGAAGAAAAGCCACGAGGATGGTTCACTCTTATTACATACAAGAAGTTTGAAATATGGCAAAGTAATTAACTATTAATTTCTTTCCCTCTCTAAATCTCATACTTTTATGACTAGATAATTTGTAACAAAAAAATAGCCATGAAATGTATGCCATATTTAGCATATTAAGAGAAATGCATCGGAAAAGGAACACCGATATCTTGAAAGAATGAGTTCAAATCGGATCCCCAAAGCTGTTTATAATTATATACCAAGAGGAAGAAGATCACTGGGCCGTCCTATGAACCACTGGAGGGAAAATTTTCTATAGGATCGTAACAGGCCTTGGCCTAATACTTGGAGGGAAGAAGAAGAAGAGAACTGCTATTTTTCAATGGTTCGATGTTGACTTAAGTCAGTAATACTCTTGCCTCCCAAAAAGATTTGCTGATTCAGACCCCAGTTTACAATCAAAGAAAACTCTTTGAAACCGGTCCTGGATTTATAAAAAAATATATGAAATGAGATGTGAAATCTATTTAATGATTATTAAATAAAACCTGGTTGGTTTTACTGCCTAAAATTATCAGTTCTAGTCCACTGCTGTGGTCTCGAAGTAGCGTGCTGCCTTGTCACGCAGCAGGCCCGGGTTCAATCCCCGGTCAGGGCAGTTTTTCTGGGTGAGGTTTTTATCGGGGTTTTTCCTCACCTGTAAGACAAATGTCAGGAAAACTTTAAGTCCCAAATAGTCCCCAAAATCATATGGCCATCATCCTTATGTTTATCATCAACCTTCACCGGTGTGGAAAGCAACGGGAACCTACCACATTTACAATTCCCTAGTAAAGCTGGAAAGCATAGCATGAAAATGCTATGATTGCAGTGAAAGACCTGCCCTCAGGCAGAATTACTATGGTTGGATTATCAGTTCTATTATCATTCATGTGTATAACGTCTGACCTAAGCCAATCTGCTAATTTTAATATATTTCATCACATCAGATTCATTATATAATTTAGATAATTCAAAATTATATCTCCTTCTCCAATTACCAATATCTTGCACAACTTCATTGATGGGTCTAAGTACTCTCCTTTCGAAAAATCCCAATTATCACTCATCAGACTAAGAAAAGGTTTAGTTTTCAGAGGCATAAGTTATTACTACTGGTCTCACAAGATTTGTAATGTAAACGTCTTGACTGTTGGTGTTTTCTAATTTAACTGATATATATAACTGATCCCTAAAAATCTTTCCGCAACCAAAAAAAAAAAACATTCCCAGCCATAGTAATAACCTCAAGGCAGCAATATGTTTTCGTCCAATGCTACTAGATTGTATTATGATATTTCTGATACTGGGTGGGGCACCCTGGAAAGCAGAAATATATTATCCTAGTCATACATGTTAATGTAGACAAGAATCCCCTTGAACCTAAAACTAAATTCCATATATACCATGTGGGCAAGTACAGGAAAAATGTCTGTGCTTTGAGCAGAATTGAACCTGGGACCTCATGAACTGTAGTCAGAAGCTTTGACCACAAAACATAGAGAATGGTCTCAGCAGTTTTATTATTCTTGCAGATGCTGAATATGTAAAACTGAGCACTATTTTAAATTTGTAAATAAGAGGGATGATCAATACAATCTTTAATAAATTAATGAGTCATTTTAACATCTTTGAACTTTGAATACAATCTTTGCTGATATACTAATTCCGAGCTAAGTTCCAGTTGTACTGTAAACAAACTTGGAGAAGGTATTACTCCTGTGTTCTACTTTTACCTGCCGTATAACTGAATTGTCATCGATAGAAATATTGTTCTTAGACAACATCATATTTTATGGGAAATAATACTGAATACAAGGTGACATGGTAGCAATAATTAGGAACTTCCTCCATTTATTTATTTATTTATGACAAAAAATTATGTATGGATCAGAAGTTTAAGCTTTTTCCATGATGTCAATAGATATCTTTTATTTATAATTTCATTACAAACAAAATGTATGCTCTATGCTGACTCATCTGTAAATTCTGCTCTTATTTTCACCACATCGTCAATGGCTAATGTGGGATATTTTTCACTAAACTGTTTGAAAACATTAAAAATAATTTGTTTCTCTCTGCTTTCCAAAGTTTTAAGAAATTGTACAGAAGCGACCATTTAAAACAACTTATGTTCCAATGTCTTCTGCATTGTGCATGCATAAGAATGTAACAATGCTTATTTAATCTATTAAAATTATAATTATATATTTTAAGATTCTCGTATATAACTTACATAGGCATGTGCTAGATAATATATATTTTTATTTCCTTTATTTCACGTGTTAGAGAGCAAACTACATTTTCTTACACGCTTAATGGTAAAACCATTATTCGACCAATGAAAATGCAGTCATACATCTGGTTTGTTTACATTACAACTCAAAATAGATATAGCTGGCATGTATTTAGTTTTCTTAATGGGAGAGGATAAATGACCTAAATTAATGTATCGATGGCAACTTTGGTACAAGGAAAAGGCAGACTAAGAAAAACATGGAATTACTGAATAGGAGAGAATTGAGACCTGAAGATGTACAGGTTAGAAGGTTGTGGAGGGTTGGCATAGGAAGATGTTAATAATTGTAGAATCCCTGACATATATAGATAAAATATACAGTGTGTTGATCATGTATTGCAAAATAAAATTAGTTTTATTATTACAGCTGTCACAAGGAGTTTTGGTGAAAGTCCTGCCATCTCTTGTGAAGAGACGTAAAACTCATTTCCATAATCTTCTATGTGGAGCAAGTATAGTTCTTGGTAATAATGGTTACATTTGGATCTGTCCTACCACCAACAGAGGAGGAGATGACAATATGGGTGGTTTTACACAAAACCTTGAAGAGGTAATATTTATATGCTCAAAGGCATATTTGTTGTCTTAATTATGTACATTGTATCTCATATAGTAATATACATAAACTGTGATACTCTATCCCATTTGTAAAAAATAAGCAGTTGTTCATTTTTGAGGTTGATAATAAAAACAGGACCATACCATTTTGAAAACAGCAGTTCTTGTCCGATCACCGGAGTTGAGAAACATTGTGTGTGCTTAGTATGTGACTTTATGCACTTAAGGACCAATTCAAATCACAAATTCTAAGTCTGGATGCAAAACTAAAAATCTACAAAACCATAGTGAGACTAGTTGCTATTCAAGGCAGTGAATGCTGGACACTTAGCAGAGAGAATAGAGAAAGACTTGAAAGGGAAATCCTGAGGGAGATCGTGGGACCTATAAGTGATCATGGAGTATAGTGGATAAGATATAACGATGAAATCTACAACTTGTGCTCAGTTCCAGATATTGTAAATGTTATTTTTTGAAGAGAAAAATTGTACTCTCAGACTGGGGCTTGAACCCAGGACCTTTGGCTTTCTAGGCCAATACTCTACCGGCTGAACTACCTGAGTAAGTTCCAATCTAAATGCAAATTCTTCTCTTATATATGCTGTTAATTCCCTTGCACCAAATTCTATGAAACCTTTGCTTCTATCTTGCAAATGGCAGCTTCTTGTTAAGAAGACATTTGTTTTGAAATTTTACATTACATTATAAAGCCAGTATGGCTTCTTTCAATGTTTTTATTATTCATTTCATTGAGATGTATGAAATTAATAATAAAAACATTAAATGTTATTAAAATTGGCAGACTGAAATGTGTAGCAGGAATTAATAGACTGTAAATACTAAAATATAATTAATACAATTAATAGTAATAATTGGAAGGTGCACAAATGTCCATATGAGTCTATTACCAATATAGGAACCCCAAACGAATGGACCTACCCCTCTAAGGTATAATGAAACATGTGCATTTGGAGTGGGTAGATAACTTTATGGGAGGAGTTATAGCCCTTATAAGGCGAGGACGCGTGTGAAAACTTTCTCACACACTCTCACACTCATATGTTCTACAAGAAACAAGTCCTACAACAACCGTCCGCGACCTTTAGTAAATTTTAAAATCTTAAGTATTTTAAAATCCAAGATATTAGTAACTCAGAATTTTAAGTGATATTAAATACACGTGGCCACGTGGACCTAAATAAACTCATCAACTCCACTCCGAATATTAGTGAGATATAAAACGATTGTAATTCTCTATACATTGTTAGTGCAAAATTATTCAATAAACTGGAGTAATAAGTTTAAAGTTATTTATAATTACATAAATAATATAAACATCCCTGAGTTATCATATTCTACCCTGAGCAAACCGGTACAAATGGGTGGGTCATATAATGAGAATGTAGGAGGAGAATGCTACTAGAAAGCTTACTCTATTGCAACCAGATGGAGGAAGAAGAAGAGGAGGACTGAAGCTGAGATGGATGGAATAGAGAAGGATCTCTGAAAGCTTGGGGTCTGGGTATGGAGAAGGAGGGTGTTGGACAGGGATGCATGGAAGAATGTCCTAACAGCAGCTAGGGCTCATAAACGGCTGTAGAGCTGGAAGAAGAAGAAGAAGAATGTGACTGCTTAGAAACACCACATGCTGTTGGTAAATCAATTTGTCCTGTGCTATAGCCTAGCAGTTTAAGGGATAATGCCTTGGTGAAGAGATGTGAGATTTACACTGGTTCAAGTCTCCAAGAGAGAAGAAATTTTCTCTCTCAAAGGATTTCAGCCAGTATAGGACCGGTTCCTACCTGGCATTGTGAGGAATTTAGATAGCTACAATAATTAATGACTCCAGGTTGAGAAAACCAGCTGTAATACCTGGGGGACCCAACATGCTGACAATATGTCACCCTTACACTGGTTGGATGACAGTCATCTTCTGTGATTAACACATGTGGATGTGAGGTCAGTAGCTAGGTTGGTAGGTCAAAGGCGTTCTACAGCAAAAATGAAGTTCCTATACCTATCATCAGTCTAAAAAAAAAGCACTCTTTTTATACATGAGACAAAGTCACCCTAGATTAAGGTACATGAAATATAACCATTAGCTGCTCTGTTTCTAATTGAGCCCTTGAGTATTAAAATGGGCAAAGTCCAATTTTGGTTTATTTACATGTGAGCACATCTACTGATTGCTCAAGAGTACAATTATGATTATAATTACATTTTTCTAGTGTTACTGTTGTGACATGTGTCACATCTGTTTATCCAGTGCGGTTGTCTGTCGTACTTGGTGTGATCTGCATCGACTACCGATGTAGTTCACTTGCTCTCCACTTGGAGGCGCCTGAGTACAGCACTAGACATTTTATGTTGGTCATATTGTTTGATGCAGCATTTGTCATGCTGGCAACATTGTCGGTGCTGTGTCCAGGTCTAGCATGTCCTCGTGTGACTCGCTCTCAGTTTGTGCTAGGCTGTTTAGGACTACGGTTGTGTTTTATTAGAGGTCTGATTATCTCGCTTGTTGCTAAGCCGTCTACGTGGACGGTATTGCTTGTAGGCCGAGGCTTTGAATGCCTCGTGGTCCCTCGTAAGGAATCTGAGTATTCCGATCAAATACGTGAAATTGTTCTAATATTAATAGTGTAGTAGGCCTATTCGTAATAAAACTTAATTATAGCTGCCAAAGTGTTCTACAAATTCTTTCTCGACATAAAAATCCCAGCGACCTAGCAGAGGACTTTTCGACCATTGAATCTAAATTTAGTCGTGTTGCGAGTTTGTTAATTCTTTCAACATTGTGATCATGCTTACACAACAGTTACCAAGTGTCTATTAAAACAAATAAAATATTTATTCTTTGTATTACTATTTATAATATATTTAAGCAAGTATTTAGAAGAAAATTCTGTGTTCTCGAAATGCAGCCTGGCCCATTTTAATACTCAAAAGGCTCAATTCAAAGTACTATTGACAACAAAATTATAACTCTGAACTCTAATTTTTTTAATCTGATTATACAATGACAGGAAAGCTGAGACCAAAGGGATTATAAATTGAAGTGCTCATACTTTTCTCGCTAGAGGTCCTTCTGAAAGCTATTTGGTGATACTCAGATCTTTAGATCTGAGTTTACAGGGACAAGTAATTTTGCTACATATTTAGATGTAATATTTTAAATTTAACATTTCCAATACGATATCATATGAAAATTATCTTAGGAGATTTTAATGCCAAAGTGGGGCGGGAAGATATATTCAAACCAATAATAGGTAAATTCAGTCTTCATGAAGATAGTAACGACAACGGGGTTAGATTAGTCACATTTGCCACATCAAAGAATCTCATTGTTAAGAGCACAACATTTCAGCATAAGGATATTCATAAATACTCGTGGACGTCCCCAGATGGAGAAACTCGGAACCAGATAGATCATGTATTAGTGGATAAACGCTGGCACAGTAGCATCATCGATATTAGATCAGTTAGAGGGACAGACTGCAATTCGGATCATCATCTGGTCAGAGTGAAAATCAGACAATGGCTATCACTTATGAGAGGAACAAATGCTAAAGATGATTCTGTAAAATTTGAATTAAAAAACTTGAGAAATGATGACATGCGGCAAGAATACCAAATCAAAATTGCTAATAGATTTGAAGTACTGGAATCTTCAGATGACAATGTGGCAAACGAAGAAGAAACTGATATAAATAAAGGATGGGAGGCTATAAGAGATACTATTAATTTGTCAGCATCAGAAAGCATTGGTTGTTTAAAAAAGAGGCAAAACAAGAAATGGTTTGATGAGGAATGTGCCGACATTGTAAAGAAAAGAAAGCTAGCAAAAATGAAATGGTTACACGAGCCAAATGAGGTAAACTTAGAGCAATTGGGTAGTATTAGACGGGAAACCACCAAGTTACTAAAGAGTAAAAAGAGGGAATATTTGACAGAGAAGATTAATGATCTTGAAATGAATGCAAAAAATAGGAACATTAGAGAATTATATCAGGGAATTAGTATAGAGAAGAAAGGGTTTCAGGCTAGAACAAACATAATTCGGAATGAAAATGGGGATATGATTGCAGTTTCCAGGAGTATATTAGATAGATGGAAAAGTTATTTTAATCAGCTATTAAATGTACATACAGAACAGGACATTGAGGAGGATAATTTACAGACAGCAGAAATGCTAGTCGCAGAACCAAGTGCATTAGAGGTTGAAATGGCGATTGAAAAATTGAAGATGTATAAAGCATCAGGTTCAGATGAGATCCCAGCAGAACTGATAAAATCAGGGGGAGAAAATTTGATGGACAAGATACGCTGGTTGCTTAGTATGATTTGGGAAAAAGAAGCTCTTCCAGATGAATGGAAAGAATCAATTATTGTACCAATTTGTAAGAAAGGAGATAAAACTGATTGAAACAACTACAGGGGCATCTCATTACTTTCAACTTCATACAAAATTCTAACAAATATATTAGTAAGCAGACTTACTCCCTATATTGATGACATTCTAGGAGATCATCAATGTGCATTTAGAAGAAACAGGTCTACAACAGATCAGATTTTTAGTATAAGACAGATTTTAGAAAAGAAATGGGAATATAGTGGTACTGTACATCAACTATATGTAGACTTCAAAAAAGCATATGATTCAATTAAGAGGGAAGTTATATAGTATCCTGCTGGAGTTCGGAATTCCTAAAAAGTTAGTTAGACTTATACGAATGTGTCTAAATGGCACAAAGAGTAGGGTGCGTGTAGGCAAACAGTTTTCGTACACTTTTGAAATCCAGAATGGGTTGAAGCAAGGAGATGCACTGTCTCCTCTACTATTGAATTTTGTACTAGAGCATGCCATTAAATCTTTAGAGAATGAGGAAGGCTTACAACTGAATGGCAATAAACTGTTAGTTTATGCTGATGATGTAGTATTGTTGGCCAATAGTGAGGAGATACTAAAGGACAATACACACACACTATTGGGTAACACTAAGAAATTAGTGACTGGAAGTAAATATCAATAAAACTAAATATATGGTCACACATAGAAATACATTGTATAATGGAAATGGACAGCTAATGACAAATGAGGGAAATTTTGAGGAAGTGGCTGAATTCAAATACCTAGGAACAATAATCACGAATAGGAATGAGATGCACAAAGAAATTAAACATAGACTCAATTCTGGAAATGCGTGCTATTATGCATTGCAGAGACTCTTGATGTCCCAACTCCTTTCAAAAAACGTTAAACTAAAAATATATAAAACTATTATTCTACCAGTTATACTGTATGGGTGCGAAACATGGACTCTTACTTTAAGGGAGGAAAGGAGATTACAAATATTTGAGAATAAAGTACCTAGGAAAATTTTTGGACCAAAGAGAGATGAAGAGACAGGTGAATGGAGAAGACTACATAACAATGAACTACATGGTCTTTATAGGAAGCCAGATATAATAAGAACAGTTAAGTCTCGTAGACTGCAATGGGCAGTACATGTTGCACGTATGGGGAATGAAAGACTTGCATGGAAGCTTCTTGTAGGAAAGCCAGAGGGAAAACGTCCAGTTGGTAGACCAAGAATGAGGTGGGAGAATAACATTAACTATGATTTGGGGGAAGTAGATTATACAGGGAATTATTGGAAAACATTAGCTCAGGATAGGGATGTATGGAGAGCTTATGTCTGCGCGGCCATGAACCTATGGGTTCGATAGTGCCCGTGAGTAAGTAAGTAATACTAGACAATATTATTTTGAAAAAAAAAATTAACACTTGAGCCGGATTTAAATCGTGGACATCTCGTTCTCCATATGAGTATGCTATCCATTACACCATCCAAGCTACAATACAAATGATGTTTTTATTATTGATTTAACATTTCTCATTCGAGTCTCGGTCTAGGCGAAAAAAAATTTTCTCTTCAAATATAATTTATCTTTCAGTGAGAAATGTTAAATCAATAATAAAAACATCATTAGAAGCCTTACTAGCTTTATAAAGTAATGTTAAATTCCCAATAAATGTCTTCTTAACTAAGAAGCCACCATTTGCAAAGATAGAAGCAATGGTTTCAAAAGCATTTGGCGATAGGGAATTACAACGTATATAAGAGAAAAATTTGCTTCTAGATCGTAACTCGCCTCGGTAGCTCAGTTGGTTGAGCACTTGGCCCGGAAAGCCAAGGGTCCCGGGTTCGAGTCTCGGTCTAGGCGAAAATTTTTCTCTTCAAATACAATACAAATGTTAACATTTCTTTTCACATATACAATTTAAGAAATGTTAATGTTTGTATCATAGCTTGGATGGTGTAGTGGATAGCAAACTCATGGGGAACGAGAGATTCAAGCCTGTTAATTTTTCTTTTCAAAATAATTTTGCTATAATTCATATCTATTTATAAAAAGACTTTTTTATGGAATAAATATACATATAAAATTTTAGAAATTACTGTATTTACCCAAATATAAGACCTTTTCTAAAATGTGAAATCCAAAAAAAATCATGACTTGTTTTAAATTTGCAGACTAGGGAATATCTAGTTGAGGTCCATGTTTCTACATTGCATTATAGGATACATAGCTGCTGGCTGATGAGGTCAATGATTTTACGCTGTGCAGTACACAGTTGCCAGCTAGGAAATTATCTTAACGCAACACCAGATAAATAATATGTGGTTGAAATTAAATATAACATGATACCCAATAGGAAAGCAGGAAATTTTGGTTTGGTAAAAAGAATCTTGAAAAGGACATTAAAAAATTATAATGGTAGCAGTGAATAAATTTCTTATGGTTGTAAAAGTTAAATAGATATGTCGAAATATGCAGTAAAATATTGTGAGTTCACAGATCGTGACTGGTTTTTGGAGACATTATGATGTGATGCTAATTTTATGTTGATGGTATGGATTACTTCGGGTGTATAATTTATTGATGAAAATTGGTTGTAAAATACACTTTGTTTGGATCACTAACAGAATCAGAAGCTATGAACAACTGTGCAGCAGGGAGAAAATTTGATGTCTCCTAAAGTAACATTCTGCAAAAATTGAGAAACTTTCGCATACCAAAGATGGGGAAATATCTCAAGTTATTGAGTATGTGCGAGAGAAAATAAATAAAAATATTCTTATCAAATGAGAAGTGATAAGAACAAAAGTGCAAAATAAAGCATGAGTTTGTACAAATGGAAATGGACAGCATGAATGATGCACCATTCAAAGCCAGTGTCAGTTGATGCATGTGTATGATGTAAAGACATCAGTTGTGGTGGTGAAAATAGTGATGACATGGAATAGTATTGGTTAGTAAATCAAAAACATTCTTAAAAAGCATCTTCAAAATTGGGGGGTCATGTTCATTTTGAGGTCAACATATATTTGGGTAAATAGGATAGGTTTTTCTTGTATTCAGTACAAAAAATTTAACAGTAAAATTGCATAATTTGCAGGTTGTCCCACATCAAGATAGAGAAGTGATTGCGAGATTACGAAATTGTATCCTAGCTCTTGGAAATTGTAGGCTGATGCTGTATGATACTAGCATTCAATATGCATTTGAAGAATCTCTTAAATATAAGGTAAGTTACTTTTAAAATGTAATTAAATTTCCCATCGAATAATGATACAACCAGCAACAACTTTCGTAAAATTTGTTTTAGATTGAATACTAGTTTACAGTCGAGCTCAGTTGAGTGCTAAATGATGTCATGTACATAGCAGTAGCCCAACTTGCTGAGTAAGTTGGGAAAGATTACATAAATAACAGAAAACAATGAATTCAGTTTAATACCCTAAGATCACAAAAAAAAACTCAAACTCAAGTTTAGAAAATAACAGGTAAATATTCTACCATCTGACCTAATATAGCCAGTGCTTAACGGATATAACTATACAATTTTTCAAGTATTTGTTATCACCTTACCTCATATTCTTGTCTTGTTTTTAGTAATGCCTGAACTGGGATTTAAACCTAAACTCCTAGCTTTGTACACTAATGTGCTGATTGTAAATGTCTAGAATTTGATATAGTGATTAATAAAAATTAATAAAATGACTTGTATCTCACCACACTCTGTATTCTTCAAGCACGGAAACTGCAGTATTCAAGAGAAATCCCTCCCATCTTCAGTTATAATGATGGCTGAAGATGGAAAGAATTCCTCTTGAAAACTGCAGTTTCCGTGCTTGAAGAACACGAAGTATGAGGTGAGATACAACTCCTTTTATTAATTATTAATTGAAATAAACCTCTTATTTTCCATAATTAATTAATGAATTGGATATAGTGCTTAATTTTATTAGAATAATAATTAAAGACTATAATGGAAGAAAAAATGGTTGATCTAAAAAGTAGACAAAATATGTGAGGTGATTTTTTATTAATATTAAATTATTTATACTTCATTGTGTTACTTCTCCAATGTTTGAAAACTAATTTGCTTGCTATCTCTGTAGTTGTATTATGCATATTTATAATTTGATAAATACTGAGTTTAGTTGATGTACAGCCTTTGAAATAATTGTTGGCGTACAGGTAATTTTCAAGTCCCAGAATGAAGCCACTGCGCATGACCAGAGGTCAGTTGTTTTGTTCACAAGTATACAACTATTTGAGAAATTAAAATCCGTTCTATTTCGTTGTGTGTCGGGTAATGGAAAATAATTTTGCGTATATAAGTAGTGCGATAAATGCTATAAATAAAACAAAGCAAAAAATAAAACAAAACAAAGAAAATTAATTGAAATAAGGACGAGAGAGACAAAAAACATGATAGCAGGATCGAACACGTGACCTCCTGCGTGGGAAATAGAAGCTCCCTCCAGTAGACCACAACCGTTCCCTGCTAGAATCATTCTGTATGAAGCGATGCAATACTTCAGGACTTACTTGTATAATGAAATTATATATTAACTTGTCTTAATTTAAATTAATCAGACGCAGTTTACATTAATAGTGGAAATAAACAATCTTGTTATGCCTTGTGTTTTTTAAACAAAGTAATGAGATTTTACAATCGTTATTCATTAGAGCTGTTTCCTTTAATTAATTAATTTCCCTATATATATATATATATATACAAATTTATTTATATAACATAGCCTGGTATCGTGTAGGCATTATAAAAAAATAATGATGTTATTAAATAAATCCCTGACCAGGATCGAACCAAGTCCTGCGTCGTTGCAAGAAAGCATCTTACCAACTGCTCTACTAAGCAAAGGATACAAATACTGCATCAGAAGTAAGCACTAATTTACAATTGATTGGTTTAAGAGACCATTACTTGCTTTCAGTCATCTGATAACTCTCTTAACTTAGAAATTCAATTAATAAATTTATTTGTGAAATTCTTTCAATAATGATTGGTATAAATCTATGATTGTTTCCTTATGCCGTTGGATTTGACCTCAAAGGAGACAGTACATGTAACAGTTTACTAGTGTGAATCGCTCTTCAAAACTTTTAACTGTCCACCATCAAGAGTTGCACCATCATTTTTTTCAAAGGCTATACATTATTTATGGAAATTTCAGTTGATTGCAAATTAAGAATATTTCAATCTGTATTGTTCTTCAACATAATTATCTTGCTTTTGTAAAATTAGTCATTTAAGTAGATCTGTTAAATATTTTGAAGCAGAATTGTACAAGTGGAAAGAATTGTTGATGTTCGTATCAGAGTTTGGATGGTGTAATCAGTATCATACTGACATCCAGAGTCAGGTATCTGAGGTTCGAATCCCGGTCCAAGCGTTAATTTTTCTTTCTAAAATTAGACCTGTTTTTAGCTTCAGTAGACATTCCATCCATCGGTCTTTTGAATGGATGTCCCAGTCATTTTTTCTTGTGGGATGGTAGGTAAGCATGCTTTGGAGCCTGACGTTTTTCATTCAAAGAACATGTTGTATCCATCTTTTTTTATTTCAATTTTACGATATATGTGCCCATTTCAAGATTCTGTAGCCATTTTCTATTCATCTCTATTTTTTCCAAACCACTTTATTCGATTGTTCTGATTGTGTCCATGTAAGTTTTAGTCTACAAATCATCCTTTCTGTCAGATTCCATTCATAAATATTTGTTGGTAATCTGTCTATATTTATAAATTTTGTTTTTCTGAAGGTTCCATGTGAGGTTGTTCTAAAATTCCTTACTTTTATGATGTAATGTGTATCCAGCAATTCTCTAGCATATTTAAGTGTTTTAATATACCACTATCCATAGTTCTTCTCTTCACCCATATACTCATAAGATGGCAGCCTTTAATAGTTACATTCATAGACTTTTAAATATCCCTCTTTCACCCTTGGAATATAATAATGAATTGAATATTATTAAACAATTAGCTATTAATAATAACTATGACCCTAAAATTATAGAATATTTAATTAAGAAAGTTCATTACAAAACAATTAACAAAGTTTTTCCTTTACCCAAAGAAAACATAAAGAAATATGTCGTAATGTCATACATAGGCCTACTTTCAAATAAAATATCTAAACACTTTAAAAAGTTGAACATTAATGTGGCATTTAAAACTAATAAAACTTTACAAAATATAATAAAAAACAATAAAACCAAAATAAAAAAAGAAAAATTATCAGGTGTATATAAATTGAAGTGTGGCACATGTGACAGTGTCTATATAGGACAAACTGGTAGACCTTTTAACTCTCGGATAAAGGAACACATGAGAGCATATAACAGAAATTTACAATATTCAAAATATGCTAACCACCTATTCCAATTTAATCATTGTTTCGATCCAAATTTTGAAATTTTACATGTTTGTGATAAGGGTAAGAAGTTAGATATTTGGAGGCTGTAGAAATTAATAAATTTAAAAGTAGTAACAAACTGTTAAATTCTCAACTTGATTTGAATGAATCCCCTTTGTTAAATTTAAAAATTTAAATAAATATTGTTGCTTAGGTCAGTTGGAACACAATTCATAATTTGTTAACATGTCTGAAGAAGGTACAGTGTACCGAAACAGCTGTTACTGAATTATATAATAAATATGAAAATCAAATAAAACTATGTTTTATTTTTATTTTTATTTAATTGATTAATATTTTTTGTCTGTATTGTTGATGTATTTAATTACAGGTGTCAGAATTGCTTCAACCAGAACCAATGTTTGATATATGTTTCCTGACACAACAGAGACTGCTTATGCAGGAGGATGAATAACATCTTTGTTCAGTTAGTACAACATTCAACAGATATCATTTAAATGTTATGTTTTATAAAACTTTCGTATTTTAAGTCGTATAGTTTGTAATTTAAATAATAAATTTTTTATATAAATCTGTATTGATAAATGCATAAATTCCTTAACAATACTCAAATCCTCACAAACAAAACTGTTTAATATTTATACACAAACTTTTTCATCTCTTTGAGGAAAATTTTCAGCTTTTACTTGTATAACATTTAATACAGTATAAGTGACTGCTATATTCCCTCAGACTAACTTTAGTTTTTAGATTTCAAAGATGACGACTAAATATTAATTATATGATTTTAATCAAACAGATACAAAATTTTAATTACATAGGATGTGTAATTGGAAATACAAAAAAATTAAGATGTACAAAATAAAATACAGAAAACAATCAATCTTGAAATTTTATAAATTACTGGCTCTCCCAACTCTCCAATATGAATGTGAATGCTGGACTTCGACAAAGATGAAAGAATCCAGGGATGAGATTCTAATTGAAAATCAATGTTGGGAAGTAAACATTACGAGATAATTATATTTGAAGAGAAAAATTATACAGTGAGACTGGGGTTTGAACCCAGGACCTTTGCTTTCTAGGCCAATGCTCTACCACTGACAAGAGAAGTACTTATGTTGGACCAGTTGGATTGTAACAAAAATTGGAGGATATATTGAATGAAGGATACTAAATACCGTGATATTAGTCATTTCACTGCAAATTCAATAGTATGCATAATATTTAATAGGAAATAAGGAACAAGAAAAAAAAAATAGAGGCTTAACATCCGTATATGACAGAATAAATGAGTAAAACATTTGGAAAAAATAAAATATACAAATAAAAATAGAAAATGATAGTGTGGTGAACGAGGGAAGAACAAAGAAAAGGGGGCAGGTAGAGAAAGATAATAAATAATATTTAATTTTAGGAAGTTATATTTTGAGGTTATTTTAATTATATTATATAACTCAAATATCGAATATTTTATTGTACTTTCAATTTATTGAGTTTTTATGTTTAAATAGAAACAATTTGTATATACTGTACAAATACTCGACTGCGGGAGTGGAAAAAACATTCACACTCCGATGCACTGTTCAAGTAACCGTGCCGCTCTGTTGCGGTATTTATTTCGTTAGTTTATCTTTCTCTTATATTATTTTTGGTCTGGACATCTTACCTCAATATTAATGTTGATTTGTTCTTGGACATGTTTCAAAACAATTCAGTGTGGGAAAGCTGACGATAAAACAGAATTGTTTTGAAACATGTCCAAGAACAAATCAACATTAATATTGAGGTAAGATGTCCAGACCAAAAATAATATAAGAGAAAGATAAACTAACGAAATAAATACCGCAACAGAGCGGCACGGTTACTTGAACAGTGCATCGGAGTGTGAATGTTTTTTCCACTCCCGCAGTCGAGTATTTGTACAGTATATACAAATTGTTTCTATTTAAACATAAAAACTCAATAAATTGAAAGTACAATAAAATATTCGATATTTGAGTTTGTATTTTTTAACATTCTTGCCTCATATGTTTATTTTGTTGGACGATCGTTTCAAAGCTATTGCTCCATCTTCAGCTTGCCACAAACTGGTTTTTTTCTTTTCTTCAAGTTGTTGGCCCTGGATCTGTGTTCCAAAGAACTTTGTAATGAGGCTCCTTTTTCCAGGAATTTCAAAGTTCATAATTTTCTCCTTGTTCTTCTGTATATCGATTTTTTTTTCCCATATTGTGAGTTCATTGGTATTTTCTAACTAATTTAATAATTTTGTATTTATATCTATTTTGTGTTTCTCTGTCCAAACATGAGCTGCTACTGCAGATTTTTCCACTTCTCCCTTTTTACATTTCTTATGTGTTCTATAGTTCATTTGGTGGATGGGAATTACAATGTATATAGAGAAGGATTTGCGTTTAGATCGGTACTTGCTCAGGTAGCTCAGTTGGTAGAGCACTTGGTCTAGAGAACCAAGGGTCCCGGGTTCAAGTCCCGGTCTGAGCGTATAATTTTTCTCTTCAAATATGATTTATCCATCATTGAGATGTACGAAATCAATAATAAAAACTTGGAAAAAGCCGTACTGGCTGTAATGTATAATTCCCAAATATGTCTTCTTAATAAAGGAGCCGCCATTTGCAAGATAGAAGCATGGCTTCACAGCATTTGGTGGATGGGAATTACAATGTATATAGAGAAGGATTTGCGTTTAGATCGGTACTTGCTCAGGTAGCTCAGTTGGTAGAGCACTTGGTCTAGAGAACCAAGGGTCCCGGGTTCAAGTCCCGGTCTGAGCGTATAATTTTTCTCTTCAAATATAGTTCTAATGTTTAAATTTCTCTTTGTTTTCCCTATGTGTACTTTTTCATAATTTGCACATTTTATTTGATATATTCCTGATTTTTTATTATCTTAAATTTTTTTCATTTTTGTTCATTTTCATAATTTTGTTTTTGACTATAATCATTCTTTGGTGCTAATTTGAGGTTGAATTTTCAAAAAAAAAAATTTTAGGATTTATTGTGTGCCCAAGAGTGATATGTAAATTTTTTGTATCTCCTTTCCTTGGGCACACAATAAATTCCAACATTTTTTTTGGAAAATTCAACATCAAATTAGCACCAAAGTACAAGAAATATTATATCACCCTTGGGCACAAAATAAATTCCAAAAAAATTTTGGAAAATTCAACATCAAATTAGCACCAAAGAATGATTATAGTTTAAAAAGACATGAAAACCAACAAAAGTGAAAAAAAATTGAAGATAATAAAAAATCAGGAATATATCAAATAAAATTTGCAGATTGTGATAAAGTATACATAGGGAAAACAAAGAGAAATTTAAACATTAGAACTAAAGAACACATAAGAAATGTAAAAAGGGAAAAGTGGAAAAATCTGTAGTAGCAGCTCATGTTTGGACAGAGAAACAAAATAGATATAAATAGATAGATCATCGGTTGATTAATGTCTTTGACATCATCCGATTCCTAATAGCCAATTTTGTTGGTCCATCCAATCTCCTGGTTGTAGATGTTTCTTCTTCATGTATAAACATATATAAATACAAAATTATTAAAACAGTTAGAAAATACCAATGAACTCACAATATGGGAAAAAATCTATATACAGAAGAACAAGGAGAAAATTATGAACTTTGAAATTCCTGGAGAAAGGAGCCTCATTACCAAGTTCCTTGGAACACAGATCGAGGGCCGACAACTTGAAGAAAAGAAAAAACCAGTTTGTGGCAAGCTGAAGATGGAGCAATAGCTTTGAAACGATCGTCCAACAAAATAAACATATGAGGTAAGAATGTTAAAAAATACAAACTCAAATATTAAATTAAACCTCATAATGTAACTTCCTAATGATTTTAAAATGGAATATTTGTTTTATTATTTATTGATTAACACTTTTATGGCATAAATTAATACTTCTTTTTAGGACATAACAGTACATTTACAGGCGATAGTCTTGTGAGTCTGTAAAATATTTCATCAAAAGAATAAAATGGGCATACTAAATTCATTTTACGTCTTAACTAGTTAGAATCTATAGTTCAGGAAACATTTGAAAAACACGAAGAACCTGGATTGGATGATGATCAGTTTACATATTTTCTGGCAGAACTTATAGAACAAAAATATTGGAATGGGATAGAGAGCGAAAATACTTTAGATTTCGAAGACTATGCCACTTGCAATCAGAAGCTCACGCAGGTCGGATGTTCTGAAGACTTTGAAATTGACAACGAATCCAGTAAGGAACGTGAGAGATCAAGTAGCTTTGAGCCGTCTCCTGTTAAAAAACTTAAACATCCTAACGTACTGTCCGCCTATTCTGAAGAAACTTTGGAAAACATTTATGAGTATAGGATGTCAGGGAAATCTGGCCTGAAGTCCTAATCACAAATAATAAAAAAATGGCCATCATTAATTAATAACCAAAATGTAAGAACAGTTTTGAATTATATAGAAAATAAAACATCTTATCTAGCTTCACATTTAAAAAACAGGGACTCCTACAAAATCGCCCAAATTAAAGACTACATCCTTAATAAGTTTAGAGATTCTCGAGATTGGGGATTGATAGTGCACTATTGGCATTACAAATGTTTTTCGAGCGAAGGAATTGTGCTTGAATAAATTTAAAGCTTCAAAGACATTCACTTCAAATTTTAAAAAAGAAAACAATATTTCTTCAAGAGAAATTACCAAATTTGTCACTGTCAAGGATATTGAAAACGAAACTCAAACTATTGAAAATGCAAATAAGTTTGTAAGAGATGTTAATCAGACCATTCAAGAAAACTGTATACCAACAAGGAATGTGTGGAACTGTGACCAAGGTTAATCTAATTATGAAATGACAGAAAACAGAACACTGGCAGTCAAAGGCAAAAGCTCACTGTTGCTACAGTTCAAAACCTATATGGAACTACACATTCTTACACGACAGATGTGCTTATTTCAATGTGTGGACAACTTGGGAAGAGGTTATACCCCTGTTTTCAGAAGAAGATAGAACAGAATACACCTCCAAATGTGTATGTCGACTGTAGAACCAGTGGAAAAAATGACAAAAGAACATTTGAAAATATTCTTAAAACATGTGTTTAGTGAAAACATTGAAATGGATTCATCTTTAATATGCGATTCGTGCCCGGGCATAAGGACGAACAATTGCTATAGGACTGTTTACCCGATAAAAATGTAAGGCTGAAAATTATTCCTGCAGGAGCCACCAAATATATACAACCACTTGATGCTTTTTTTCCCCGTCAATATAAGATCTATGTGCGACAACTTGAAGAATATGTGCGTCTAAAATCAGATGGTGACGTGAAAATGTCTGATAGATTCTTTATTATAAAACTGCATTTCCTTGTATATAATTATCAGTAGAAATTTACAAAGATATGCGTATTTATGCTTGGACGAAGTCTGGCCATAACATGGAACAAAGTGTAACGAGATTCACAAATGTGATTGAAAATGCATTTGACATTGGTTTTAGTGAATGTGCCACATATAACTGCTCCAGGATTGCCATCATCAGATGTTCATGGTGTTCGCAAAAACTTTGTTACAACCATTTCATCGAAGACCCTCATTATTACCATTGATGTTATGGTAAATGATAATTTGTTATTCCAGTACACGAAATTATAACCGATTCTGAATTTCAAGTAAAAAAAGTAGTAGTAGTAATAGGACTTTATTAGACTAAAAGTAAGATATATACAATGTTATTTACAAATATGTGTCGCACAGGCAGTAAGCCATACATGCTGTTGACAGTCCGTTACAATAAAGTAATATTTGGTAATAGTATAAAGAAAAACAAAAAGAAAACAATAATATTACAATTACATAATAATACAATAACATTATACATTAATTGTCCACCGCTGTGGTCTCGAGGTAGCAAGCTGCCTAGTCACGCAGCAGGCCTGAGTCGATCCCTGGTCGGGAGAGCTTTTCTGGGTGACGTTTTTATCGGGGTTTTTCCTCACCTGTAAGACAAATGTCAGGAAAACTTTAAGGTCCAAATGGTTCCCGAAATCGTATGGCCATCATTATCATCATCCTTCACCGGTGTGGAAAGCAACGGAAAGCTACCACACCTACAATTCCCTAGTAATGCTGCAAGCATAGCATGAAAATGCCATGATTGCAGTGAAGGATCTGCCTTTGGGCAGAATTACTATGGATGGATACTTTAATTAAGTTATGTAGAATTATTAAGAATTAATGGTATTGCATTTTGATAACATGTATTTATTCATGAATGAGTGTTGTTCTTATTTTTCGCATTTTGTCCAAAAATTTACCCAAGTTTATTAAATTTTCTGAATTTACCATTAACTCATAGCATGCCAATCTTTCACGATTTGAATTTAGAAATCTTTCTGGTAATAACTGACGCCTCCAGTATTCTAAATCGTTACTTTTTGTATTGTATGTATCTCGTCTTCAGAGCTCCCACACATTGGACATATTCGCATTACATTTAACGGATAAAAAAAGTATACAGTGCTCTGCTATCTGTATAAAGTAATAAAAATTGTTATTAATGTTAACAAGGAGAGAAACTAATACAGTATTTATGTTCTTTGCACTGCTATAGCTAGTAGCGCCTGTGCTTGAAAGCAGCTGCAATGAGCAACCATGCCGTTACAAACCGGTCAATGAGACGCGATGGAAATTTCTGTATCTATCTTTGGGTTTTTACAGCTGCTGCCGTCTTCCCGTGGAAACCTCCAAACACTATGATCTTGGGCATCTTCGATGCTTAGCCCTCTAGCTTGCATTACTGTCTTCATGTTTTCCTTCCATGTTAACTTTGGTCTCCCTCTTTTCTTCTTTCTGTTTGGATGCCATTCATATAGTTGCTTTGGCCATCGCTCATCTTCCATTTTTAAAACATGTCCTAACCACTTTAATTCCTTCTCCTCAATTCTTTCAATTATGCTTTCTTCTGCTTCCATTATGTTTCTAATTTCCTTATTTGTGACATGTTCTAATATAGATTTTCTGGCACTTTTGCGTAAATAATCCATTTCTAGAGCTATTAGTCTATTCTTGTAGTACTTATTGATTGTCCATACCTCACTTCCATACATTGCAACAGATTCCACCAATGTTTTACCAATATATTTTTTTGTGTCTTTCCAAATATGCTTATCCCACCATATGGAATTTAACAATATTATTTTACTACTCAATTCAATTCTATGTTTTATGTTCTCTTTGCTTATACCTTCAATGTTATCCATAATTATTCCCAAATATTTAGTTTGTTTCACTTGTTTTATTTGGATTCCTTCTTCCAATATGAAATTTTCTCTTTCATTGCTATTTATTGCCAGATATTCTGTTTTTTGTAAATTTACTGTGAAATTTAATGACAAATAACACGAGTTTTATTAAATTTGCAGCAAAATGACTAATGCCATCATATTTAATGTCAATTAATTATCATATCCTCCCAATTTTTGTTCAATCCAACTGGTCCAATATAAGTGCTTTCCTTGTGAGCTACCTGAGAAACTTCCAATCTAAACGCAAATATTAAAAATATATAGTCAGAGTAATATCTAAAAATCTCACCTCACAAAACTCATGCTTTTCCATTATATTGGTTTTTAAATGGAATGTCGGAGATTTGACTGACAATGGGATGGAATTCTGTTTGAAACCGGTATCATGGAAAAGCATGAGTTCTGTGAGGTGACATTTTTAAATATTACTCTGACCATATTTTCAAACAGATGAGATTGTTGCAATCATTGGTGGAATATCAAAGAACAGATAGAAAAGAAAATTATGAGATCAGAAAAGAGTTAAAAATATTTAGTCTTAATGAGAAAATAGTACAATAACTCATCATGAACATATTTTAAGAATGGAAGGTCACCAACTCCCCAAAAAAAGTTCTACATTACAAAGCTACAATTAAGATGATGTTCATCGAAGAGATGGATATATCAATTCAATGCACTTTAAGGTCAGAATATTCCAAAGGCCTCAACCATGATGATGATGTGATCTTTTTAATCACAACTTAAATATTCAGATATTGATTTATGGCTAAAAAAAACTTCAGGTTAATTTAAGATTATATTAGATATTTAAGACATAAAATTGTTATCACCTCATGTCATATTCTTATTCTTTGACCGGTTTCAGGACATTATTTGGTTTCTTAAGTACTTTTACAACCATTATTATGTCGCCTCCTGTTCCCTCTGTTGGAGGAGGCGGCACTTCAGGAAGACTTAACAACAGTCAAAGTACACAGGATGAAACTGAATAAGGTCCTGAAACCGGTCTAAGCAGAAGAGTATGAGGTGAGGTGATACAATTTTACTTAAATAAATCATCCTCCTCTTTTCGGAAGGTCAATTCCAAATATACCTCCAACCATCTCTATCTTCCCATTTAGTTCTTCCCAGTCGTATCCTCTCTCTTGTAGACTTTTCTTCACTTGGTAAATTCATTTTTCTTATGGTCTATCTCGTCATTTTCCTTGTATCTTGAGATTTAACAGTCTTTCCTTTTCCATTCTTATTAAATGTCCAAACCATTTTAATCTACTTTTTTCTATGTCTGTTGTTCATTCCTTATTCTATCTCTCCTTGTTTTATGTACCATTCCACATAATTTCAACTTAAATAAATAATTATATTATTTTTGGTCTGGACATCTTACCTCAATATTAATGTTGATTTGTTCTTGAACATGTTTCAAAACAATTCTGTTTTATCTTCAGCTTTCCCAGACTGGTTTTATTTATGTTGCATTATGTTGCACCACCTGGATGTCGATGTCAGCTCCATCCTGTGGTTGGCCAAAGAACCTCCAAACAAGGTCACCCTCCATCGGAATATCAAAATTCATAACTCTGTTTCTGTTCTTCTGAATATAAATTTTTTCCCAAATAGTCAGCTCGTTTGTATTTTCTAACTGTTTTAATAATTTAGTGTCTGAATTGATATTATGTTTTTCAGACCAAACATGAGCAGCAACTGCAGATTTTTCAATTCTCCATTTTTAATATTTCTTATGTGTTCTTTGGTTCTAATTTTTAGGTTTCTTTTTGTTTTCCCTATATATATCTTTTCACAACCCATGCATTCAATTTGATATATTCCTGACTTTTTATTTTTATCAGTTTTTTCATTTTTGTTGGTTTTTATTAGTTTATTTAAACTGTAGTTATTTTTTGGTGCTAATTTAATATTAAACTTCTCAAATATATTTTGAAATTTATTATGTACCCAGGGGTGATATGTGAATTTCCTATATTTTTTCATAGGTGGTTCTTCTTTTTCAAGATTACTTCTGTTTATCATTTTTTGTTTTTTATACTTTTCTATCCTTTTATGTACCATTTTTTCATCAAACCCATTTTCTCTTGCTACTTTGATTATGTGTTTTTTTCTCATGTTTGAAATCTTCTTCGTTTTAGGGTAAGTTTACCAATCTATGAGTTAAACTATTAAATGCTGCTAATTTATGTCCAATTGGATTGAACCCCTGTTGATTTTATAAAATTTTCCGTATGAGTTTCTTTCCTATGAATCCTGAATTCATTTTTCTTTTTTCTTTCTTCTTTTCGTTCTGACCAATTTAAGATCCAAAAAGGTATTTGTTTATTGTCTTCTATTTCTTTGGTGAATTAATGTTTGTGCTCTGTAAATTTAATAGTTTTAGGGAATCTTCTACATGTTTTTTCTTTAACAATACAAATTATATCATCAACATATCTACTCCAAAATTTAAACATTGTGGGATGTGCTTTAGTGATTTTACATTCAAAATCGCTCATAAATAAATTTGCCAGGAAAGGTGATAATGGGTTTCCCATTGAGAGCCCTGATTTTTGTCTATAGAAACTCCCATTGAATGTAAAAAACATTTGATCAATGCATAACGCAGTTAATTTCAAATAATCTTCTTTGATCTCTCTGTCTATGTTGTTTTTTCTTAACCAATTGTTCAATATCTCCAAAGTTTTTTGTTTCGGTACATTTGTGAATAGTGAAACTACATCAAACGAAACCAACCTATCTGTGGGTTCAATTTCCACTTTTTCTAATTTCTTAACTAATTCCAATGAATTTTCAATCTGCAGACTTTCAAATTATTAATTCTTTAAATTGATTATTCAGCCACTTCGAATTTTGTAGGTTGGTGATCCAATATTGTTAATTATTGGCCTCATTTTGTTTCCTCCCGGTTTGTGAATTTTTGGAAGTCCATGTATATTAGGGTTTTCTTGGGTTGCTTACTTTTAATTGAAATTTTTCTTTCTTGGATAGAATTTTAACATTTTTTAAAACAGTTTTCCACTTTTTTTTATGGTTTTTTGGTAGGGGGTCATTCTTAATTTTTTCATAACTCTTTTTCTTTTCAAAAGTTCTTCCATTCTATTTTGATAATCTTCTTTGTCCAGAATTATAATTTGGTTACCCTTATCTGATTTTGTATATACAACATATTATATATGTAGAAGATTCCCTAAAACTATTAAATTTACAGAGCACAAACATAAATTCACCAAAGAAATAGAAGACAATAACACAATACCTTTTTTGGATCTTAAATTGGTCAGAAACGAAGAAAAAAGAAAAATTGAATTCAGGATTCATAGGAAAGAAACTCATACGGAAAATTTTATAAATCAACAGGGTTCAATCCAATTGGACATAAATAGCAGCATTTAATAGTTTAACTCATAGATTGGTAAACTTACCCTTAAACGAAGAAGATTTCAAACATGAGAAAAAACACATAATCAAAGTAGCAAGAGAAAATGGGTTTGATGAAAAAATGGTAATAAAAGGATAGAAAAGTATAAAAAACAAAAAATGATAAACAGAAGTAATCTTGAAAAAGAAGAACCACCTATGAAAAAATATAGGAAATTCACATATCACCCCTGGGTACATAATAAATTTCAAAATATTTGAGAAGTTTAATATTAAATTAGCACCAAAAATAACTACAGTTTAAATAAACTAATAAAAAACCAACAAAAATGAAAAAACTGATAAAAATAAAAAGTCAGGAATATATCAAATTGAATGCATGGGTTGTGAAAAGATATATATAGGGAAAACAAAAAGAAACCTAAAAATTAGAACCAAAGAACACATAAGAAATATTAAAAATGAGAAATTGAAAAATCTGCAGTTGCTGCTCATGTTTGGTCTGAAAAACATAATATCAATTCAGACACTAAATTATTAAAACAGTTAGAAAATACAAACGAGCTGACTATTTGGGAAAAAATTTATATTCAGAAGAACAGAAACAGAGTTATGAATTTTGATATTCCGATGGAGGGTGACCTTGTTTGGAGGTTCTTTGGCCAACCACAGGATGGAGCTGACATCGACATCCAGGTGGTGCAACATAATGCAACATAAATAAAACCAGTCTGGGAAAGCTGAAGATAAAACAGAATTGTTTTGAAACATGTTCAAGAACAAATCAACATTAATATTGAGGTAAGATGTCCAGACCAAAAATAATATAATTAAAATAACCTCAAAATATAACTTCCTAAAATTAAATATTAAATAAATAATACCTCAAAATATTAGTTCCTAAAAAATAAATTCTATTAGGTTATTCATAAAGTTTTATTTTAGACATTCCATCCAATTAAAATGCTATTGCCTATCAAAAATAAGGCCTATTGTGTATTGTGAACCTTCTAGAATTCCTCACAAATTAGGATGTGTAAAAGTGAATTTGTTTTTAGTTTTCCAAAGTTTAGTTGCAGTGACTTATCCCTTTTTCACATGCACCTGAGATTTGATCTAAAAATTAAAAACATTAATATGTATGCTTCCTGATTTCTTACAGAGTTGCAAATTTTAAATGTAACATTTTCTATTTTGGGTCCTGTAGAGAGGTTGATGGTGTATGATGTTTAATTACTAGATTGTTTATTAGATGCCTGGATTATCCAAACTTCTCTGAAATACATACGCTGAGGAAGTATGAGAACTGTTCATAACAATTCATCCATTAGATAGGGAGGTTACGCCTGGCAGATCCTTTTGGTGTTTTTTTTTTGACAACAGAAAGCTACATGAAGGCACTGGTTTCACTTTTTCTTTTCTCTTCATCTCTCACACAACACTCCACTCTGTGCACCTAAGTAACACGTCTATTCATCATCATTGCTGTTAGGATTTTTAGGTGTGCGCCTTTTTTTGCAGGGTAAAGTAAAGCTCTTCGGAAAGATACTACAGTATGAAATTTTTATTTAAATTCTTTTGAATCTGTGAAATTTTACCTCAATATTAATGTTGATTTGTTCTTGAACATGTTTTGATTAGTCTTCTAATCATCTTCAGCATCATGGCCAGAGTGGTTGGATTTATGTTGTAAACCCTGGATGTCAATGTCAGCTCCCTCCTGCGGTTGGCCAAAGAACCTCCAAACGAGGTCACACTCCGTCGGTATTTTGAAATTCTTGTTCTTCTGAATATAGATATTTTCCCAAATAGTCGGCTCTTTTGTATTTTCTAACTGTTTTAATAATTTAGTGTCCGAATTTTTATTATGTTTTTCAGACCAAACGAGCAGCAACTGCAGATTTTTCTATTTCTCCATTTTTAATATTTCTTGTGTGTTCTTTGGTTCTAATTTTTAGGTTTCCTTTTTTTAATAGTGAGTGGAGAACATGTTTTTATCGACTCACCTCATACATTTTCAAATTTCTTTGATACCGACGGTTTCAGACAATATCACTGATGAAATTCCGTGATTGTTGATTTCTTTAGTGACATCACCTCTTGTGCTGTCATCTTTCGTTGCGATTATAAACTTTGTAATTAAATTTTTATTCACCGGAATACCGAAATTCATAGATCAATATTTATTCTTTTTTTTCCCCTATATATATCTTTTCACAACTATTACATTCAATTTTATATATTCCTGATTTTTTATTTTTATCAGTGTGTTCATTTTTGTTGGTTTATTTAAACTGTGGTCAATAAACTAATAAAAACCAACAAAAATGAAAAAAACTGATAAAAATAAAAAAATCAGGAATATATCAAATTGAATGTAATGGTTGTGTAAAGACATATATAGGAAAAACAAAAAGAAATCTAAAAATTAGAACCGAAGAACACATAAGAAATATTAGCCCATCAGCATGGGGGGGATTTAAATCCCCTGACAGTTCTCAGCTGAGGGAGGATTTCTTGGAATGGCACTTAAATTTGTAAGTTAGAAAACAAAGTTTTGTAAAACGTTTATATCTTGTTTGATATTTAAAATATCCAAATAGAAATTTTAAAATGTTTTCAACTAAACATGAGGCTAATTATAATAATTGTAAACTACAACAATACAAATAAAATTTATAAAACCGTACCTTAGAAATTAAGTTAGTTGAAATTGATTTGAAGCACCCCTGCATACATAATCCCGCTTCATAGTCAGAGCATCTAAGTACTGTATCTTTCTTAAGTTATGTAGATAGGAAATAACACTATGAGGTTTTTTAATATTCAAAGTTAAAATTGGGAAACACATTATGAGGTTCTTAATTAATAAATTAATTTTTTAATATTGTTTATTTTTTATTATTTCACTCACCTCATACTTTGAATGTCATGTAACCAAAGCACATCCTTTGATGTTTAAATTTTGGAGAAGATATGTAGATGATATCATAGCAATAGTAAAACAGAAACAATTAGAAGATGCCATTAAACTGTTAAATATTCAAAATAAACAATCAAATTTACAATGGAAATAGAAAATAATCATGGAATACCATTTTTAGACCTTAAATTGATTAGGAATGAAGAAAAAAAGAAAATAGAATTTGGAATCTACAGAAAAGAAACTCACATCGACAATTATATAAAAGCTACTGGATTTAACCATTTTTCACACAAACAGGCAGTATTTAATAGTTTAACACACAGACTTGTGAATGTCCCCATGAGCAAAGAAAATTACAATAAAGAGAAAGGACACATCATAAAAATTGCGAAGGATAATGGTTTTCAAGAGAAGATGATACACAAGAAAATAAATAAATTCAAAAAACAAAAAATCATTAATGAAAGTACTCTTCAGACAGATAAAAATATAGGCAAAAAATTCAAGAAGTTCACATACCATCCTTTAGTATTTGACAAGTTTCAAAAAATTTTCAACAAATTCAACATTAAATTAGCACCGAAAAATGATTACAGCTTAGGTAATTTAATAAAAACCAACAAAAATGAAAAGATTGAAGACTGCAAAAAATCGGGAATTTATCAAATTAATTGTAAAGATTGTGAAAAGATATACATAGGAGAAACAAAAAGGAATCTAAATACAAGATTAAAATAACACCTCAGAAATGTTAAAAATGGAGAAACTGAAAAATCTGCAATAGCTGCACATGCCTGGTCAGAAAAACATAGAATAGAAACCAAAACAAAATTACTTAAACAATTGGAAAAACCGAAGGAACTCACAATTTGGGAAAAAATCTACATATGCAAGAATGAAAATACAACTATGAATTTTGAAATACCCGGTTATAAGGAGAGAGGACTGATTTGGAAATTCTTCGGTCGGCCACCAGATGGCGCAGAGGTCAGTCTGCAGGATAGAAAGCCGTTGGACTTCAGTTGTGAACGTGACACAGCATTGAGAATGTCACAAAAGATGTGAAGAAACCCAGGGTCTGCTATAAATTATGAAGTATGAGGTGAGTGAAATAATAAAAAATAAACAATACTGTATCTTTCTGTTTATTTTTTTTTATAACACACAACACATATTTTGTTAGGGAGGGCTTTATTTCTTCTCGGTGATATTCTTCCCAGAAAATGCCTTGTAACTAATCTCGGTGCTGTTGAATGACATCCGGGAACCTTTCTTTCTACCGCACCCCTATGCTACACAAGTTATGCTTCATCAAGGTCAATGCGAAAAATATTTTATGGTGAATTCTCCCTACAAATAATCATGCTGTTCAGTTAGCAATGTTTAGAAGACGGAAAATATTTTCATTTACTAGTTTATATTTTCTTACATTTCAACAGATATACAAAATTATATGAACACTATCATGTGTTGTGCATTTTTTTGTCTTCTATACTTCTTCTGCTGTAAGGCTGTGAACATATTTGTGTTGTATTTATATACCATTATGTGTTAAATATGCAGATTTCCTCGCTAAATTGTTGGTGCATCTGTAACACTATATCATTTTGTCTAATCTTAAATTTTATTTGTTCTAATACGTAATTTAAATAGGGCCCTTTTCTATGTGACATATCAGCTATGAACTTTGTAATTGTCCTTTAAGTCACTAACACTATCATTTATTGGGTAACGTAAGTTAAAATGCGTACATGTTTATTTAAATTCAGTTTGTTTGTTTTATGTCCTGCATCATAGCTGAATGGTTAAGGCAAGATGCCTTGTCAGAGAGTTACCGGACTTGCGCTGGTTCGGGTCTCCATGGGGGAAAACATTTTTTCTTGTGATTTTGGCCAGTATTGGGCTATTGCTCACTCAGCATCTTAAGGCATTTGGGTAGCTACAATAAGTAGCGGCTCCAAGTTCAGAAAATCAGCTATAATGACTGGGGGACCTGACATGCTGACCACATATCAATCCGACACTGGGTGAATTATCTTCTATCTCTATCAACTCATGTGGAAGTGAGTCAAATAAGTTATAACATGTTACCTCATAAAACTCCATGATCTTCACAGGACTGGTTTCTGAAGCTATTGCTTGTATCATCAGCCAAGACTCCATTAACTCTATAGTCTGAGTTCTGGTTGATGATAGAGGAAATAACTTCAGAAACTGGTCATGTGGGAATCACCTAGTTTTATGAGGTGAGATGTAATAATTTATTTGACTTGCTTAATTTTATTTGCCTGATAATGTAAATACCCATCATAAAATTTCATTAAAGTAATTTAGATTTGATTAAGTAGGTAGATCCTTGGCAATCTTCATTGTTTTGTTATCTTGTTTTCCGTAAGTTGGGTATGGAAACTTAAAAGCTTTATGATCCATCCATCCATAGTAATTCTGCCCAAGGGTAGGTATTTCACTGGAATCATAGCATTTTCATGCTATGCTTTGCTGTAGCTTCCCGTTGCTTTCCACACCGGTGAAAGAGGATGATGATGGCCAGATGATATTTGGGGACCGTTGGTCCCTAAGCTTCCTGACATTTGTCTTACAGGTGAGGAAAACCCAAAAAAAACCTCTCCCAGGAGCTTGTCCCGACCAGGAATTGGACCCGCTGCGTGTCAAGGCAGCACACTACCTCGAGACCACAGTGGTGGACATGATGAGGTATTATATTCTAAAAAATGTGTAAATAGTAATGTTTCACAATAATATATAAGGTATTAGTGTTACATATTTGTGTGTTTATGTACATTGATAGCTGTGTAATGTTCATGTATGTAAATCCATATTGATTCTTGTATATAATGGTTATGAGTTATTTATGAATGCTGATAATAATAAAAAGCAATGGTTTCAAATGAAACATATTTTGTATTTATTTCAGGTGTCGTACATATTAATCCACAATAAAATATGAGTATGGAATGTTCTTTAATTTCATTTTCCTGCATTGTCAAAGTATTAGAATTTACTTCTGTTTCTTTTATCATGACATACAAAACTCATGTCCACCAAAAACAGATGTTTATTTCCAATATGCAGTTGCCTAAGATTCATCCAAATATGCTCCCATCTAAACCTTCCTAGTGGTATTTTCTCAATAAAAATAAATACATTTGTCGCTATAAGTTTTCTAAGTTTGTTATGGGTTGATCATGTAGATTGAATAGACAGTAGAAGAAATTTTTACTGGATTAAGTTCGTTGAGGAAAAGTTTTAGTGAATGTGCCATTTATCTTGTGTATTTCATAAAGCCCTAGAGCTTGCACTATAAGTAGTAAAACCAATCGGCTATTCAAGGGGACATGTTTGAAAAAAAATTATGATGAGGTAAAACAGTAAACTGAAGTGAAGTTTCATGCAATGACCACATATTTTAAAGATGGTTGTTTATATAAATGCCCTTATAGGACTGTAGGGTAAAGTAAGTGGGCATATATATATATATATATGTCCCATTTTTGGTTTTGATATAAATTTTAGAATAACGCTGATAGAGTATCAAAGTTTATAAATATTCTAAATTATGACTATAGTCTTGTATCAGAGAAGCATTAATGACCATAAGGAGAAGAGACAATACTAATAATTTACATAACATGGTGATGAAAGATTTGTTACCAATTACAGCAATAAATTAATACCTAGTTACTTAACGGTGTTTCTATAAACCATGATATGTATATTTTTTACCATAATCTCAACTTTATGGCAAGTCATTCACTCAGCCGCTTATTTCAGAAAATAAGTACTTTTATTAAGGGCGAATAATTTAGTAACCTGTAATCATTATCAGAAGTAGGGCATATTTATATTCAAATGAATTAGAATTAAAACAGGAATTCATTGGTAACAAAATTAAAATGATATAACCTACCACAAAATAATTTCATAAGCAGTAAATAAAACACTAGTACCAAGCAATTAGCGCCGGTCATAGACCTGGACCTCTGCTATTGTAGTGAACGAAACTAATAAACAACATACAATGGAACCGTAAGCCCTTATACAATGGGGAAAAAGTCTGCAGTTTCCTTTGTTAAAAGGACTCACAAGACTGCACTATTATCAAATTGTTATAACAATGCTAAGCCCAAAAACTTCATACAAAAGGCTGGGAAGTCACAAACAAGCAACTGGATTTTCCTACGTAACTTGTGGAAAGAGTCATCCCCTAGCCAATTTTAACTAGGACATGTCGCTAGCAGCGGGTGCCTTCTTTGGCGGCATAAGGTAGATGCCGACAGACGATAGCCACCCTATATTAAAGATCACTCTTATTTGGTCAACCCTGGAAATATATTATGAGGCAAATAATTTAAAGGGAGGGGACGAGGCCACAAACGCCTAAGTTTAACACCCCCAACAATGCCCTTAAGCTATAATTTACCAATCAAAATTAGTGTTAACAAATAAACTGTTTGTGAGACGCTAAGACTTTTGGTGAAAGGGACTAATGCCAGCCCACTCAGAAATAATAAATATTTTTACTTAGCGAAACGAGAGTTCAGTAGAGTGGAGTAGGCAGTTAGTTCAGTAGCTTGGAGTAGGCAGTTCAGGAGTCAGCTGGAGTAGCGAGTGTGCCAGTGCAGGGCACATCGCTGTCGATAAGCGAAATAAATTAAGTTACTAACGCGAATGTGCCGGTAGAGGCGGCACATCGCTTTGTATAAGTTTCAGCACTTTTTCAGTGTTATAATTAATTATTTAAACACGTGCCGTGTAGAACAAGTGCAAGTTCCGGCCACCAAATAGCCTTCGTGTCAACTCGTCGTCTAATACGACAAGTGTAAGTCAAAGTATCAATAAAAGTGGAACGTCAATTTCAAGACATCACACCGGGCCTAATATATATCTCCCCAGTGAATGTCCTTTCTCACGGATTCCCGAGATATAAGTCCATTGTTCTACCGAAAACTGTACCCAACTAGTCCGGAGCACAATTGTCCATTAACCCTATCCTGGATACTTATAATCAAAATATACCCCGACTATAATCCTGTCGTAACTTTTAGGTTAGGTGTACCATTGTTAGGACCTGTAGTATTATGTATATAGGTGTATCTATTATCAAAGAAAGAAAATAAATTGCACCATCTCAAATGGATTAATAACTTTGTATTTACATAACGTGGTGATGAATATTTGTTACCATGTTCTTAAAATATTATCTTCATAGTGTAATTTTGATAATGGTTTTCTGTTAACAATTACAACAATAAATTAATACATAGTTTTTAACTTTTATAGGAATTAATCACTATGAGGTTTAATTTATGGTGAAATTAAATGTTTCTTACCTCTCCTCATCTATATTTTCTAAGTTGATCGCGATTTCGAGTATAACTTTCTCATCATCAGTCGCCAACAAAGTTCTGATGATGAGACAGTTATAGTCTCGAAATCGTGATCAGCTTAGAAAATATAGATGAGGAGAGGTAAGAAACATTTAATTTCGCCATAATACATAGTTACATATCAATGATTTTATAAACCTACAATTGTTAGGACCTATAGTATTACCTGTTATGCATAAAGGTATACCTATTATCAATAAAGATAATAAAATACACCAACTCAAATGGATTACTAATAGAAGGTAATATGTTTTTAATTTGATATAAAATTCTCCATCACAATTACACATGTATAAAATATAAAAGCTGTGGAATGTTACAATTTGACCTTTTATACTTTTCTTACTATATTTATCAATAATATAACTAATTTTATAAGGGATAACTGGGCAATTATATATTTTTTACAAGTGTGGTAGCTTCCCGTTGCTTTCCACACCTGTAATGGATGATGATATTAATGATAAGGATGTGATGATGGCCGGATGATTTTCGGGGACCGTTGGGCCCTAAGCTTCCTGATATTTGTCTTACAGGTGAGAAAAATACTCACCCAGGAGCCTGTCCCGACCGGGAATCGAACCCGAGTCCGCTGGTGACAAGGCAGCACACTACCTCGCATAGACTACCTCGAGACTGCAGCGCTGGACTTAGTATGGTGGACCACTATACTATAATTGCAGCAAATTCCAATACCGAAAAGAAAAAGTATTGCCAAAATTGTGTTTCAGAGATACAGATTGGTATCCATAATCCAAGTTTTTTTAAAATACAGCTTCCACCACGGATACAAGTTGCATTTTAGCCATTTTTCAGTCAATTTTAGCCACTTTTTCTCATTGGATATTGGCAACCCTGTTACCAATGATGCTATTCCCTTTGTCTATGGATGCTGTTTTCGTTCTCTATGGTACGCATCGCATGCTCCTTGTAAATGATGTACGATTAGTGGGAACTGTTATGTCCATGTTATGTCTGGATGATAAACTATTAAAATCGTAATGAGTAAGGAAAATTCTTAAGAAGAAGAGAGCTAATTATCCAGGTTTATTTAAAATGGTATGTGTTAAAATATTTTGTTTAGGCTGTTATGTCGTTTCAAATTTATTTGAATGCACATTTTGTTATAATTCGGATAGTATGATTTTGTGACATTTACCCATCTTATATCATAATCATATATTTTATCTTAATATGTTACTGAGTTATCGTAAATTTAATAGTATAGTCTTCGATGGATCTATGATAATTTGGTTCCATTGTTGCAAATTATGACAGGTCTGTATGCTGCCTTGCTTCATTTCAAATGTATACAACTCATGATCTTTCAGGGATATAGTACTACTATTACCTGAATTTCCTGACATTTACAGTAGCTTTAATGGAGAAAAATCCTGGAAACAAAATCAGGATATTCAAACCCAGCATTAATATATGAAAAACAACGATGTTTAAACTAAATCATTATCTTTTTTAGTTTCATTAAGCAATAGTAGATTATGTAAATTTATCACGGATAAGGTGTATAAACCGTCGCACATGAATTCTTCTAAGTTCTATAAAATTGCAGTGTGCGTGCGCGAGTTGCAGGAGTTGCTGTAATGGTTAATGTAGCTTCCGGTAGATGGCTCGGATGTGGTAGGTTTTATGTCTCTCACAATTCTACACTTACACTCTTATGCCACTGATGCACTAAACACGTTTTGTACTGTTTTAAACATTTTCCAATGATCTTCAAGCTTTCTTTACAATATTTTATATTTATGTAAAACATGATCGTGGATAAATTACTTGCTTGCTACTTTCCCATGTTGTTCCAACTTTGCCACCATCTGAAAATAATTACAAACCATATCTAGTGTTAGTGTACGTAAAATTAGTTTATAGTTCATTAAATAGTATGCACGTAAATTGCTTTGTTACGTTAGGAAATGGGAAGTTGGTTTACGTCCATTTTTTTAAGCATTTGGGAATAAATAATATGCATGTAAATTGTTTTCTTTAGTTAGAAAATGGCAAGTTAGTTAACGTCCATTCTTTTAGCATTTGGAAATTTATTCCCAAAATTTGGTAATGCCGACTGCAGAGCCATCTACCGGAGGTTATAGTAACCATTACAGCAATTCCTGCAACTCGCGCATGCGCACTGCGATTCTGTGGAACTTAGAAAAATTTGTCTGAGACATATAACCGACTTTTTCCGATGGCTCTATAGTTGGCGTTAACAACTTTGGGAATAAATTCCCAAATGCTAAAAAAAAATGGACGTAAACTAACTTCCTATTTCCTAACCTGACAAAACAGTTTACATGCATATTATTAAATTTATTTCCAAATGCAGAAAAAAAATGGACGTAAACTAACTTCCTATTTCCTAACCTAACAAAACAATTTACATGCATATTATTTAACAAACTATAAACTAATTTTACGTACACTAACACTAAATATGGCTTTGAATTTTTTTCAAATGTTGGTAACTGCAATGTGAGTGTCTCCTAGCGGATGTTACATGAAGCATTTCTGCACCTGTAGAACTCGATGTACAATATTTGCATAATTTAGAAATATTTAAAAATCGTAAGAAATGTATATAAAATCGTTCCAAAATTTTTAAAATAGTACCAAACGTTATTATAAATGGTTTAAAAGTGTTTAGTGCATCAGTGGCATAAGAATATTACGTGGAAAATTGTGTGCGGCAGTTTATATACCACAGCCCTTATCACTATCTCATGCTGTATTTTATATAATGGTTTCATACTGTTATAAAAATCAAACTAGTCATCAAAAGTAAGTGATATACAACTTAATTAACATGCATTAAGAATATAATATGCATGACAATAATTAAATGTTAACTGTTTAAAATTTGTTTATCTGATCAAATAACCGGGGGATTCTCCACTTTAATTTATTTGATATATTTTCAAAGTCCTACAGAACAACAGTGTGCATGCGCCAGAGTTTAAAGAGCCAGCGATAACCCACCATCGAACCACATATCGATTATTATTGTTGTTGTTTCAATTATCTTTTTTTTTATGTATTTAGACGCATTTAAAATGTAACGAACCTAAAAGCTAACTAACTAACTCACACTTAATCTAATTCAATTACTCTAACCTAGGGTGGATCCCATGAAATGCCCTTTTGTTCACTCCTTAATAATCGCAACAATCGATAACTCACTGATTCCAACTATATAATATACTCTCTGGAAAAAATAGCAAGGCACCATCACAATATGTGTATTTGAATAAATACTTAAAAATTCTAAAATAAAGTAATAAAAATTGTTCGAAAAAATTCAAAATATTTAAAAATGTTAGTAAATACATAAGAAGACTTATAATTCACAACAATAAACTCAAAAATCAAGGGTAAATTGTTCTAAACAAGAGCCAATAAAACAATAAATTTGAACTTTTTGTCACTTGCAGAAATGAAAATAGGTGATTTTAGTTAATTGACATGCGCTGATTTCGAATTTGAAGTCTGCTTTTCTCTATCACCTAACAGTTTTTTGCGAAGATGTGTTGAACTTTTTCGTTATATTTCACATATTGTTGCTTATCTGTACTGAGTTTCAATTTCTTTTGCAATAATATTGCTAGAAGCAATTGAACTATGTAAAACCAAATCATACAAGATCCAAAAAGATCAATTTTTGTTTTTAAGAAGGATAAATAAGTAGTTACGTTACAACACATGCTTAAATTGTAGCAAAAATCTCCCCTTTCAAAACTTCTTCCTGGATGACTTATGCCGATAAGATGGTTCCAAAATGTCTGTGATATGTTGCCAGCAGTAATCAGTAAGCATGTTGGTCACAGATTTCACTTTATAACGCCTTTCCATTTCTAAAATGTCTTCGTGGAACCTTTTGTCATATTCATTACTGATGTCACCCAAGTTCGGTGAAGAATCACCATATTTAACAGGTCGCATGGCTGACTGCAAATTTGGATACTGAAGAGAATGCTTATTTGGAAAAACTGCACTTAAACTAGCGTGAAATATTTTCAAAGTCCTATAGAACAACAGTGCGCATGCGCCAGAGTTTATAGTGCAAGCGATAACCCACACATCGATTATCATCCTCGATTACTATCCGTCGCTATGAAATTTAAATGACCAATATTTGCAATAAATCCCCAAATCTATTTTTAAAAAATTGTTAATAATATTAAAATTACCAAATGTTTATTAAAAATGAGTGTACACTTAGTTATCATTCCCTAACGCTGTTCAAACCAGCGATAACCCAAAACAGTGATTAAAAAATCATAGACTAAGTAATATACTCTGTGGAGAAAATAGCAGTTAGCATCACAATATTGTCTAACAGTCTCATAACAGAGTGATTTGCATATTTAAATAAATACTTCAAAATTGTCTAATAATGTTATAAAAATTGTTTGAAAAAGTTTAAAATATTAAATAATGTTAGTAAATACAGAAGACGAGCTATAGTTTACAACAATATAACTAAAAAATCAAGCGCTAGTAGAAGTGCCATTTCGTACTTTTATAGGTTAAACTAACTAACTGACTCACTAGCACTATCGAACCTGTAGGTTCATGGCTGCACGAACATAAGCTTCGGTCTACCAACTGGGCATTTTCCCTCTGGTTTTCCTACAAGAAGCTTCCATGCAGACTTTCATTCCCCATTCGTGCCACATGTCCTGCCCATCACAGTCTACGAGACTTAACTCTTCTTATTATATCTGGCTTCATAGGTTAGAGTACTTAAATTACATTATGTTATTTTGGGCCTAAAAATACTTTATATTAAATTATACCAGTACAAACATTGTATATGTTGGCAGCATTGCATGATTAAAAATTGTATCCACTTTCATCTGCTGTTGCATGCACGTGCTGTCTGCCTTCGGACTTGGAAAAATTTTTATTGGCAGATGTTGATAACTTTATCCATCAAATTAATATGTGTCTTCTTTATTACAGTCAGTAACAATCCACACAGATGTTGGTGATGTTAAAATTGAGCTATTTTGTGAATACTGTCCTAAAGCTTGCGAGGTAAGGATTTATTGCAGTAATTTAAATAGGACTCCGCTTATATAATAAAACTAAGCAAGTACTGGTAAGCCTTTGGTGCTCTCAGGAATTGTATAACTGAGAGAAAAACTCACATTTAGTAGATTGGAGGCCTAGGTAGTTCAGTTGGAAAGAACACTAATGTATAGAACTAGAGACCTTGGATTCGAACCCCAGTGCAGGCTTAAAAAACTACTTTTCAAATATGACTGGTAAGGACGTTTGAAATTAATTTCTTATATCTTGATGGTAGACTAGCATTTTTTTGCTACATACATAGCCTATAAAATATTTTTGCATGTCCTTTGATCGGTCTCTTCTCCATAGTACAACAGACTTAGAAGGCCTTTGGCTTACTAGCCAATTTGGCTGGCGTCACATCTACATGTGTTAATCACAGAAGTGGACAATCATCCGTCTATTATAGGGGCAATATGTGGTCAGCATATTGGATCCCAGCCATTTGCTACTTACAAGGAGAGTCTCTCAAAAACAACCAATAGATTCTAAAGAAACTGGTATAAAATAAAAGAAAACAGTCCTAGCAGTCATACCACCTTTAAACATGGGGCCACAACTTTCGAGAGTAATTAATTACAGTTTGGCTAAAGATGAAGGCAAATGGCCTTTGAAACTGGTATCACAAAAACACAGAACTTTACGAGGTGAGATGTAAAAACATTTTTTCGAACTCAATTATAAATTAAAAATCTACAGTGATGTCATTTATATATCAAATAATTGTTATGTTCATAAGTTTTAAAATGGCACCTGTTTCAGGCATATACCTCTTAAAGTTTGAAATAACCGACATTTAAGCGTGTGGCATCAAGCAAATTATTGGGTTCTTTGGCAATTAAAAATATTTATATTGTAAAAGTGGATGGTTGAAATATATATACATATTCCTGCTACCTCTCATGATAGAGAATATTATATAAAGGAAAAATGAATGTGCTAGAATGCTAGGATAGTGCAGGTGGTAGCACATTAACGTATCAAGTAAGAGGTCCTGGGTTCAAATCCCGGTTCAGACATTTTTTTTTATTTTCATGTCATATATGTTATATTGTATATTTAATCATTCCTTGATAATGGCATATGGGATCATGCTGAAATATCGGAGTCAGTGGCCAGAGGCTGACCTTGAATCCACGACTGGAAAACTCAAGAAAACTTTCTTAATTATGCATATATATATATATACACACAATTTTTGTTTCTACAGTGATAAGATACAAATGTAAAAAAAAAATTAAATCCATACCACCATGTTCACCTCAGGGGGTCCCATTTAGGGGATATGTGGATGGCGACCAGAAGGTGCCCAAGCTGAGCAAACCATTGCTTCCACTTACTTGCGTTTTGCTCCTTACTTTTATCTTTAACCGATCTGGTATTTCTTCTTTTCTAGTACCAGATCCCCCTTTTTTTACTTTCCTATCCAGTCTCCCTTGCCTGACCTCTTGTTTTCTTTGACCCTGATGGCATTAGAGTATTTGAGGCTGAAGGGTTCATTTCTGTCTTTCCTATATCTCTTTCTTTTAACCTCATGGACACTCACCTTGAATGCCCACATAAGCTGCATGTTCAAATGCAGCCCCTTTGCAACTTATAGCATAAGTATACAATGGATTTGTGTCATCAGGTCTGGCTGGATACACGTAATGAAGAAGAAGTATACCACCATGTTCCAAAATTAATTTTTTATTGGTCGATTTGCATTGACTTATTCTTCATTATTATTATTAAGAGGGGAGATTCATATGACTTTTTTTTTATTTATTTATTTGGATTTGTAGCACAGATATCTACTTACTCAAATTTTTAAAAAAACTGGATGAATTACTGTTGTTGCAGAATGTGATTAGCAACCTGAGATATGTATGTATATTGTGTGTGATCAACTTTTATAAGATTCATGATGTGTTCCGTTGAGGTATTATTCAAAATTAATATAAAATTATGGAATATTCACCTGAAAGGTCTGTCTCCTCAACTTAATTAATCATTTAACTGTAGCGCTTTCGGGACTTGTCCCATCATCGGCAGGATTCAAAACTGGTGTTTCACTGAAGATCTGGTAGAGGGGGTTGCATGTATTGGGTTCATTTTCATTTATCAGGCTGTCGTTGTTGTGAGCTGCTTTCATGATTTCCATCTCTTCGAGTACGTTTATCTTCGCTGGATTATTTTCTCATTCAATAAAATAAATTAATTCATTCATAATAAAATAAACACTTAAAAAAATTAGTCTAATTCTTGATAAACTTAAAAAAATAAATCTTAAACTGCTCGAAGAGATGGAAATCATGAAAGCAGCTCACAACAACGACAGCCGGATAAACGAAAACGAACCCAATACATGTAACCCCCTCTACCAGATCTTCAGTGAAACACCAGTTTTGAATCCTGCTGATGATGGGACAAGTCCCGAAAGTGCTACAGTTAAATGATTAATTAAGTTGAGGAGACGGACCTTTCAGGTGAATATTCCATAATTTTATATTAATTTTTATATTGTGTGTGGTTTTTAATCTACAGAAAGTACAAAAAAAATTAATTAGAAGTAGAGATAGAAATAATGTAAAAGATCTAATATGATACAGATCATGCAAAGATATATATATGAATTATGGGTAGAGCAGGAATTGAAAACATAGAGAATGTGAAGTTGCTGGTAAATGTAGCTTTGGCAATTTACTAAAATTGGAATCCACTCATAGCAACTGAGGATGTCACTCTAACAAGGACATATGATTGTATATGATAATCTGAAATAAAATGAGGTTTAAAGTTTAATACACCACTTTTGTCCAAACTGATTCAATTGAAGGAAAATGGAGTATCTATCGTGATATACATTATTTTGACCTCCGTACATCATCAATACAGAAACAAATTATAACAACATAATTTCCAATCACACTGTAGTAATAATTTCCTTTTATTTATGCATACTCTCTTTTTAGAAATAGAAATTGGAATGAGGAACATTGTCCAAAGTTTTGAATGGAAAACAAAAATATTAACACCATTTTTCGTAATTAGAAATACAACTAAAAAATGTTTTTAATTCATTTTCTCAATGTTTTTAACTAAATATGAAATGCTGTTGAAGCCACTGGTAATCTAAAGTTTGAGAATGAACAAAATAATAATTGTAACTGAATAAGAAATTGTGGTTCATATTTAGTATGTGACCGTCATACTTCGTCTTCAGTTTCTTCAGCTGGAGATCCTTGTTTCGCCTCTTCTATTCAACCTTCATACCAGTTCCTTGAATTTACATTCATGAAGGGAAGCAAATCCCTAATATATTTTTCCTTAGTCTGTTTAAGCGGAACTCGCTTAATCTTTGGGGGCGTGACATTCTTGAGTTCACTTGCTACATATTCTCTTTTCCAAAATATAATTTCATTGAATGTATTACCATAGAATCTACAATCAAACACTTTTCCATTTAATTCTGTTTACCGGCTTCATTCTTCCTTTGTTGTCTTCAATAGTTTCAGAATTATTATGGAATCGCAGCGTTTCTTAACACAACTCACCTACACGTCCACGAAGCACACAGCTGATCACCAGATGACTAGCGGAACGTGGTACACATGTACTCTCTCTTCAATTGTGCCATCTAGACAGCTTGGATGTATACAACATTTTAATATTTGGTAGAACAAGATCAGTACTTCAAGGACAAGCAACACCAAAAAAAAAAAAAGGGCATATACCGCTACAAGTCATTGTTAGGGTGACATTCTCAATTAAACAAAAGCTGATAAAAGTAACACACCTTAATTTTCAATGTCTTTTCTTTTTAACAGTATTTTTCTATTAGTAAAGTTTATATTATCAGTGTTTAACACCAAAAACATACCCTAACTTTAAAATATTCCACTCAGCTTACATTAGGTTGACAGCACAATATATATAGTTGAAGAGAAAAATAAAACCTAGATTGGGTTTTGAATCCAGTTTAATACACTAGCACTCTGCCATTGAGCTGTTCTAGGCTTCCAATTTGAATGCAAATATATTTTTATATACTAGCGCTCTGCCACTGAGCTATCCAAGACCTCTAATCTATGTGTTTAGATTGGAGACCTAGGATAGCTAAGCGGCAGAGTGCTAGTGTATAAAACTAGAGGTCTTGGTTTCAAAACCCAATCTAGGTATATATTTTTTCCCTTCAAATATAATAGTTGGCTGCGGTGGACTAGTGGTTATGCTCCTTGCCTCTGGTCCTGAGGGTCGCGGGTTCAAACCTGGCTGGGGTTGATGAGTTTTTCAGGATGGAAAAATCCAAGGAGCAAGTCCTCCGGGAGGGACTTTAAGCCGTAGGTCCCGAGTCTGAAGATTTTCAGGCTCGTAAAAAATCCTTAAGCCTGAATGAAAAGGCCTCTAAGTAAAATTTACCAAATTTTCCCATCCTAGTACTACCTTGGTTTCCTAGATGTCAGTATGAGGTGGAACGCTGACCATGTACCACTCAAAATGACATCTATACGAAAACAAGTGTAACTAAATTAGTGTGGTTCAAATTCTTCCCTGTAGGGGGAGAGCACCTAAATCTCTGTAAAGGGAAACATGGGCTTACAATACAATACAAATGTAATATATTCTTCCATCAGTGAAAAATGTTAAATTTGTGTTAAAAACATAGCACAGTATTTAATTGAAAAGTATCATAAAGATAATCAAAAAGAATTGTAATAGTTGGTAACCTGTGGTTCATTCTAACATGCACATGTAGTTCACTGTATTACAATACCTTTTTTCCATAAGTTGTATATTAAATAAAAAAGTAACCTCTAACCCTCAGTGGATGTCAGTTCAAAGAATGGCCTGTCAGTGATCATACAGTAGTCCCTATATATATTGCTATGCTTTTTATCAATTTAACATTGGTAAGGTACTGTAGAGTGATTAATTCTGATATATCTAACTTTTTATGTTATTAATGTGCAGAATTTCCTTGCTTTGTGTGCAAGTGACTACTACAATGGCTGCCTTTTTCATCGCAACATAAAAGGCTTCATTGTTCAAACTGGTGACCCAACACATACAGGAAAAGGTGGAGCATCTATATGGGGTCGAAAATTTGAAGATGAGTTTAAGGAAGATCTAAAGGTTAGAATTATTTTATTGTTCAGAACAGCTTTCCTCGATTCATTCAGTTTATGCTCTTGTGTTATATATTTGCAATTGAAAAGTTTATTTTTTTATAATTTCTTTGGATTATAAATAGTAATAACAATATTGCCAAAAGTCAATTACTCTCCCTACATAATCTTTCTTGGAACACAAAAGTTCCTGATGATTGGAAAAAAGCTATTATAATACCTATTTTGAAAACAAAAAAAATCAGCAAATACTTTTTCAAATTATCGCCCAATAGCACTAACTAGTGTAATTGTTACAACTATGGAAAAAATTATTTCAAATTGATTAAATTGGTATTTAGAAACCAATAATTTACTTTCACCCAATCAAGCTGGATTTAGAGAATTACAATCAACAAATCAACAAATTGTACACCTAAGGTTCAAGATATGGGACAAGTACCGATTTGTCAATAGAAAAGAAGACCACTCGTCCCCGCATGTTTATTGATTTTCCAGGAGGATATGACTCTATTTGGAGATATAAATTATTTGAAAAAATGCAGACTTTAGGCATTCAAGGGAATATGCTACTCTGGATCAGCAATTTTCTCATCCAACGGTTCATTGCTACAAAGTATAATAATCATCTTTCTAAATACCAACAAACACATCGAGTATAATAATAATTAAATGAATCGTGATTTCTTCTTACCTCATACTTCTATGTTTTTTTTAAACACAGCACTGCAGTATCGGCGACACGTCGTCATCATCAGCTGTTTTCACGACTGTCAATTTTTTTTTTCCCCCTTTTGCCGGTAATTATCTAGACTGCCATCTGGTGTTCTTTTGAAGGAATTACTCTTCAAACTGCCATCTGGTGTTATTTTGAATGAATCATTTTCTAAACTGCTATCTGTTGTATTTTTTAAGAACTTTGTAATCAAGCTCGGTTCGTCCGGAATCTCAAAGTTCATAGTTCTAGTATGGTTTTTTTGAATATATATTTTTTCCCAAACTGTTAAATCCAAAGGTTTAGATAGATGTTTTAAAAGTTTTGCTTCTTTTTCAATCCTATGATGCTCTAATAAACTATGTGCTGCTATCGCTGCTTTTCAATTTCTCCATTCCTTATGTTTCTGAAGTGCTCTTTTTTACGAGTTTCCAAGTTCCTTTTTGTTTTTCCTATATATTTATCCTGTTGCAATCTTTGCAATCAATTTGATAAATTCCAGATTTTTTGTTGTCTGTGGTATTACATTTATTATTAGTTAACAGAAGATTACCCAGGCTGAATTTGTTAATTGGAGCTAATGTTATATAAAATTTTCTGAAAATTTTTTGAAACTTATTATGAACTTCAGGATGGTAAGTGAATTTCTTGAATTTTACATCTTTCTTGGGACCATGATGTAAGGTGAGCACTTCAGAAACATAAAGAATGGAGAAATTGAAAAATCAGCGATAGCAGCACATAGTTTATTAGAGCATCATAGGATTGAAAAAGAAGCAAAACTTTTAAAACATCTATCTAAACCTTTGGATTTAACAGTTTGGGAAAAAATATATATTCAAAAAAACCATACTAGAACTATGAACTTTGAGATTCCGGACGAACCGAGCTTGATTACAAAGTTCTTAAAAAATACAACAGATAGCAGTTTAGAAAATGATTCATTCAAAATAACACCAGATGGCAGTTTGAAGAGTAATTCCTTCAAAAGAACACCAGATGGCAGTCTAGATAATTACCGGCAAAAGGGGAAAAAAAATTGACAGTCATGAAAACAGCTGATGATGACGACAACGTGTCGCCGATACTGCAGTGCTGTGTTTAAAAAAACATTGAAGTATGAGGTAAGAAGAAATCACGATTCATTTAATTATTATTAATTGAGCCTCATAATGTTAAAAATTCCCAAATTTAATATATAAACACATCGAGGTTTACCACAAGGTTCTGTACTCAGTACCACTCTCTTCAATATCTACATTAATGATCTACCTAAGCATATAGAAAAGCTCCAAACAAAAACCCTACTTTTTGCTGATGATGTTGTAATATGGGTCTCCAAGCCAAAAAACCAAAGTCAACAATTAATAACCATAGCCCAACAATCACTAATACAGTTAGAGAATTGGACATCCCAGAACTTAATGAAGATAAATATACAGAAGACAAATTATCAACCATTTACATTAAGAAAGAAACCACTACCCATCACTCTGAAATTGGAGGGTGAATTATTAACTCAAACACATGAAGCAAAATATTTAGGAATAACTCTGGACACAAAATTAACATGGAAGAAACATATAGAGAATATATGTACAAAGATAGAAACAAGGTTACCGTTATTAAAACAAGGTTACCGTTATTAAAAACGATTAGCAGGGAAAAAGTGGGGTTGCAACACACAAACTCTAAACACCTTCTACCAAATGTACATAAAACCTATACTTCATTATTGTGAAGAAATCCTAGTAACTACAAAAGTGGAAAAACTTAATAAATTGCAGAACCAAATCCTCCGTCTGATAACAGGAGCCGTTAAAACAGCAATCACTGCCATGCAAATCTTAACAAATAACCCAAACATAGCATTTGAAATTGAGAAAACAGCAATCACACAGTATGAAAAATTTTTAAGGCTACCCCATAATAACTGGACCCAAAGAAAACCACAAGTATAATGTTGAGTGATTCCGGGTTATGTGGCCGTGGTCCATAGTTGGTGTTGATACCAGACGTTTCGCCCTCAACTGCGGAGGGCATCTTCAGTGGCGAGTGCTTCTATGCATGTTTCCTGGTCGGAAGATCTATTTAGAATGAGCGCTGTGGACGTAGAGGACGTTGTATTAGTGGGGGGTGCAGGGTGAGTGGGCGTGGCTCTTGCTGATTGGCTAATAGTCGTCTCCTTGTTGTCACTGGTATTAATGCATTTATTTTCTAGTGTATGAAACCAGGCCTTAGACAGTTTGATACCTTCTTCTTTTCTGTTAATATTTCCCTTATGCTTGTGTATTTCTATAGCCTCTCGGTATAATCTAGGGAAATAGTAGGAAGTTGTGGCTAAAACTTGTGTATCGTCGAATAGAATCTGGTGTCCATTCGTAATGGCATGTTCTGCTACAGCTGATTTATCCATTTCTCCTTGTCTGCAGTTTCTTTTATGTTCTGATAAACGGGTGGCTATACTTCTTTTCGTGGTCCCTATATATGATTTACCACACGAACAAGGAAGTCGATATACGCCGCAAGTGGAGAGAGGTGGCCGAGGATCCTTAGCTGAGCGAAGGCAGTCTTCTATTTTTCTTGTAGGTCTGTAAACTGTTTTTATGTTGTATTTTCGTAGGAGTTTTCCGATACGATCTGTGACTCTTTGTACATATGGTAAGTAGGCTATGCTGGTTGAGGGTGTGTTATCCATTCTGACGTGCTGTCTTCGTGGATGTATGGTTTGTCTTATTTCCTTGGATGTGTAGCCATTTTTCTGGAAACAATTGAACAGATGGTGTTGTTCTTGTTTAAGGTGTTGTGGTTGGCATAACTTAACTTAGTCGCTCTGTCGAACAGTGTCTTAATGACACCTCGCTTTTGTCTTGGATGGTGGTTAGAGTCTTTCTGCAGATATCGGTCTGTGTGTGTAGGTTTTCTGTAAACTGTATGTTGAATTTCCCCATTGCCAGTCCTTATTATTTGAACATCCAGGAAAGGAAGTCTTCCATTATCTTCTTTTTCCATTGTGAACTGTATTTTGTTGTGTCTGCTGTTAAGGTGTTGAAGGAAACGTTCCAATTCTTCACTGCCATGTCTCCATACTACGAATGTGTCATCAACATAGCGAAACCAATGTTCTGGAGACTTGGGAGCTGTTTTTAGTGCTTCTTCTTCGAATTTCTCCATGAAAAAATTCGCTACTACTGGGCTTAGAGGACTTCCCATGGCTACTCCGTCGGTCTGTTCATAGTAGCTGTTGTTCCATTGGAAGTAAGTAGTAGTTAGTACATGCCTGAATAATTTGGATATTTCTTCTGTGAAAATCTGTCTAATGTAGTCCATGGTCTCATTTACCGGCACCATGGTGAAAAGGGAAACCACATCGAAGCTAACCAGTATATCTTGAGATGTTACGTTTATATTCCGTAGTCTCTCAATGAAATGTGTCGAGTCTCTGATGTAGCTGTCCGTTTTTCCAAGGAGTGGTTTCAGAAGTCCTGTAAGATGCTTTGCCAGTAAGTAGGTCGGGGAACCGATGGCATTGACAATTGGCCGGAGTGGAATGTTGTTTTTGTGTATTTTTGGAAGACCATAGAGTCTTGGAGGTTGAGCTTCGGATACGCGTAATTTCTTCTTAATTTCTTCTGGCAAGGACGATTGCTTGATAAGATTGTTGGTTTTTCGAAGAATGCCGGATGTAGGGTCTCGCTTGATAGGTTTGTATGTTTCTGGTGTCAGAATCTCTATTATTTTCTCTTTGTATTCGTGTGTATTCATAACAACTGTAGAGTTTCCTTTATCGGCTGGTAAAATGGTGATATTATTATCATTATTTAAAGTTTTTAGCGCTAGTCTCTCCTTCTTAGTTAAATTGCTTTTCGGTGGTTGGGCGCGACGGAGTATTCTTGCAGCTTCATAACGAATTTCATCAGTTGTTTGCAAGGGGAGATTCTTGATGCTTGCCTCGATGTTAGAGATAATATCCTCTACAGGTATTGATGTGGGTGTGATGGCGTAGTTGCCTCCTTTTGATAGTACAGATGTTTCTTCAGTTGACAGCGAGCGTGATGACAGGTTTGTTACGGTATGTTGTAGACCGACTGATTGCTGTAAGGGTCGCGATTGCATTTTTAGAAAGTCGAATTTCTTCATCTGCGTTCTAGTAGACTTTAACATGGTTGCTTCACTTGAGTTGTATGTAATGCTGTCGATCTTGTTCCAATAATGGTAAGGAATGCTGTTTACTGATTGTTATGTGAAGTGTAAAGAGTTCTGCGTTGTTGGTTGCTAACTCCTTCCGTGTTTGTTGGATGCGTTCTCTGAGTAGAGCACGTTCAGTACGGTCGTATATGCGATGGGCTTTTTTAGATCTAAAAGTCCTCCGTTGTTGTAGGAATTTGGGTATATATCCAGCGTCTCTGCACCGTAGTAAAAAAGTATAAGATGATAGTAATTGGGATTTCTTCTTCCGGAGTGTCTCCAGGTGTCTAATACGTAAATAACTTTCCTCCCCGTAGAGGCGTTTAATAGTTGAATGCAGGCTTTCACGGCCGGTAATCGTAATGTTGAGTGATTCCGGGTTATGTGGCCGTGGTCCATAGTTGGTGTTGATACCAGACGTTTCGCCCTCAACTGCGGAGGGCATCTTCAGTGGCGAGTGCTTCTATGCGTGTTTCCTGGTCGGAAGATCTATTTAGAATGAGCGCTGTGGACGTAGAGGACGTTGTATTAGTGGGGGGTGCAGGGTGAGTGGGCGTGGCTCTTGCTGATTGGCTAATAGTCGTCTCCTTGTTGTCACTGGTGTTAATGCATTTATTTTCTAGTGTATGAAACCAGGCCTTAGACAGTTTGATACCTTCTTCTTTTCTGTTAATATTTCCCTTATGCTTGTGTATTTCTATAGCCTCTCGGTATAATCTAGGGAAATAGTAGGAAGTTGTGGCTAAAACTTGTGTATCGTCGAATAGAATCTGGTGTCCATTCGTAATGGCATGTTCTGCTACAGCTGATTTATCCATTTCTCCTTGCCTGCAGTTTCTTTTATGTTCTGATAAACGGGTGGCTATACTTCTTTTCGTGGTCCCTATATATGATTTACCACACGAACAAGGAAGTTGATATACGCCGCAAGTGGAGAGAGGTGGCCGAGGATCCTTAGCTGAGCGAAGGCAGTCTTCTATTTTTCTTGTAGGTCTGTAAACTGTTTTTATGTTGTATTTTCGTAGGAGTTTTCCGATACGATCTGTGACTCTTTGTACATATGGTAAGTAGGCTATGCTGGTTGAGGGTGTGTTATCCATTCTGACGTGCTGTCTTCGTGGATGTATGGTTTGTCTTATTTCCTTGGATGTGTAGCCATTTTTCTGGAAACAATTGAACAGATGGTGTTGTTCTTGTTTAGCGCTCATTCTAAATAGATCTTCCGACCAGGAAACACGCATAGAAGCACTCGCCACTGAAGATGCCCTCCGCAGTTGAGGGCGAAACGTCTGGTATCAACACCAACTATGGACCACGGCCACATAACCCGGAATCACTCAACATTACGATTACCGGCCGTGAAAGCCTGCATTCAACTATAAAACCACAAGTATGTTTAAAATCTCAGCGAAGCTTCTTAAGCATAGTACAAGAAATCAAACAGAAATTGCAACTTCACATTCAAAAGAAAATATGCAGATGAGAAACAACCCTCTAGAATTTTTGGAAATTGAATATAACCTTCATTTGACAGAAAACATCAAGAAATCTGAAACTCCCCCATATATTTTAAAACAAATGTCACTGGAAATAATAAATCTAAGATACCCTGCTCCTGAATGGATACATATTTTTACAGATGGCTCCAGCCTACCAAATGATGGTGGCACTGGTGCTGGTGCAATATGTCCATTTTTTTCCTTTTATCGTAAACTAAACATAAATTCAACAAACTTTGATGGTAAAATTCTAGCAATTTTCTTAAGTTTACAATCTCTTTTATATCACATCCAAAAATTTACAAAAGTTGTAATTCTATGTGACTCCAAAGCAGCCATTCTCGCTATAACACGAGAGACAACACCCAAAAGCATCAAAATTATCGAATGTCACAAAATGATAAAACAGTTATCCCGTCTACATAAAGAAGTTATACTTCAATGGATTCTGGCCCATTGTGGAGTGACAGGCAATGAAATAGCTGATTTTCTGGCCAAGAAGGGTAGCAAAATTGTTTCAAACCCAACTTCTACTCCAGTTTCCTTTCACTCTATCAAAACAATTATCTCAAATAAATATATCAATAAACTTAGAGAAGAATACACCACCAACACATCTGGAAAGGAATGGGAAAATCTACAAGCTTATGACATTACTACATTACAAAGAAAATCTGCAGTAGCAACATTCAGGCTGCTAACGGGACATGACTGCCTGAATAAACACCTACGCAGACTTGGTATAACAGATTCACCTAAATGCCCTTTTTGCAATTTAAATGAAGGTATGGAAAGAAACCATCTCCTCCGTTGTCCTGCTTTTGTAGAAGAGACCAGTCTTTCTGCTAAATATTGGATTGCAAGAGAGCGAATGATTTCATTATCAAGTGCTCAACATTAGATACCAACCAACCAACCATATTGCCAAAAGTAGTTAAACACTTATCCTCCATCTATTGGTCCCAAGTTTGCATCTTGGTCATTTCATGTGAGCTTTGTGGTGGACATGGAGTCAGGTCATTATTTTCTGCAGTTTCTCCTCTTTTTCTCTGCCATGAACTTTATTCCATCATATTGACTTAGGCTTTCATGGCTGTAGTTAGTACAATGATCTTGTAGAAGATTTCTGGGCTGTTTACCATGGTCTTGAGGCCTGTAGTTTCATGTTTTGCCAGAGACTGCATCCGGCATCCTCAAGGATTGTCTTTAGGCTGGCAATTTTGTCGAATGCCTGTCCTCTTTATACATTTAACCGTGATGTGTCTCTGCACTGTCCGTTCCATCGTAAGTTATATCTGCCTTCTGATATGTTAGCGGTAGGGACTTCCACTGCACCAATGATGTCGTGTGATGGTCTAGTAGATTGTTCTTGTAGGGGTTTGCATCTGGCTTTTTTAGGGCCGATATCCATACTTTGTTGACTTTTAATGATTCTTCTTTTCTATTGAACTATTTTTATGTTTGAATATCTCAATGGCTTCTCGTTGTAGATGGGTAAAATTGTGCATGCAGTTAGATAATAGCCTATGTCTGTATTATTGTATTGTAGTGTATGGCTTTTCAAGTACAGAATGTTCTGCTTCTGCCTACTTTTCCACATCGGGGAACTACAAGCCAACAGCCCGGAAATCTTCTACAGGATCATCATACTTTATTCCATCACTTCTCATTACTCATGTAATCCATTCCATTTCATCTGCCCCTGTTATGGTGCAACAGACCTGGTCACCATCCTTACATAAAGTGGAAAAGAATTCTATTGATAAACTTTCACAATTGTTGAGGGGTTCAGCTGAGTGTTTTGGTGTGCAGTGATTTTTACAGAATAATATTTTGTTGATTTTTAGACACATAGAATATCTTTTAGACACATGAGAAGTATGGGGTATATAATTACTTATGATTGAGGAGGCAGATACTGTTTTTCTTCTGATGTGATTTTTTTTTATTCATCTTGATTTAAGTGTAACTTTTGCAGCATAATGCCCGAGGCATAGTGTCGATGGCGAACAATGGACCAAATACTAATGCCAGCCAGTTCTTCATCACATTTGCAAGTCAGCCTCACCTGGATCTCAAGTATACTATATTCGGAAAGTAAGTACTATTGAAAGAATTTATCTATTAATTCAATTACTTTTTTATGAATTGACACTGAGGTATTATTTATTTAAGTAAAATTTTAACACCTCACCACAAAATCATCTTCGTAGACTAGTTTTGGACTTTCTTCTTCAGTTCCACCCTCAATATTTTTATGACCATTATTTTTTGAAGAGCTGCTTTCTGCTCCTTCTGTTGGTAGACTGAAGAACCTCGAAATCAAATCATTTTCCCAGGAATTTCAAAGTTCATTAATTTCTCCTTTTCATTTTCTGAATGTAGATTTTTTCCCAAATAGTGAGTTCTTTGGTTTTTCTGTTTGTTTTAATAATTTAGTCTTTCTTTCGATAAGGTGTTTTTTTGATCATGCATAGGCTGCTACTGCAGATTTTTCTACTTCCCGTTCTTGACATTCCTAAGATGTTCTTTCACTCTGGTTTTCAAATTTCTCTTTGTTTTCCCTCCGCATGATCTGTGATTACAAATTGTACACTACCACCCCTCCTGTCCCCAGAATTGAATATTTTACAATTATATTAATTTACTTACTTATTTTAGGAATTCTCACTATGATGTGTATTCTACCTTAATTATATTAATTTAATTTATTTAACAATTTAAATTTTCAAATTCACCTGTTATTGAACCTGGGACCGTTAATCTACCTCAGCCAGCGCAACGGTCATATAAGAGAAAATCATGAATACAAAAAAAAATAAATAATTTTTTTTAAAAAGTGGAGTTAGAATAACCTGGTTCTTAGCAGCCAAATTATCAAGTGCTATTTTTGTGAGTGTCTGTTCACAAATATGAACAAAAACTCATGAACATGCATTACAGAATGAAATTCTACATACGAGGCAGTTAGAAGCAAAGGGATTTAAGTGCAAGTTTTGCAGTATAGTAAAAGCTCCTTATTCGCGGGTACCTATATTTACGGATCCAGTCAGTATATTAAAAAGATTAGTATCCTTTATTAACGCATCAGCAACTTTTTTACTGCAGGCACATGTCAAGGCAGCTTTCACAAAGAGTGATTAAAACCAAATGGACAAATTAATATCAATGTAAAACAAACCTTATTGTCACTAAGCCTAAAGTTTGTTGTTAAAAGCCACTACCGCAGTATTTCACGTGCTGCTGTCCATTGATAAATGCCGCCCTCGCCACAATCAGTATTTTGTTGTCTCTTCTGCTTTGTTGTCAATTTATAATGTCGAGTGAAAGGAAAGAAAATTAGTTCCAAAGCGGAAAAAAGCAGTGTTGCCGCTTAAAGCAAAAAAAATCTTGACCATTTATACGCATTGGCGAGTCGTTAGCGTCTATATCATGCTGTTTCAATGTTAATGAATCAAGAAATCCAAAGACAAAATAAGGAATTCTATCGCAGAATTCACAGCTGAATATCAGTCTTAATTGAAGGACCTCATAAAAGCAGCAAAACAGGAAAAAATTACTAAGTTCTTTAAGTCCTTGCCTAAACCTGGCAGTAATAATTAATAGAAATTATTCAAAATCTCTCATTAATTGATTTTATTTTGATAATTTTTATTTTATTTTGTAACCTTGGAATGTATCCCCTATATACCCATACAAATTATCATTCTATATTCATGGCATATTTGCAGAACATATCCCCTGCGAATAAGGAGCTTTTACTGTATTGAAAAAAACAGATTTAAAGTTGAAGTTGTATAAGAAAACCATAGGTAATTGAAAATTGTAACAATCATTCTTTATTAAATTAATATTAAGAAGCTAAAGCTGTTACTATGATTGAAATAAGTAAATTAATATACACAACTAAATTATTGTAATCAAATGGTAAAGATAGTAAGGTAAAGGAAGGATTTATGCTTGGATGGGAAGGAAGCCTTAATTAGCTCAATGGATAGAGCATCAGCATGGAAAGCTGAAGGTTCGGCGTTCAATTCCCGGTTCAGGCATAAATTTTTCTCTTTACCATTTGATTACAATAATTTAATCATTCTTTATCTACTCCTAATGCATATACTTATATCCCTTTGCCACTAAATAAAATTATGCTTCAAGAATATAATTATACACCAAACTCGTTTTTTTGCAAAAGAAAAAAATACTTACATCCCTTTGCTTCTAACTGCCTCATAAAAATAACGCCTTCTTTCATTTGTCATATTTTCCTGTGTTGCATAGTATTCTGACAAGGGAACTGTCAACAATTGCATGCCAAAACCTACCTTACAATTTCTCCCAGAAACAGTCAGGTGAAGTGAGTGAAGTGCCACGTCACCTATATTCTAATTATATAACAGTACAATTATTTTATTTTATTATTTATTTATTATATTCCTCTGACAAGATAATGTCTGTTTTACATCACCTTCTTAAGAATAGTGGCTGTTGATAGTTCACATTGTGTCCGCTAGAGCATTCCTACCACAGTGAACTGAACTAAAATTTAATGGATCATATCTTTGACACTTAACAACTTTGGAAAAAAAAAATTTGCCTTCTCACAATTACTATGGCAACCGTAACATAAACAGATATTAAGCATAGAGAAACTTCGAATAGAGGGAAAACTGAGTACAGTGACATCTAAAAAATTTCGGTCGTTTACAATGAACTACAATGAGCAAACTACAATGGTAGCGCTGTTTCGTAGAACAGAATATGTAACTAAATAAAACAAATGCAAGGCACACAGCGTGTTCACTCGGGATTATGGGAAATTAGACATTTTATAAATTAAAATTTTTAACTGCTAACCTTTCGTTCTATGTAGACGGTACTGTAAAAAATTATATATTATCGAAAGTTAAAATCATTACTTAGATTTTATTTTACTCTAATTTGTAAGTAAATTCAAGCTTGTTTACGTTTTTAATGTGAATCTATTTTCAAAGACTATTTAACTCATGCTCCAAATGGGAGTCAATGACCAATCACGTTTCAATGATTTCTGTTTTACAACCAATTACAGCTGTGTTTCACCAAATATTTATCAATATTAAAGTTACCATATTAAAGAAAGCTCCTCCTTTTTAATATTCTGAATAGGTCTGACCATTATTTTGCAGTGACTGATTCTATAAGAAATACGGCTGCCAGATTGTATATATAGTGTATGGATGTCAACACATAGCGCTTGCAGGAGTTAATATAAAAACATTTGTAGCAATTGTTTATATCACCAAAAAAAGAAACCACTGTTTGCACTTTCTTAAATGTATTTTATCCCAGGTAATAATCCAGAAAAATATAATTGTCATATTTGCATCATACGACATCAGAAATGAATTAATATACAGTTTGATGTGTTTCATTTTTTTCCACTAGAGAGCATTCTTACAATATTGCGTTCCTTTGGCAATAAATAGTATGATCTGGTTGCAGTGATAAACAAGAGAAGCAGATGAAGCGTACCAATCGTTTTTCATTTGTTTTCAAACATTGCCGTTTACATTAAATATATAAATATTTTAAAATAACTATAGTTAAATAATGATTTGTGAATAAACAGCTTAATTTTATTCGTTAAATAGTCCTAACAAATGCCACTCTTGATTTCCAAATTCTCTAGATAAATTGGAAATCACTCGTGGCATTACTTATGATAAACCTACTAGAAGTGATAAAATTCTAAGATTTGTTAGTTTAGGAAGAGTGATGTTAGTGTACAGCCATTTCTAATAAACATTTTAAACATGTGACTTTATATTGGACTTCAGATGTACGACATGGCTAAGGTTCTTTAATAAATATTGTATAAAATATGTATATGAGAATAAGAGGGTAGGTCAATTGTACATATTTATTAAAAGAGCTCATAATGCACGTTTTAAAATTTTAATAAACGAAAATAAATGAACATGTTTTATTTATTTTCATTCTTCCCTTCTGTTAAAATTAAAGAAAATCTTTAGGTCTGAGAGGCTGGGTATAAATAATTTCATAATTTAAGATTAATTAATACGTTATTTATTCCTATAAAAGTTCAATTTCATGATTATTCACCAGATGGCATTATATAATTATAATTCATAATTTTACCACCAGGCAGTGCTGAATTTCATATTAGTACCAGAAAAAATCGAAAAAAATTAGATGTCATTAGTTGTTCTACACTAGCTGCCGCTTATGGCATGTATGCGAAACTTGTCCATTTTCTTCTCTGGTACTCTGTGGATATTAAGGATATCCAGACCATAGAGAACTTGCTATGGCAACCGTAACATAAACAGATATTAAGGATATCCAGACCATAGAGAACCGGTTCTAGACTTCTAAAATTTTCACTGGGAGTGAAGACATGGTGTATGTTCTAGCGAAACACTTCAGCACTTAAATTGGATCTGTGTTGGATAGTAATGGTGTTTTGGTTTAGTGTGTTGTCTTCAATTGGCGCCAAAGTATCTACTTTTCAGATTTCGCTTTAGTTTGACTCAATGGTGAGCATTTTTGTAACCTCGCGGCATAGAAAGCCAAAGCTCCTGGGTTCAAGCCCCAGTCTGGGCATATATTTTTCTTTTGAAATATAATTTGTAGCTAAATTATATAAAACAGTTATTCTCAGTTACATTATATGGGTACGAAACGTGGACTCTTACTTTAAGGGAGGAAAGAAGATAAGAGTATTTGAGAATAAAGTTCTAGGAAAATTTTTGGGCCAAAAAAGACACGAACAGACAGGTGAATGGAGAAAACTGCATAATAGTGAGCTACATTATATGTATAGGAAGCCAGATATAATAACAGTTAAATCTTGTAGGCTGCAATGGGCAGGACATGTGGCACGTATGAGAGAAAACTACATAATAGTGAGCGACATGATATGTATAGGAAGCCAGATATAATGAGGACAGTTAAATCTCGTAGGCTGCAACGGGCAGGACATGTGGCACGTATGATGGTGAAAGAGTTGCATGGAAGCTTCTGATAGGAAACCAGAGGGAAAATGCCCAGTTGGTAGACCAAGAATGAGGTGGGAGAACAACATTATCCATTATTTGAGGGAAGTAAATTATACAGGGGATAATTGGAAAACATTAGCTCAGGATAGGGATGTATAGAGAGCTTATGTCTGTGTGGCCATGAACCTATGGGTTCAATAGAACCAGTGAGTTAGTTAGCTAAATTACTTTGATTTCTTAGAATACAAATAGCATATCACTTCTCATTACTAGAGCTAGGAATTTTAGGTGCAAAATTTTGGTGAAAAATGGTGCTTTAATTTAGCAGAAAAAGATGCAGTTTTTTAAATAAAAGTTGCAAATTTCCCATGTAAATAATCATTGAAGATTACCAAGTAACTAATGACACAAAATTCACGCATGTTGTCTTATATTAAAGAGTCTGTGTAAGTACTTACACTACTTAATATGCTGCGTAACACGAATGAATTGATGTTTTTCATCAATTGTTATTGAAATATCACAAAGAATACACCTGATAACAGATCCATCACTCTGAATTCCATCTGCACTAAACTTTTTAACAATATCTCATAGTTTATAGGAGTTCACTTTTGGTTTTGGCATACTGTATACTGGCAACTCAGGAAAATAGCAGACCGAACTAGTCAAATATTATTTTGAACTGAAACATTTATTCATGCACTCAACAACCTTCCTTGCTTGAACAATAGCTTTCGCATAACTGTGGTGCAATGAGGCGCAAACTAATTTAAAAGGAATAGCCTAACGGGATTGCACTGAAGTGGAAGTAATGTGATGTAGACTGATACCACATATCGTTACCAACCCTTGAAATCGTATTTGAATAAATCTAATATATATATATTATTTTGATAATAAAATGTTCCAAAGGAGACAAAAAAGGTTTTGAAATGGTGCAAAATATGCTTCCATTAAAAAAAAGGTGCAACTAAAACACAGTTAGGGGCATTTATTTAATGTTTTCTTTACAATACTAGCTAATTTGAACATTATAGTAACAAAAAATTCCTAGCTCTACTCATTACACTTGGTACTGCCAAGTCATATAATCTTTATTAAAAAAATCTTGGTTTGAACAATACCCATGGTTATGCTGTAGTGTGACACTACAAAAAACTCTTTTGTTGGCCATGTGTTTTGTTTAGTAATAAATTTGGTGGTCTGGAATAAACAAGGGTTTTATGACTTTCAAAATGTGACGCGTGCTTTAAATAAGCATAAAGATTCTGAGGAACATTTGAAGTGACATTCGCAGTTGAAAACTTTAAAAAAAAATTGTAATACAATCGTAGATGCTCTAAGGGAAAATGCAAGACTGTGTATTCTTCGATTTAATTAATGTGTTTCTTTGAATCAACAAATCTTGCAGCTAGTCATTAGGGCTGTACTATATTTAAATATGTCATCATCTCATCACTTCACCTATTTTTTCATCCACCAGCCGCGACTGCCAAGAGAAGTGTTGTAATGTTCAAATGCCATGTCCAAAAAATTATCTGCTGCTTTTAACTGCAAGGCACAGAAATTGAAGCCAGAATCTAGCAATGGCAACCCACTGTATGGAGCAGATGGACTCTCGGCATGAATAAGAACAAAGCAAAGTGAGATGGGATGCAGTGCAGACTGCAGGTAGTGAGGATTTTCCAACCTACCAACTCAGGTGTTGTATTACTTCCCTATAATTTAAATTTGCCACTGGATTTTTAGTGCCTTGCAGTTAAAAACATTTTTTTTGTACATATCAATGCTTCTCTGGAAGAAATTTCAAGGTAGGTTTTGGCATGCAATGATTGACAGTTCCCTTGTGAGTATTTCCAAGGCAGTCTGTATTACTTTGTATTATAAAGTTTACATATAGCAGCCACTGTTTAATATACTCTGTATTTATTTATTTTTTATTTCACTCACCTCATACTTCATAACTCCTAGCATACCCAGGGTTTCGTCACATCCTTTGTGACATTCTCAATGCTGTGTCACGTAAGCATTGAGAATGTCACAAAGGATGTGACAAAACCCTGGGTATGCTAGGAGTTATGAAGTATGAGGTGAGTGAAACAAAAAATAAACAATATTAAAAAAACCTCATAGTGTTATTTCCTATCTACATAACTTAATACTCTGTATTTAAATTAATATAGTGCCTGAATCTATTTTAAAAATACAATAGGAAGTAACATTAAGTGGTTTTATTTAATAATTAACATATTTGGTCTGCATATTCTTACCTCTTATGTTTATTTTTGCGGAACATATGTTTCAAGGCTTCTGAGCCCCATCATTAGCGATTACAGACTGATTTTTGTCAAGTTGTCGGCCCTGATTCATGACTCCTGCTCTGGTTCAATGAACTTACTAATGAAGTTCCTTTCTCTGGGAATTTATGCTTGGATGGGAATGAAGCCTGAATTAGCTCAGTGGTCAGAGTGTTAGCACGGAAAGCTAAAGGTTCGGGGTTCAATTCCCAGTTCAGGCAAAAAAAATTTCTCTTTACCGTAATTTAATTGTATTCATTAATTTACTTATTTCTATCATATTAATAGCTTTAGCTTCTCAATATTAATTTAATAGTGCCATTACTTTTATAATGTACCGAGAAAACAGATATGAAATTATATTGTGAAGACTGGAAAAAATGTATAAAATTTTTACACTTAACGTTATGTTCAGGATGTTTTTTAACCAAATCAGTTGTGCAGGAAGAATGATGGTAGTCTATTGTAGATTTTGATTGATGAATGTTGTCATTCATTTTTCCAGGGTCATTGATGGTTTTGATACTGTTGATGAATTGGAAAAGCTCCCAGTGAACCCAAAAAACTACAAACCTCTAACTGACACCCGAATTAATAGTATTACAATACATGCAAACCCATTGGCTGGTTGATTTAACAAAAATAAATCAACATTTATAATAATTTAATAAACATTGAATGGGAACTAACTTTATGTAAAATCGGAAGCAGCTGCTCATTGTTTGATACAGGATCACATAATTGAAAAAGAAACTTAATTATTAAAACACTTAGAAAAACCGATAAAACTAATAATATGAGAACAGATATACATTCAGAATCTTGAATTTGAAGGTGAGCAAGATTTGTCTTGAAGTTCATTCAACCCGTACCAAGTGACAAGAGGAATGCTGGTGTTAATGACTCAACTCAAACAGTTGGGAGTGTAGCTGAGGATGAACATGAATGGCTCTTGAAATATGTCAGGTGAGATAAGAATAATTTATCAGGCGGAGAGAAAAAAATTGATTCAATTATGTAATTTATGTTTTGAAAAGAAAAATTAACATCTGAACTCACGCCGTAGCGTAGTGGTTAAGGCACTGAGCTACAAGCCGGAGGGTCGAGGGTTCAAGTCCCGTTGGGGTCAGGATTTTTAAATTGACCCAAACCCTCTGGCAGCACTTGGCCCTGGGGTCGACTCAGCCTCTAACGGAAATGAGTACCAGATGCTTGTTCTGGGGGTAAAGGTGGCCGTCACGCAGGGTTGACAACCCAGCTGACATAAAGTGCCGATTGTCTAGAAAAAGTGGGAGCCTTAACCTCCTACTACCCCAAGGGCCTCCTGAGGCCTGTTGTGGGATCACTTTACTTTGGGGCACTCCGTGGCGTAGTGGTTAAGGCACTGAGCTACAAGCCGGAGGGTCGAGGGTTCAAGTCCCGTTGGGGTCAGGATTTTTAAACTGACTCAAACCCTCTGGCGGCACTATGGCCCTGGGGTCGACTCAGCCTCTAACGGAAATGAGTACCAGATACTTGTTCTGGGGGTAAAGGCGGCCGTCACGCAGGGCTGTCAACCCGATGGCATAAAGTGCCGATTGTCTAGAAATGTGGGAGCCTTAACCTCCTACTACCCCAAGGGCCTCCGGGCCTGTTGTGGGATCACTTTACTTTACTGGGAATCGAACCCTGTACCTCTGACTCTGTACATCAGTGTGTGGTCCATTACACCATTCATGACATGATACAAACGTTAACATTTCTTTCCACATATACAATTCCCTTACGTCCGAAGGCAGATAGCTAGAGCTAATATCACCATCAGACGACTTCTATTCTAAGTATTTTTAAGTCATTGTTTTTATTATTAATTTAATACTTCTCACTGAAGGACAGATTATATTTGACAGGTGGCTCAGTTGGTAGAGCATTGGCTAATATCACCATCAGACGACTTCTATTCTAAGTATTTTTAAGTCATTGTTTTTATTATTAATTTAATACCTCTCACTGAAGGACAGATTATATTCGACAGGTGGCTCAGTTGGTAGAGCATTGGCATAAAAAGCCAAAGGTTCTGGATTCAAACCCCAGTCTGAGCATATATTTTTCTATGTTTTTATTATTCATGTCATACATCTCAATGATGGATAAATCATATTTGAAGAGAAAAATTATACATGTATACTTTTTCTCTTTAAATATGATATATATTTTTAAGTTGTCTGATGGTGTTGTTAACTCTAGCTATCTGCTTTCAGACATTAGAGAATTGTATATATGGAAAGAAATGTTCATATTTGTATCTCGAATGGTGGAATGGACTGTGCACCAGTGTACATAGGTGGAGGTCTGGGGTTTGATTCCAGGTTCAGACATTAATTTTTCTTTGAAAAAAATTAATTTGTCTAGGACAGGTAGATGTGAAACTAAATATAACATCAAATCATTTATGTAATGTTGATTTATCATTGAAACTTGCAAAATTCCTGCACAATGTAAATCATCTGTTTATTTGTATTTTTTTACTGAAAATTATAATTAACTGATTTAATCTAATTATCTTCTTGTCTTCTATGTCTTTTTTTGTGTTCCCTTTTGGATGAGTCAGTCTTGGACAGAAACTTCTACCTATATTGATCATTCCAATCTCCCTCTACTCCATTTCACTCCAATTTATTCTTCATCTTTTAACATCCTTTATAACTTATTCCTCCATCAGTATCTCAGGCAATCTCTTCATCTTTTTCCTTATATTCCATATTCTAGTGCCTGTCTTGGTATTCTCCTTTTTATATGACCATACCATTGTTATACCACGTATATAGAAGAGTCACATTTATATAATCTGAATTTCAAGGAATAATTTTAATTTCCATCACGTACATTGTTATATGTGCTATTTTTGAAAGTACATTATTTTTACTTATTTTAGGAATTCTCACTATGAGGTATATTCATTAAGGTAGACATTATTTTTAAATCGGATATGTTGATTGGAAAATCAAAATATGCATATTGACCATGGAGTTTTAGCTATTTCATAAAACCAGGATCATGATTCAGATAACATTTTTGCAGTTGATCCAATGAATCATTTGCAATAATCCAGATTTGAATTTTGATTAATAATTTCTTGGTAAATGTATTTGAGACTGCAAAAAAATAATTGAGGCATTGACATGGGAAAGGTTAAATTTTATAGGGGGAGCAAAAAACAATTTTTACAGTTTTAAATTTAAATATATTTTGTAATTATATTATTTTTGGTCTGGACATCTTACCTCAATATTAATGTTGATTTGTTCTTGGACATGTTTCAAAACAATTCTCTGTTTTATCTTCAGCTTTCCCAGACTGGTTTTATTTATGTTGCATTATGTTGCACCACCTGGATGTCGATGTCAGCTCCATCCTGTGGTTGGCCAAAGAACCTCCAAACAAGGTCACCCTCCATCGGAATATCAAAATTCATAACTCTGTTTCTGTTCTTCTGAATATAAATTTTTTCCCAAATAGTCAGCTCGTTTGTATTTTCTAACTGTTTTAATAATTTAGTGTCTGAATTTATATTATGTTTTTCAGACCAAACATGAGCAGCAACTGCAGATTTTTCAATTTCTCCATTTTTAATATTTCTTATGTGTTCTTTGGTTCTAATTTTTAGGTTTCTTTTTGTTTTCCCTATATATATCTTTTCACAAACCCATGCATTCAATTTGATATATTCCTGACTTTTTATTTTTATCAGTTTTTTCATTTTTGTTGGTTTTTATTAGTTTATTTAAACTGTAGTTATTTTTTGGTGCTAATTTAATATTAAACTTCTCAAATATATTTTGAAATTTATTATGTACCCAGGGGTGATATGTGAATTTCCTATATTTTTTCATAGGTGGTTCTTCTTTTTCAAGATTACTTCTGTTTATCATTTTTTGTTTTTTATACTTTTCTATCCTTTTATGTACCATTTTTTCATCAAACCCATTTTCTCTTGCTACTTTGATTATGTGTTTTTTCTCATGTTTGAAATCTTCTTCGTTTAAGGGTAAGTTTACCAATCTATGAGTTAAACTATTAAATGCTGCTAATTTATGTCCAATTGGATTGAACCCTGTTGATTTTATAAAATTTTCCGTATGAGTTTCTTTCCTATGAATCCTGAATTCAATTTTTCTTTTTTCTTCGTTTCTGACCAATTTAAGATCCAAAAAAGGTATTTGTTTATTGTCTTCTATTTCTTTGGTGAATTTAATGTTTGTACTCTGTAAATTTAATAGTTTTAGGGAATCTTCTACATGTTTTTCTTTAACAATACAAATTATATCATCAACATATCTACTCCAAAATTTAAACATTGTGGGATGTGCTTTAGTGATTTTACATTCAAAATCGCTCATAAATAAATTTGGTATTCTCCTTTTTATATGACCATACCATTGTTATACCACGTATATAGAAGAGTCACATTTATATAATCTGAATTTCAAGGAATAATTTTAATTTCCATCACGTACATTGTTATATGTGCTATTTTTGAAAGTACATTATTTTTACTTATTTTAGGAATTCTCACTATGAGGTATATTCATTAAGGTAGACATTATTTTTAAATCGGATATGTTGATTGGAAAATCAAAATATGCAAATTTATTTATGAGCGATTTTGAATGTAAAATCACTAAAGCACATCCCACAATGTTTAAATTTTGGAGTAGATATGTTGATGATATAATTTGTATTGTTAAAGAAAAACATGTAGAAGATTCCCTAAAACTATTAAATTTACAGAGTACAAACATTAAATTCACCAAAGAAATAGAAGACAATAAACAAATACCTTTTTTTGGATCTTAAATTGGTCAGAAAAGAAGAAAAAAGAAAAATTGAATTCAGGATTCATAGGAAAGAAACTCATACGGAAAATTTTATAAAATCAACAGGGTTCAATCCAATTGGACATAAATTAGCAGCATTTAATAGTTTAACTCATAGATTGGTAAACTTACCCTTAAAAGAAGAAGATTTCAAACATGAGAAAAAAACACATAATCAAAGTAGCAAGAGAAAATGGGTTTGATGAAAAAATGGTACATAAAAGGATAGAAAAGTATAAAAAACAAAAAATGATAAACAGAAGTAATCTTGAAAAAGAAGAACCACCTATGAAAAAATATAGGAAATTCACATATCACCCCTGGGTACATAATAAATTTCAAAATATATTTGAGAAGTTTAATATTAAATTAGCACCAAAAAATAACTACAGTTTAAATAAACTAATAAAAACCAACAAAAATGAAAAAACTGATAAAAATAAAAAGTCAGGAATATATCAAATTGAATGCATGGGTTGTGAAAAGATATATATAGGGAAAACAAAAGAAACCTAAAAATTAGAACCAAAGAACACATAAGAAATATTAAAAATGGAGAAATTGAAAAATCTGCAGTTGCTGCTCATGTTTGGTCTGAAAAACATAATATAAATTCAGACACTAAATTATTAAAACAGTTAGAAAATACAAACGAGCTGACTATTTGGGAAAAAATTTATATTCAGAAGAACAGAAACAGAGTTATGAATTTTGATATTCCGATGGAGGGTGACCTTGTTTGGAGGTTCTTTGGCCAACCACAGGATGGAGCTGACATCGACATCCAGGTGGTGCAACATAATGCAACATAAATAAAACCAGTCTGGGAAAGCTGAAGATAAAACAGAGAATTGTTTTGAAACATGTCCAAGAACAAATCAACATTAATATTGAGGTAAGATGTCCAGACCAAAAATAATATAATTAAAATAACCTCAAAATATAACTTCCTAAAATTAAATATTTTGTAAACTTTATATATGGATATTTTGTAACTATTTTGCAAATATAATTTCTTGTTTAGTAGTATCAAAATTATAATTAAAATTAATTGATGTTCTTATTATTAATTTAACACTTCTCACTGAAGGATAAATTATATTTGAAGAGAAAAATTTTCTCCTAGACTGAGACTCGAACCCGGGACCTTTTAATGTTGGGAAAATCGTTTTTTACTTCCTCTGTAAAATTTGCTTTTTATGACTTGTAACCTTTCCCATGTTAACACCTCAATTATAATAAGTGGTATTAGAAGATTGCAGGCTATATGCCAATGGTCCATAACTGGTATTTCTCTCTCAACTATGGAGGGCATCTTCAATGGCGAGTTCAACTAGGTTGTGTTCCCTGGTCGGAAGCTCAGCTGTGTATGAGCAGGAGACTGCTGGAACCCGATATTTATACTTGTGCTGTTCCAGAATGGTTGGACGAAGTCGAAATTGATTGGATAGTCTTCAGTTTAACATCTGATTGGTTTGGCTATGTTTCGTCGTTATTAAGTAGACTTATATATCTGTTCTAGTTAAATATGGGAAATAACATTATGAGGTTCTTAATTCATGAATGAATGAGTCATTTTTTACATCTTACCCCCATAGTTTATGTTTTCTTAAGCACAGGAACTACAGTTTTCATAATGTCAGTTGAAAATGGGAGGGATATTTCCTCTTGAAAACTGTAGTTCCCATGTTTAAGAAAACGTAAACTATGAGGTAACGTGTAAAAAATGACTCATTCATTCATTACACATCTGTTATTTAACATGTGATATCAGGCTTTAGAAAGTTTTATAACTATGTATTTTCTATTGAAATTTTCCTTGTGTTTATAAATTTCTGTGGCCTCTCTGTATAGTCTAGGGAAATAAGGATGTTGTGGCTAAAACCTAAGTATCCTTATACAGAATCAGTTGTCCATTTTCCATAATATGTTCTGCTACAGCCGATTTTTCTATTTCCCTTAGTCTGCAGTTTCTTCTATGTTCCGATCAATTTTGTAGCCCGAAATCTTCTAATACCATCACTTCCGGCCACGAATGCCTACATTCTACAATTACAATAAGTGTTATGTTTTTAATCAAAATCAAAGTGGGAAGTGAGGTTTTATTTTAGAAAGAAAAATTATTAAATTAATGATTCATTTTAACATCTTACCTCATATTTCATGTTTTATCAAACACGGTAACTATAGTTTTCAAATGATCTTGTCATTCATTTTCAACCGCCATTATGACTACCGGATATTCGTTGGAATCTCCCTCTCTAACGTTGCCATCTGGTGTTGATTTGACGAACTTCGAGATATCGTTGCCATCTGGTGTTGATTTGATGAACTTCGAGATGAGGTCACGTTCATCCGGAATGTCGAAATTCATAGATTTAAATTTGTTCTTCTGTATAAATATTTTCTCCCAAACTGTCAATTCCAAAGGTTTTTCCAAATGTTTAAGAAGTTTAGCTTCTTTTTCAATTCTATGACCTTCCAACAAACTATGTGCTGCAATAGCTGATTTTTCAATTTCACCATTTTTAATATTTCTAAAGTGTTCCTTTGTGCGAGTGTCCAAATTTCTTTTTGTTTTTCCTATGTATACTTTATTGCAATCTCGACAATCAATTTGATAAATTCCAGATTTTTTACTATCTAGGGTGTTCATTTTCTTATTGGTTATTAATAAGTTACCAAGGCTAAATTTATTTATCGGTGCCAATGTAATGTTGAATTTCTTGAAAAATTTTTGAAATTTGTTATGTATTCCAGGATGATAAGTGATTTTCTTAAATTGTTTTCCTTTCTTTGAATCAGATTACAGGGTAGTGTATTCTTTTAATCTTTTTTGTTGTCTGAATTTCTTCAATTTAGTTATAATTTTAGAATAATTATTGGATTAGAGTTATAATTTTAGAATAATTATAACTAAATTGAAGAAATTCAGACAACAAAAAAGATTAAAAGAATACACTACCCTGTAATCTGATTCAAAGAAAGGAAAACAATTTAAGAAAATCACTTATCATCCTGGAATACATAACAAATTTCAAAAATTTTTCAAGAAATTCAACATTACATTGGCACCGATAAATAAATTTAGCCTTGGTAACTTATTAATAACGAATAAGAAAATGAACACCCTAGATAGTAAAAAATCTGGAATTTATCAAATTGATTGTCGAGATTGCAATAAAGTATACATAGGAAAAACAAAAAGAAATTTGGACACTCGCACAAAGGAACACTTTAGAAATATTAAAAATGGTGAAATTGAAAAATCAGCTATTGCAGCACATAGTTTGTTGGAAGGTCATAGAATTGAAAAAGAAGCTAAACTTCTTAAACATTTGGAAAAACCTTTGGAATTGACAGTTTGGGAGAAAATATTTATACAGAAGAGCAAATTTAAATCTATGAATTTCGACATTCCGGATGAACGTGACCTCATCTCGAAGTTCATCGAATCAACACCAGATGGCAACGATATCTCGAAGTTCGTCAAATCAACACCAGATGGCAACGTTAGAGAGGGAGATTCCAACGAATATCCGGTAGTCATAATGGCGGTTGAAAATGAATGACAAGATCATTTGAAAACTATAGTTACCGTGTTTGATAAAACATGAAATATGAGGTAAGATGTTAAAATGACTCATTAATTTATTAATTAAGAACCTCATAATGTGTTTCCCAATTTTAACTTTGAAGAAAAATTATGTTCAAATCAGCAGTCGAACTCTGACTGTGTGCATCAGTGTGGTAACCGTTACAGCATTCGAACTTCCGATAGGAACGTCAAATTTCTTTCTACTTATACAGTTAATTCTTCTTTCATCCGAAGGCCGATACCCGTAGCTATCAACAACGCCATCTGACAACTTCTTTTTAAAGTATTTTTTATTGAGAATTTAAACATTAAAATATAAAATTATGGAATGTTCAATTTAAACATTAATCCAATTCTGGAACATGTTAATTTAAAATATAATATCAAAAACACTATGAGTATTTACATTTATGAATGAGTTTGAGAACATTTTTCAATATCTCACCTCATAAAGTTGCGTGTTTTCACGATACCAGTTTCAAAAGTATAATTTTTCAGTTGGAGTTTGACTGAAGGTGGAAATAAAAATATACTTTTGAAACTGGTATTGTGAAAACCTGCAACTTTATGAGGTGAGATATTAAAACATTTTCTCCAACTCATTCAAAAAGTGTTAGGTTTAATATTTAATTTAAGGAAGTTATATTTTGAGGTTATTTTAATTATATTATTTTTTGTTTTAATAATAATTTACTAATTCATTAGAAACATACAATTTTTCATATTTTGTGTTATGTGAAATAGAAATGTATAGAAGTATGTAGCTACATTACAAATAATTACACTGTAACTCTTCATCTAATAATAAGACTAAAATTAAACTATACTTATTAAATTAATAACTTAATAATAGTAAATAATATAAGTTAGAAAATACTAATATAAGGTGAGTCATGTATTTTCTAACTCATTATTTAAAATAAATTTCATAATGTCACTTCCTTTAAATGTTAAATTAATAATAGTATTTTGTACAATTTTAATTGTCGCTTTGATAAAATTATTTTTTAAGTTATAAAATACAGTAGGAAGTAACATTAAGGGTCGTATGCAAATACATTAGTCTCTACTCAAATTACTTCCAATCACTGGTGAGCTGACTCACTGTGAGCAATTGCTGAGATCGAATTAACGGCCGACTTACCGGTCATGCATGAAAGTTGGCGTTTTCGTAATATTGGCAACGAATTACCCAGAATTCTCAGCGATAAAACCACTTCCGTTATTTTCGTCTGCTGTAGAGGAACGCATTTACGCTTGCATCCTGCAAATAATACCGTATACAATGACGTCTGCGTCGCGCAATATTATGCCGATTCTCCTGTTCTTGCAGTTGAATTCTTTGGTAGACTCTATCAAATTCCTCTTCTCCGCGTATACCGAAAACATGATCAAAGTCTTCAAGGTCCGACATCTTGGATAAAGCTGCAAAGGTTTCAAACTACATCGGTTCCCTTTGGGATTTTCACGATAAGTTTCTATCTTGAGCTATGATCTTAAGGTACCTCGTCAGGTAGCTTACAATTATTATCGCATGAATAGATTTCTGAGTAAGCAAAATGTATTTGGATAAAACTTTCTCAGCAGAGAACGCCTTTTACTGTCTAATGCGTTGAAACAAGGAGCAAGGAGCAATCAAATTATAAAATTTTACAAGAAATATATCTAACATAAGTTTTATGAAGTGAATTAAGTTATGTAGGTAGGAAATAACACTATGAGGTTTATTTTAATATTGTTTAGTTGTTTATTGACTCACCTCATACTTCGTAGTATGTTAGAAGTATGAGGTGAGTCAAGAAACAACTAAACAATATTTATGAAGTGAAGTTTATGAAATGTGCTTGATTAAATAAATCAAGTGTTTATATAAAAAAGTAATTATTTGCAAAATGTAAGCGTGAAAATAAGTTACATTAATTAACCATCTCAATTACTGTCCGCTCTCTTTGTGGTTATTATAAAGTTCTGGAGTATTGCATCGCTTCATACAGACAGTTTCTAGCAAGGAATGGTTGTGGTCTAGTGGAGGGAGCTTCTATTTCCCATACAGAAGGTTGCATGTTCGATCCCGCTGTCATGCTTTTTTTTCTCTCTCTCTCTCTCTCTCTCTCTCTCTCTCGTCCTTAGCTCAATTAATTTTCTTTGTTTTGTTTTACTTTTTGCTTTGTTTTATTTACAGCATTTACTGCACTACTCATATACGCGAAATTATTTTCCATTGCCTGACACACAACGAAATAGAATGGATTTTAGTTTCTCAAATAGTTGTATACTTGTGAACCAAACAACTGACCTCTGGTCATGAGCAGTGGCTTTGTTCTGGGACTTAAAAATTACCTGTGCACCAACAATTATTTCAAAGGCTATACATCCCTAAGTAAATTAACCTTTAAACGCCCAGGAGCCCATACGCTGGGTTTTAAAATGTACGTCCAATCTGCCCGCAGACCCAGCGTATGGGTTCTGAGCAGGCGGCCTTGTTTGGTTGCTTGAAATTATACTGGATAATACTACTATTCTAACATACCTTTTTTCAGGGTTATCAGATGCTTGGCAACGTGATGTGAAGATAGCATTTGTTTATTAAATGTTTGTTTTTGTGTGATAAGCCTCGAAACAATCACCAATTCACAAACCGACATCATACTTTTTACATTTCACTTGCACACGTTTTCTGATTCCCCGCGCCGAACACACGACAAATTAGTCTTTGTAAAGCTACCGACCAATGTTGACTAAAATTAACTTGAAGTCACAAAATATCTGTACTCAATATACTATGTCTACCGACCAGGGAGTCATCTACAGGGTGTTCTACCAACCTGTTCCGAAAAGTCTGTGACAAGTCTAAGTCGAAAGTCTGTATGTGTTGTTTTGGCCCAATGTTTGACTAAAGTTGACTTCAAATCACGAAATGTCTGTACTCAATATACTAGGTCTATCCAGGGAGTCGTATACAGGGTGTTCTATCAGCCTGTTGCAATACGTCTCTGACAAGTCTAAGTCAGAAATCACTATATATTGTTGGCACCAATTAAGTCAGAAGAAGAAAACTGTATAGAATGGTTAAGTCTAACAAATGAAAAAATGTTTTTTTTGGTTGAGTAAACAAGCTATAAAGGCTGGGGGACTCCACATGCTGAGCACATGTCACCCATGCACTGGCTCGATGATCTACCTTTGTGATTGACACATATGAGTGTGAGGCCTGAAGCTGGATGGTAGGCTCTAAGGGCCTTCTAGGCCCGTCGCCACCATGGAATTATTATTATTATTATTTTTTTAGAATTATTAGGCATCCCCTTTTCTCTTATGTCTTACTATCCCACAACACGTCATTTCACATTAGAATAATTACGCCAAAGAAAAGGTACATTTCTGATTCTGATCATGTCAGGGGGAAGAGTACAATATAAAACAATTTCAATTTCGCTGGCAGTCAATTCTAGTTTCACGAACCCAAGACCTGACAAACGTCAGGTGTCTCACAGCTATAAGTGTCCAGTTGATTGTAGCTTGTCATTGATATCGTTTTGTCATTGTCACAACCCGAGAATGTCTTGTACTTCAGCGGAACGTAGTGATTTTGTACTAGACATATCGTAAACTTTCACTCTGAGTCACAAAACCATGAATGAATAAGGGCTGTGGGTGGAATGTGACCTGTTTTTTTTTTTTTCTTCAAAACCTTTCCTGCTTTGGGGGAAAACTGACCGGATGCAACATAATAAACAAAAGAATGAAGGAGGGTGAGAATATACCTAAATCTATGTATAGTTTTTCACTTCTAACCTGATTCACAACACTCTAAAATCCCGAAAGTTATTTGCTAACTATCGTGAATTTAAAAATTATCTCTATGATATAAAATATCACTACGGGTTTTTGCTGTGAATACCACTGATTTTACAATAATATTTAACACTTTAAACCTTGTTTGATGTTTGTGACCCCCACAGATTTTAAAATATGAGTTAATAAAATCAGCAAAGTTATAGTCAAAAGCCAAGGAGTTTAAAAGCTAGGTGGACATTTAAACCCGGGCAGCCTGCCGCTACCTGGCCATTTAAACTTGGGCGCTTAAAGGTTAATATGCTGTTGATCTAACAAGAGTATATTCAAAGTATTTATAACATAAAAATACATTTTTTATCAGGATATATAAATAGTTTTGACATTTTCCCATAAATAAGATATTTTAGTTTTAAAGAGAAAAAATGTATACTTGATCTGGGATTTGAACCCAAGACCTCCAGTTTTATGCATTGGTGCTCTATCCACATGAGCTACTTAGGCAATTTTCTGTTCTGATGCAAATTTTTCTCTCTTATAATTCAGCATCCCAGTGGCAGTGAAACTTCGTTCACAATATAATAATTAGGCTACTTTTAAAACAAGAAGACATGATATTAAGATCAAGGATTATAAGAGAAACATTTGTGAGGTCAGGAGTTGCTGATTACCTCAAGTGGATAGAGTGATAAGGTAAAGTGATTCCATTTACAGGCCTTAGGACACCCTTGGGTTATAGAAGATTAAGGCTCCCAGATTTTTAGACAATTGGCACTTGATGACAAGTAGGTTGTCAGCCCTGTATGACAGTTGCCTTTACCCCCAGAATAAGTGTATGGCACTCGTTTCTCTTAGAGGCTGAGTCAACCCCAGGACCATGGTGCTGCCAGAAAGTTTGAGTCAGTTTAAAAATTCTGACCTCACCGGAATTTGAATCCTTGTCCTTCCGACTTGTAATGTGTTAATTATTATGAGTTAGGATATTTAGACTCACCTCATATCTTTTTTTTATTTTCTTGCAGACTGCATCCTAACTCATAATAATTTAAGTGAAAGGTAGAGATCTTGGGTTAAAATCCTGGTTCGGGCAGATATTTTTATGTTTAAAATTGATTTCAGATGACTTGGTCTGAGTATATTAATTAACGTATTACATATTTTAGAATTTTTTTAGATGTTACTTAAATATTTTTTATTAATTTTTCCATATATACATACTTTTGTACATTCCTCATTCTCTTGAACATATAACAACACAAAATTGTATCTTAAAAGAACTTTTAGTGGATATTCTATTCCAAAAATAGAAAATTGGTGATATAATTGGGAGAATTTAAGTTGTAGATTTTAAAAGATTTGGAAGATAGAAGACAAGATGGGCTCAACATTGTTAAAGAATGAGATCGGAACAAGCTTATCAGGCTTAATCTATGAACCTCATAATAATAATGAAATTTTAAAAGATTAGAATTGATTTAACCTGTTAGAATCTAGTCACTAGAGTAAATAGTTGGCCGCGGTGGACTAGTGGTTATGTTCCTTGCCTCTGGTTCCGAGGGGTTGCATGTTCAAATCCAGCTAGGGTTGATGGATTTTTAGGATGGAAAAATCCAAGGAACAAGTCTTCTGGGAGGGACTTTAAGCCATGGATCCCGAGTCTGAAAATGTTCAAACTCATAAAAGAACCTTAAGCCTGAATAATATCCTTATTTTTATCTGTTTGTACTTACTCCCCAGTGTATTTTTCTTTTCGCAGCACAATTTAACAATTTCGAGGAACACCAATGTCACAGCTTACTCTTCAGAACTTTGCTATAAATAGTTACAGTACAGTGAAATTTTAGATTACTGACTCTTTTCATTGTCTGATTGGCAATTGTTCATCATAAATACCCAAAAGTCTTTTTCCTTTAGGGTCAAAAGGACCTTTAAAATGAATTGTAGCATCATGACGTTGTCCCCAGCACTTCAATCTGATATTGGCCATTTTGGAGAAATTCTGGCGTTACACGTCGACCTTCTGGATGTCTCACATAACTGAAAAATAGTTGTCCTAATTTTAGAAATATCTAAACATAAAAGTTTAACATGAAAGGAAATTTAATTTCAAATAATACAAAAAGAGAAGTTGGGGTAATTGGAGGCAGAGGAGATACGACTAAAATGATTAGAGGATTGAAACAGTTTTGGCACTTAAAATGACAGTTGAAGAATAATGATACAACACATATTTCAATAGAAATTACACACAGATTAAAACATTACAGACTAAGATCACTACATCACTACATTACTACATTCATCAAGTGTATGAATAAAATCAATTTTTTCATAAAATTGTGAATTACTGAATACATTTTTGCTGAGTTGCCTATTAAAATTCGGCCACAGTATGTTTAATTAAAATATAATTTATTTATTTATTCGAAATAATTTGATTCACTTGTTATTAACATAAATTATAATCCAGTTTGCAGAAATCGATGTACAGAGCTTGAAAGTTTTGGTTGCCATTGCACACATGGCCGTAATCCTCCTCGCGGCTACAGCAGGCTGTGACACCAATCAGTAATGAAATGGCGATAAGTACGTATTTATTGTTTTATATTGTTCCCTCACAGCGGGAAGTAAAACCACTGCCCTTTATGTACACTATGTACAATGTATATACAAAAATATATCCAAAAGGTAATATTAATATACATTATACAAAACAATTCACAGCATTTTAAATGAACTGAACTTTATTTGAAACAATATAAAACAATAAATACGTATACTTATCACCATTTTATTACTGATTTGTGTCACAGCCTGCTGTAGCCGCAAGGAGGTTTACGACCAAGTGTGCAATGGCAACCAAAATTTTTCAAGCTCTATACATCGATTTCTGCGAACTGGATTATAATTTATGTTAATAACAAGTGAATATTTTGAATAAATAAATAAATTATATTTTAATTAAATATACTGGCAGCCGAATTTTAATAGGCAACTCAGCAAAAATGTATTCAGTAATTCACAATTTTATGAAAAAAATTAATTTTGTTCATACACTCGATGAATGTAGTAATCTTGCAGCCGGATCTCGGACTATGATCGATTTTTCAAGGGCATAAAAATACTGACAAGAAAACTGTCAGTCATGCTGAAACGTACTTTGAAATTTCTCGCAGAGAAGCATTGTGATGTACAAAAGCCATGTCCAAAAGAATTATCTGCCATTTTTAACTGCAGGGAACTAAAATCAAGTACCAAATTTCTCATTTAAACTATAGGGAAGTAATACAATTGGTAGATTGGATAACCCTCATTACCTGTCATCCATGCTTCATTCTGCCTCACTTCACTTCACTCTTATTCATGCAGGGAGTCCAACTACTCCATACATTGGGTTGCTATTGCTGTATTTTCACTTTGATTTCTCTGCCTTGCTGTTAAAAAGGCAGATAATTTTTTGGACATGACCTTGGTACATCACAATGCTTCTGTGGAGAAATTTCAAGGTAGGTTTCAGCATGCAATGGTTCACAGTTTCCTTGTGTATGGTTACTTTTGGAATGGAAGTAAAGCTTTGGGTCTCGTGTCATAAATTTATGGCACATAATAAGAGGCTTCTGAACAAAATTCATTGGTCCTTTTATGCCCATATTTGTATTGCAATGAAAATACCTCAGCTGTCGAAAATTTCATTAAATAACTAACTCACTGTCGAACCCAGATATTCATAGCCATGGGGACAAATGCTCTTCATGCATCCCTATCCTAAGTTAATGTTTTGCTATCATTCCCTGTATAGTTGCTCCTTCAAATCATGGTTAATGTTATTCTCCCATCTCTTTCTTGGACACCTATCTCTGATTTTCCCACTAGAGGCTTCCATACCCCTCTTTTATTGCTTATTGTGCCACATCCCCTGTCTTCTGCATTCTTTGAGACTTTACTATTCCCATCAATTCTGTTTTCCTATAAAGATCATGTAGCTCACTGTTATATAATCTTCTCCATTCACCTATCTATTCGTCTCTGTTTGGTCCAAAAGCTTTCTTAAGAATTTTATTCTTAAATCTCATAATATTTTTCCTCTCTAAATGAAATAACAGACTATGTTTTGCAGCCATGTAATAAAACGGAAGAATAACAGTTTTTAAAGTATCATTAAATAAATAAGTTCAAACCCCAGTCTGAGTGTATAATTTTTCTCTTCAAATATAATTTATCCTTCAGTGAAAAGTGTTAAATTAATAATAAAAACATCAAAATAATACTAGTCCATTTAATTAAATATATGTAGGAAATAACACTATGGGGTTTATTTTAATTATATTTGAGGTAAGTCAAAACCACAACTCATATATAATTAAATAAGTTATGGATTTTCATCAAGTAAACACCAATTCAATTGATCAAATATAATTAATATTGGTCCAGTTTTGGAAACTTTACACAACAATTTTTTCTGCAACACTCGTGACTATCATGTAAATCTTCTGTGTGTGTGTGGTTTTTTTTTTTTTTGCTTGCATCTATTTTATAAATATGTTGTATTAGATTTTACCAATTTGGTCACTAAATAAAAGTTAAATGTTATAAAATGAGTCATTTATGGCTAGTTGGTGGTTGGGAGAGGGATAGTCTTTGAATAGAGGTATGAATTTCATTGATTTTATGGGAATTAATGTTCATTCCTAGAAAAATGTATTGTCAAAGGAGGTGGTCACTTAATGAAAGTGGTCTTTAAGAGAGGTTTTATTGTAATTAGTTGTAATGGTAAAGGAGAAACGAAATTAACATAACTCACCCTTGTCCAATACTCGATCCTATTGAATGTCCATAGTCTCCTCTTCGAAGATATCCTACTACCTCATCATCTCGCCATATTGCTTCCAAGCCATATACAGGAATTTGCCTAAAACAACATTTTAAGTACAATATATTCCTTTTTTTATAAACTATATTTTCAAAGGTATATTTTGAAAAAGTAAAGAAAACTGGCAATTGTTTGTGAATTTTTATTTTACTTTTTTATATTTGTATATAGTCATTATATATTTTTTCTGACCAGTTGTATTTGTAGATTTCCTAGTAATGATAGCCAATAGAAAATTGGTTGTCATCCAGATCCTAATTAAATTATAAAATCATAGGAGCAGACTTACAAAATTCCAAAGGCAATTTAAAGTACCAATCAAATGGTAAAAGGTAGAGATGGTTGGAAAGTGGGAACAGAGAAGCAACACTAGTTGTAGAAAAGTATAAAAATTCTATGCTTATAATCTTTCTCCAATATCTGTGATTTTGGGAAAAAAAGTTTTCAAAGCTAAAGAATGATACGAGTACAGTAAAAACTTTATAGGAAGTAACACTATGAGGTTTATAATTAAATATTTATCACCTCGCCTCTTTCTGTGCCTTCTTTTTAGATCGGTTTTGCAATAATTCCTATTCCATCATCAGTATTTTCACGACCATTGTTCTATCTTGGTAATGCACTGCTTCTTCCTCCATCTGTTAATAGAGTGATAAACCTCCAAATCATATTCCCCAGGAATTTAAAAAATTGTAAATTTCCCCATTTTGCTTATTTTGAATGTGGATTTTGGCTTTGGAAAAAAAATTCACAATCAAAAAAACAAGGAGGAGAAATTAATGAATTTTGAAAGTAAGTAAAAATAAAATTCATACTAATCAAGGAGTTAAACAAGGATGCAGTATCTCTCCAGTTTTGTTTAACATATACATCAATGATATAATAAAAAAATGGAACGAAGAAACAAATAAAGAAATAAAATTAGATAAAAACACACTACTTGAAAACATTATTATACGCTGATGACCAGGTAATAATAGCAAATACGGAAGACGAACTTCAAAGGAATATTTTTAAATTACATAATATATGTGAACAATATAATCTCAAAATATCCATAGAAAAAACTAAGGTCATGGCATTCCAAGGGAAAAATCAAATCAGATCCAAAATAGTAATAGGAAACAAAATCATAGAATAGGTGAACCATCTCAATTATCTAGGATGTGACATTTAATTTAATTATGTTAATGATATAACTAATAAAATAGCAAAATTCCAGGGAATATGTGGTATGATAAAACGATCACTAAATAACAAAAAACAAGAGAGACCCAATTGAAATTTTATAAAACATTGGCAGTACCAGTACTGCTCCATGGTTCAGAAGCCTGGATATATAAAAAACAAGATCTAAGTAGGATTACGGCGGCAGAAATGAAATTTTTGAGATCTGTTAAAGGGTGCATTAAGGAAGACAGAATCAAGAACACAGAAATAAGACAGGAACTTGAAATATTTGCAATAATGGATAAAATAGATACATATAGACAAAAATGGAAGCAACACATAGACAGAATGAATGAAGATAGATATCCAAAACAAATAATAAAACACAAACCTAAAGGCACCCGAGATGTGGGCAGACCTAGGCTGAAATTGGAACGGGTCAACAGACCTAATCCATGAATGTAGATGATGATGAAAGTCTCGGGGAATGTGATTTGATTTGGAGGTTCATCGATTCACTAACAGATGGAGGAAGAAGCAGTGCATCACCACAGCAGAACAATGGTCGTGAAAATACTGAAGATGGAATAGGAACTATTTAAAAAATTGGTCTAAAAGGAAGACAAAGTATGAGGTAATATTTTTTTTAATATTAAGTGTTACAAAAAAATAAAATTAGAACAGTTGAATTTGATTATTTTAGAAGAAGCCTCCAAAAAACAAGACAGGATAAAATAAGAAATTAATTCCTTTGGAGAGAAATGAATGTCATCACATCGGTTGTTAAGAGGATTGAAAATCAAACGCTTAAATGGTATGCCATGTACAAAGAATGGAAAATGAAAGATGGCCAAAAAATATATACCAATGGTCACCCCCTGGAAGAAATAAACATGGCAGACCAAGATGGAAATGGAAAACCTACGTCAGAACTATAATGGATTATAGGAATTTGGAAGAGGGAGATTGGAATGATAGAGATAAATGGAAACTGAAGACAGCAAACCTATAAGTGGGGGAAAGCCGAAGAAGAAGAAGTGTTACAATAGATTAGCCTGTTTCCCAAACTTCAAATAGTTTCTCTTGCTAATACTGTTACTCATTATACCTGCATGTAGATTTTAAAATTAATAAAAAGGAAGGAATAGCTATATAGAACTTACTCTCTAAGTTGAAAGAATGCCAGTTTTTTCTTGAGTCCCTTTCTTTTCACTGCATCAAGGGCATCTTTGCCAACATAGTCACCTTCCTCTCTGCACATGAAGTCTAAACCAGCTTCCAGAGGATTGTCTTCACTCCGCAAATCAGCATTCCATAAGTGATAACCTGCAACAATTGTATGATTATCTTTCTCAATAATAATAATACTCTATAATATTTTATCAAAATTACAATGGGAATTAACACTATGAGGTATTTTCAATTTATAAATGAGTTGGAGAAAATGTTGTTATATCTCATCTCATAGTGTTCCATGTTTATGCGATACCAGTTTCAAAGGTCATTTTACCTTCATTTACAGGTTGAAAAAAAACAGTTATAACAATTGGGGAACCCAACATGCTGACCACATGTCACTTCTACACTAGCAGGATGATCTACCTCTGTGATTAACACATGTAGAAGTGAGGCCAGCAGCTGGAAGGTACGCCAAGGGCCTTCTAGGCCTGTCGACCATGGAGTTTTTTTCTTCAGTCAAACTCCAACTCGTATATAAATACTCTGTAATATCAATAATATTTAAAGGAAATGGAACTATGAAGTTCGTTTCAATTAATATATGGAGTTAGATTTACTTATTTTAGGAATTCACACTATGAGGTATATTCATTTAGGTAAAATATTATCACTCACCTCATATTTTTCTATAAAAAATATAAATATGAGGTGAGTAAATAAAATTTTACCTAAAAGAGATAGATTTAACACCTCACCTCATAATTGTAGATTTCTGAACGACTAGTTTCATTTTTTTTTTTAATTTGAATAGAAAAATATACATATAGACTGGGGTATAATCTAGGTGTATATTTTTCTCTTCAAATATAATTTGTTCTTCAGTGAACATTTTTAAATGTATGAAAATTAGTTTTGATACTTCTTTGAATCATTTTTCAGTTCTATTTAACTGTTGCATTGGTGGTTGGTGATCCTGTAGATTACTGCCTGCTCCCTCTGTTGGCTGACTGATTAACTTCCAAATTAAGTATTTTTCACCGGGAATTTCAAAATGAAAATGGCATCACTGTGGCCCTGGGGTTGACTCTGCCTCTAACAGAAATGAGTGAGACTCTTGTTCTGAGGAAAAGGGCAGCTTTTATGCAGAGCTGACTTAAAGTGCCGATTGTCTAGAAAAGTGGAAGGCTTGACATCTTTTTACCCCAAGGGTCTTCTAAACCCTATAATGGGATCACTTTACCTGTTACTGGTGAAATATCCATAATAAAAAATACAATTTCTAGTGGACATTAACAAATCAATCTGAAAGCTTTGTGTTTCAGAGTGGAATTACAGTCAGAGATATAAATTTAAATTATTCAAATTGTAATTGTTGATTGGTTTCTATCTAATTTGCTGTCTGAAGTCGTCAGCAGCCTTGCTTTCCAGTATTTTGAATTTTTGGAAATTTCCTGTTTGGTGGTTGTACAACTTTGAGATGTTCATTTTCCATTTCTTTCTCTGGCTGGTTGCATAGAATGCAGATTACTGTAGACAATATATTGATCTTGTGCAAGTGTTTTGCAAGGCAGTTGTGTCCCATAGTTATTTTGAATTGAGCGACTGCTGTCTTCCATGGAAGTTCTGTTCTGGAGTTGGTATTGTTAAAGAGACATTCCCATTTCCTGATGTAGAAGAATCCCACTTGCTCTGTGAATAATGGTTCACTGCTTTGGAGTAATGAAGGGAATAAAGAGGGAAATTTATTTCATAAATTAATTATGGAAAATAACATTATCAGTCTTACTAATAAAAAATCTCTTATATAGGCTTTCATCAGTTGTTTAATTATACAATATATAAGCCTTATGTAGATCACGTATAATTTCCTTACTAATAAACGTTGTGCCGGAGCTATATAACAAAACAACCGTTATACACAATACGTCACATATTCGTCATCATAATGACGTCAGAACAATATTACGCGCAGTTTGTAACAGAAATAAAACAACATCAACTAGTGATTAATTGTGTAAGAAATGAATATGAAAGAGAATTAATAGAGATTCCCTAATTGGGAAGGTACGAAAAAATAAGTGTGTTTTAATTTATATACATATTCCTTTACGCTATGTCAAATATATCGTAGAATTGGTTTCACAGATAATGTACTGCCATCTAACGTCAAGAATTTCGAACAATTCTTGGAAACTAATAAAAGTTTTTCCCATAACTCATGAATTATGTGCAGTGTTTTAAGATGCGTTAGAAAACGTTGAAAATAGTAGGAAATGTTACCGACAACAGAATAATGCTTTAAGCGAAAAAAAAAATCATAATTCGATCGGGAATCGAACCTACGACCTCACGGACCGTAGTCAGAAGCTCTAACCACAACTAAAGTTAACATGTAGATTGCTGCAATAATAGTACCTCTATAATAAATACATTTTTATATTGGTGTGTGTTATGTGTTAAAGATACAAAAAAGTTTTCTTAAAATAATATTACGAAGCATTTAAACTACATTCAGGTTAAATCTTGTCTACAGCAATTATTGTAGAAGATATTCTTTTGTGAATCAATGTTCAATTTTAAAAACATATTATTAGGCCGTCGAGAATGAGTGTAATGAAAGGCATTTTATGATGCCATTATTTTCCTACCCAGAGCTTTATTAATATTATTTATGCCCTGTGCATCCATCAAACAGTCGTTAAAGTGTTGCATTTTGGGTTAAATTTAAGGAAACTTTCATCAATACCATAAGAAAACAATCAGTTGATCTTGAAGTCCGACATTTTGTCTAGTTATACAATCCTTAAACAAGGCTGGAGGCATGTATAATGATTCCCATGTAAAGTTGTACACCTTTTACACACTGAACAGCTAATACAGTGTTTATTAGTAAGAATTTTCAACTGAGATGTGTATAAACCTTTTATAAAAGTTATATATGGATTATTAGTAAGAGGGTATGACGTTTCAAGTTCATAACTAATAAATATTGAGTCTTGAAATCTCACTTCATACATCATGATCTTCAAGCACAGTACTCTCTCATCTTCAGCCATCTTTACGACTGTTGAATTTCAGTCTACATCTTCATCTTCAAAGTTGCCGTTGATTTGATGAACTTTGAGATCAAATCAATACCAGATTGTAACTTTGAAGATGAAGGTGTAGACCAAAATTCAACAGTTGTAAAGATGGCTGAAGATGAGAGGTATGCCTTTTGAAACTGCAGTACCATGCTTGAAGATCATGACATATGAGGTGAGATTTCACGACTCAATATATATTAATGCTCGACCACGTTAACTTTCAATGTGGAAAAAAATGCAAACTAAAAGAATGTGGTAGGAGATGGAGGTAGTAAATCCTTGTCTTAGGTTGCAGTGTTTACTTTCCGTTAGTCATGTGTAATCATTTGTTAGTGACAATGTCAAATGCGAAAGTTAGACCCTATTCACAGTGAAGGCTAAACATCTATCTGCCAACTGTTAAAAAAAAAATCTCGCCATTTTAAGTTGAAAGAAATATAATAAATCTTCTATCTGCCAACTGTTACAAAACTTACAATAATAATAATCATCATCTCACCATTTTAACTTGAAAAAAAAATACAATAAATAAATACTTAATGCTCCAGTTGTGTTTATTTTCCTACAACATTTAAGTCTGACAGACAGTAGCTGGAAATCAGCTAAATCTTTGTAGGCCTACGTCACATATCCAGAAACCCGTGGGCATATAAACTCCAGACGATCTTTCATAACTTCATCTCCTATTTCAAGTAGACCTACCAATATAATTTACCAATGATTATACCACTTGCCCAGTCTTGCTTGTACCAATGGTGCAAGGAGACACTTTTCCCATCTTCAGTGCCTTTGCTTCCCCTCACCAGGTAAAAAGTTAACGTGGTTGAGTAGTAGTTATTAAAAGAGAAATTTATGCTTGGATGAGAATGAATGTCTGGATAGCCCAGTGATAGACCGTCAACACAAAGTGCTAAAAGTCTGGGTCGATTCCTCTTCAGGCAGAATTTTTTCTCTTTACCACAAATTGTAGTAAAACTAAATATTCATCTAATAATATTTCTCTCAAATTAATGTGTCAATATGGATGCTTAATTTAGACAAATTTAGCTATTAAAGTTGTTGGATGAAAGTAAGAAAATATGAAATTGGTACCTTTCTCGCTGCTTAAAGAGTGCAGGGCTCTGTACCCAGCATGCCTGAGCCCGTGTTTGTTTGCATGCTCCCAAATGGCCTTGTACACTGCAACACATGAATCCCACGGTACATGAAGCTCCCATCCTAGTTCTCCCACAAAGCTGATTCGTACAGCTCGGCACAAATGTCCTGCTACTCGCACAAGACGAGTTGTAGAGTAAGGGAATTGTTCATCGCTCAAGTCCACATCCACCAATGGCTGCAGGAGATCTCGGCTGAAACAAACCATTTATTATAAAATAAATGCAATTTTTATATGTACAATATTTGTCTAAGTATCTCCAGAATTCAAATTAGAGTTGGATATTTTGGCACTTGTTCTTTTATTCATTGTACCATAACATCTATTAAACCTATCCAAAATATGTGTGTGTGTGTGTGTGTTCTATTGTTCAGGATTTAATAATAAAATCAACCTCTTCCTTGCTTCCTAGTATTTTTTAACTAGATCTTCTTGACTCTTGAGATTTCACATACAACCAGTTGATCCATGTCCAATACATCATCTTTGCTGCATAACAGCCACTGTGTAGAGTTCACTAATCCAATTTTGAACATATGTCCACTCATGCAGTTATGCCCTATTATGAGTTTAAACATAGTAATGGATGATTTTCTAGGCAGATCTGGGATTGATTTTAGTTTTGTCTGAAATTATTTCCAATTCAGACTTTCAGAAGAAGTAAGGTGTTTATCAGATTTGGCAATGAAAATATTGTCACTAGTTGCAATAACCTTGGTAATCTTGACTTCCTCTTTTTGTTGTCATGGCAACCAATATACAAGTTGCAGCTACAATTGTGGTAGAAAATGATAGCTTCATATTGTTTATTTTTTATTATTTCACCCACCTCATACTTCATAATTCATAGCAGACCCAGGGTTTCTTCACATCATTTGTGACATTCCCAATGCTGTGTCACATTCACAACTGACGTCCAACGGCCTTCTATCCTGCAGACTGACCTGACTGTCTAATGCGTTCAAACATTCGACCTCATACATTTTCAAATTTCTTTGATACCGACGGTTTCAGACAATATCATGTCCCAATGCTGTGTCACATTCACAACTGACGTCCAACGGCCTTCTATCCTGCAGACTGACCTGACTGTCTAATGCGTTCAAACATTCGACCTCATACATTTTCAAATTTCTTTGATACCGACGGTTTCAGACAATATCATGTCCCTCTTCAGTCATGGCTTCCACTGATGTTTGAACACATTAGACAGTAAAAGGCGTTCTCTGCTGAGAAAGTTTTATCCAAATACATTTTGCTTATGTATAACTGTAGGCTTTCACGGCCGGCGTCTTGATCCCTATTAGGTTCGTCTTCCGGGCATATAGGCCGTGGTCCAGTCGTTCTTCTACTCGACGTTTCGTCTACTGCTGCGGTAGACATCTTCAGGAGATACTGCGTGCTCTCTGTGAACTCCTCAACAGTCGGCTGCAGACTGGCTGGTCGTTGGAATATTAAATAAATATAACATATCTACAACCTACAAGCCAACACAAAAAATCAGCAATATACTGCGCCCAGCCAAAGATACAAGAGATCCGTTAAGTACTGCCGGTATATATCGCATCCCTTGCAGTTGTGGACAGGTTTATATCGGCACAACAAAAAGAATGGTTACCACAAGATTGCAAGAACACAAGAGGCATTGCAGACTAAAACAAAAGGAAAAATCAGCCGTAGCGGAACACTGGATGAACAACCAAGAACATATAATAAGATTCGAAGAAACACAGGTATTGTCCCAAACATCACATTATTACACCAGACTGTACAGAGAAGCCATTGAAATATATAAACACAAAAATTCCTTTAACAAAAAAGAAGAAACCATGAAGATAAACAAAATCTGGATCCCGGCACTGCACAATACGACAACGAAGCCTATGACTTCTGCTAGCGACAGCCTGGACAAAACAGCATGCAACACGGACCGCGCAGAAAACCGCCTCTCCACCAGGGGCGTGCCTATAAATAGGGAGGGAGTTTCCAACGACCAGCCAGTCTGCAGCCGACTGTTGAGGAGTTCACAGAGAGCACGCAGTATCTCCTGAAGATGTCTACCGCAGCAGTAGACGAAACGTCGAGTAGAAGAACGACTGGACCACGGCCTATATGCCCGGAAGACGAACCTAATAGGGAACATTTTGCTTACTCAGAAATCTATTCATGCGATAATAATTGTAAGCTACCTGACGAGGTACCTTAAGATCATAGCTCAAGATAGAAACTTATCGTGAAAATCCCGAAGGGAACCGATGTAGTTTGAAACCTTTGCAGCTTTATCCAAGATGTTGGACCTTGAAGACTTCAATCATGTTTTCGGTATATGCGGAGAAGAGGAATTTGATAGAGTCTACCAAAGAATTCAACTGGAAGAACAGGAGAATCGGCATAATATTGCACGATGCAGACGTCGTTGTATATGGTATTATTTGCAGGACGCAAGCATAAATGTGTTCCTCTATAGCAGACGAAAATAACGGAAGTGGTTTTATCGTTGAGAATTCTGGGTAATTCGTTGCCAATATTACGAAAACGTCAACTTTCATGCATGACCGGTAAGTCGCCGTTAATTTGATCTCAGCAATTGCTCACGGTGAGTCAGCTCACCAGTGATTGGAAGTAATTTGAGTAGAGACTAATGTATTTGCATACGACCGAGTATTTGAGAATAAAGTACTTAGGAAAATTTTTGGACCAAAGAAAGATGAACAGACAGGTGAATGGAGAAGACTTCATAACAATGAACTACATGGTCTTTATAGGAAGCCAGATATAATAAGAACAGTTAAGTCTCGTAGACTGCGATGGGCAGGACATGTTGCACATATGGGGAATGAAAGACTTGCATGGAAGCTTCTTGTAGGAAAGCCAGAGGGAAAACACCCAGTTGGTAGACGAAGAATGAGGTGGGAGAATAACATTAACTATGATTTGAGGGAAGTAGATTATACAGGGAATGATTGGAAAGCATTAGCTCAGGATAGGGATGTATGGAGAGCATATGTCTGTGTGGCCATGAACCTATGGGTTCGATAGTGCCAGTGAGTAAGTAAGTAAATATGAAGGGCACTTAGGATAGAATTTCATAGAATGAAATTTCGTAAGGGAATAAGCCAAAACGTTGATAGGATAATTATTAGTCCTAAAAACCTCCCCTTTGTTATAAGTTAATAGATCAAATTCATTTAGTTACCTTATTTGTCCACAGATGTCATGAGTGGCATGCGGTCAACACACTGACTCAATGAGACATCTAGCAGGCAACTAAGTTATTACTTTGATTTAGGTAAAATTCTTCGTCACTCACATCATATTCATATTGTTTGAGATTGGTAAATTTTGCTTAGGGGCCTTTTTATTCAGGCTTAAGGATCTTTTACAAGCCTGAAAATCTTCAGACTCTGGACTCATGGCTAAAAGTCCCTCCCGGAGGACTTGCTTCTTGGATTTTTCCATCCTTAAAAATCCATCGACTGCAGATGAACCAGCGATCTTCAGAACCAGAGGCAAGAAGCATAACCAATATTCCACCGTGGCCGACTGGTGCTTCGATAGCTTAACCTGAATAGTTTCCACTGCCAGTTTTATTCCTTAATCTTCCTACTTGGTTTCATCATCATCATCATATCCTTTTGTTCCTAATTGGAGCATAGAGCCTTAATGAAGCTCTTCCATTTGATTCTACTTCTTCCCAAAGTCACCTGTTTCAAAGTTTTACCCATCAAACCCAACTCACTTTCAACTGTCCTCCTCCATTCTACTTGGTTTGGTGTGCATCTCTTTATCAATACATGTTTCAATGGTTGAAATTTAAAATAAAATTCTTTACACCTCACCTCGTATCCTTGTCTTCTCTTTAGACCAATTTTGTAAACCTTGCTGGTTACAACTTCAGTAGTTACATGATAGAACATCAGTCATGTAACTACTGAAGATATAACCACATAAGGTTATGAAACCAGTGTAGTAGTAGTAGTAGTATTCTAATGCCCATTAGCTTGGATGTGTTCCATTTGCTTTCTTGCTTCCCAATAGAGTCCTGCCAGAGTTCTTGTAGGTGACATCTTCAGAGCCTCACAGCTAGCAAGATGATCTTTGTTCATGGTAGTGTTATTGTCTTGGCACAGGATACAATTTGGAGAGTTGAAGATTCCAATTTTATGGAGGTGTGCTGCCAGGTAGTCATGGCTTGTTAACAGTCTGAATGTTCCTACTGTTTCATGTCTTGGTTGTTCAGGTATTAAGTTTTTATTCTGCGAGATAGCTGCCCATGGTTTCTCATTACTTTGTGATTTGAAGTGCTCCATCAGTTCTTTCAGTGTTAATAGAAGGTGGGATATGAGGTGAGGTGTAAAGAATTCTATTTTAAATTTTATATTAAACCTCATAGTGATACGTCCTATAACAGGTTAATGCAGTAGTTGAGATTATTTAGTATTTATTTTTTTACCATTAGGGAAATGCCCAACCTCAGTTACATTGAGGGCCTAGGTTTTTTGTCAGAATATAAATGATTTAGATAAAATGTTTTTATATCTCACCTCATAAAGTTTCTTCTTTTCATGATACCGTTTTCAAAGGCCAGTTTGGCTTCATATTCAGTCAAACTCAAACTGATCATTTGAGTTGGAGTTTGATTGAAGATGAAGGCAAATGCCTTTGAAACTGGTATTGTGAAAACACAGAACTTTATGAGGTGAGATATAAAAACATTTTATCCAACTCATTTATAAATTGAAAATTACCTCATAGCGTTACTTTCCACTGTAATTTTGATTAAATTATTTTCCCTTTGCTAATTTGTCATTAAAGAGACAAATTTGCATTTCCCCCTTTCACAGTTTAGCCATTATAAACATCCAGGGGTCATGATGTATTCAATAAATGGTTTGTAAGTGAAATTGATACTATATTTGAAGAGAAAAATTTTTGCCTAGACCGAGACTCGAACCCGGGACCCTTGGCTTTCCGGGCCAAGTGCTCTACCAACTGAGCTACTGAGGCAAGTTACGATTTAGATGCAAATTTTTCTCTTATATACGTTGTAATTCCCTATCACCAAATGCTTTTGAAACCATTGCTTCTATCTTTGCAAATGGCGGCTTCTTAGTTAAGAAGACATTTATTGGGAATTTAACATTACTTTATAAAGCTAGTAAGGCTTCTAATGATGTTTTTATTATTGATTTAACATTTCTCACTGAAAGATAAATTATATTTGAAGAGAAAAATTTTCGCCTAGACCGAGACTCGAACCCGGGACCCTTGGCTTTCCGGGCCAAGTGCTCTACCAACTGAGCTACCGAGGCGAGTTACGATTTAGATGCAAATTTTTCTCTTATATACGTTGTAATTCCCTATCACCAAATGCTTTTGAAACCATTGCTTCTATCTTTGCAATTGATATTCCCTAATACTGACCTGTTGGGACCTTGAAGAGAAAGTACACCTAACTTAACTGAAAGATCTGTGAGACCTACTTTAAAGTTTTTCTCACTTAATATCTGAAGTATATGTGCATATGTGTGGTACGATGACAGACCACCTGTCGTTATGTAGAATCCTCGTCCCTGGAACAAAATACGAAGACAGTCAGATATCAATTAAATAAAGTTAAAAAGTGATTTTTTCTAATAGAAGTCGTCTGATGGTATTGTTAATAATGCGAGCTATCTGCCTTTGGACATAAGAGAAATATATAAGTGGAAAGAAAATTTAGCAATTGTATCAGGTCTTGAATGGTGTAATGCACTGCATGCTGATGTTACAGATTCAGAGGTTCAGAGTTTGATTCCTGGTTCAAGTGTTAATTTTCTTTTCAGAAAATAAATTTGTCCAGGACTGGAATATGTTAAACTAAAATATAAAATCAAAATATTAAGTTTTACTGGTTAAAAGTCATGTAAAATTTTCATTAAAAACACTTTGAATAGAAGTCATCTGATGGCGTTGTTAATAGTGCCAACTATCTGCCTTCGGACATAAGAGAATTGTATAAGTGGAAAGAAAATTTAGTGGTTGTATTGGGTCTTGAATGATGTAATGGATTGCAAAAATGTTTCTTTATATATTTTTCAATATGTATATTGTACACATAGTTTATGAAGCATAATATATTTTTAACTTGAATAGAAAGAATGTGTCAATCCCAAAGGGCTAGTGATTATCATACTCGCCTCTTGATCCAAGGTTTAGTGGGTTCAAATCCAGCTAGAGTAAATGGATGATTTCAGGGCGTAAAAATCCTGAACTTGGCTTCCTTCAAAAGAAAAGTAAAGCAGTAGATGTTGTATTATTGATTTATGGCATGTGAAAGAATCTTAGCCTGCAGAAAGAGGTAAAAAGTAAAGTAATCCCACTACAGACCTTAGGAGACCCTTGGGTTAGTAGGAGGTTAAGGCTTCCACTTTTCTATACAATCCTGCATGATAGCCACCTATGCCCCAGAACAAGCATGTGGTACTCATTTCAGTTAGAGCTGAGTCTACCCGAGGGCCATTGTACTACCAAAATGTTTGGGTCAGTTTAAATAACCTGGCTCTACTGAGATCCAAACCCTCGACCTTCTAGATTGTAGCATATTGCCTCAACTAACTATGCCACGGCATGCTCCCACAGAAAAAGGCCTCTGAATAAATTTATCAGCTCTTCCATGACCAGATTTGAATTTCAACTCTAATGATCTGATATGTTGAAGATTCAATACTAGTAAAATTCATATCAAATTCCGTTTAGGTGAAGTCATATGATGAAAGTTAAAAATTAAATTGTACCTGTTGATAGGTGCCGTCGTCCTCAACTTTGTTAATATATTGCATATAAAATTAACTGGAGCGCTTTCGGAAGTTACCTTCCATCTTCTGCAGGTTGAGTTTCCGCTACTTGTTGATGTGTACAGTGATGTATACTCCAACTGTTTGTAGCAGCAACTGACTTGTTTTTGACGATCTCGTGTAATGGGTTTAACTGGGGTGCGTTCTCATTGAGAAGTGAGGTGTTGTTTGTTTCCTTTATAATGTCAAGGTCTTCAAATATATTTATCATTGAATGAGAACGCACCCCAGTTAAACCCATTATACGAGATCTTCAAAAACAAGTCAGTTGCTGCTACAAACAGTTAGCGTATATACATCACCATAAGCAACATCAACAAGTAGCCGAAACTCAACCTGCAGAAGATGGAAGGTAACTTCCGAAAGCGCTCCAGTTAATTTTATATACAATATATTAACAAAGTTGAGGACGATGGCACCTACCAACAGGTACAATTTAATTTTTAACTTTCATCATGTTGAAGATCGTTGTTAAATAAAATATTTTCTAATGTTACATAATTAAATCAGATATTTTTAAACCTCACCTCATATATATATATATATATTTCTTGCCGACTAGTGGAATGTTGGTGTTGATGGTTCAATTTCAATACTCAGATTTAGCTGACAATGGAGATGATGTTCTCCAAAACTAGTCGGTAAGAAACATTCTTTCTTGAATTGAGGAGAAAAAATGTCCAATTCAATTATCCTCCTGCATCCCTAGGTATCATATATAACTTTGGCATTTAATTTTTTTTCTCACTACAAGAATAACTCTCACTGTAATTGGTGGTATCATATTCAATACGTTCAGAGCTTCAAGCTTATATTATTATTTTCATTTCCAACTGAGTCTTTAAATGACAGCATGAATTAAAGCGCAAAAACTTGGTTGAGACCAATGGTATCATATATTAGAAAGCAAAACCCGCATATACAAAACGATAGTTCGACCAGTTATCATATATGGAGCAGAAACTAGGCCTGATACAACAAAAACTAAACAAATAATAAGCACATGTGAAATGAAAATCTTAAGAACTATCAGGGGAAAACATTATTTGATAAAATACACAACACAGAAATTAGGGACAAATGCCATATCCAAGACATAACCAAATTTATTATAGATAGACGAAAATATTGGAAGGGTCATATAGAAAGAATGGAAGAAAACCAGCTTGCAAAAAGAGCTAAAGAAGATAGACCAATGGACGGGAGAAGAACAAGAGGAAGACCAGCCAAGAGATGGATAGACAGTGAATGCACATCCAGTACGTCTTCCTCCGAGGAGTGATTTTGGAAATAAACAGGATTAAAATCCTACAAATTAAGTTTAAGAAGAAGAAGAAGATATGATACCTAGCATAAAACTCCCTTGAATCTTCCCTCTTCCCCACTAAAAAAATTGTTTTTTGTTTCCTGAAAATGTATTATTTTGACCCCTTTGAACCCATTAAATGTGAAAATGAAATTATAATTGAAAAAATCTCAATTCAGGACCCCTATGAAAGCACCCCTAACATTTTTTGAACTTTTTTTTTGTTCCATAGAAACGCATTAAACAAAAAATTGAGTATACATCTTGTTAAAGTTTTCTTCAGATGCAGGAGGTTAAGTAATTATTGATATATTTAGGGAGTAACGCTATGAGATTTTATTTAATAATTGTTAAATGAATCTGATTTTACATTTCATCTCTTTTTTTTTTTAAACTCAGGATCAGTTTCGAAAGAAAATTCTTTTCATTATCAATTGGAATCTTGACTGTTGATGGTTGGCAGCATTGTAGGCCTGTTATTCTGCCCTCTGTTTGTTGACTGATAAACTTCTAAATCAAACATTTCTCCCAGGAATTTAAAAATTTCAAAAAGTTCATTGCTCAACCTACAGTGGGTAGAATAATGGGTGTATAAGACTGCCAAATCAACAGTCAGATGTCAATTGACAATAAAAGAAATTTCTTTTCGAAAGTGGTCTTGAGTTTTAAAAAAATATGAGATGAGATAAAAAATCTGATTAATTTAATTATTATCAATTACGTATTATTGATAATTTGCCTCATAGTGTAACTTCCCATTAAATTTTTTATTAAAAAATACTACCTACCTACTTAGAATGAATGCTTACCTTAAAAATAGGATCTGCAAGGCCTCCTGTTCCTGTTTCGATTGCACTCACAGTAACATCTGCTTCAACCCCTGCCCTCGTGTTTAACAGACATGTGTATACTGTCCTGCCGATTGGCCTGCGTGTGTCTGTAGTAAATAACCAATCAGCTGCTTTCTGCGCTTCAGGTCCACACATATACAACTTTCCAAAATATGACATGTCAAACATTACAACTTGTTCACGACATGCCAAACATTCTTCCCCAATCTGAAATTTGCCATTGATATGAACAGAGTCAAATGACATAAGTCACAAATTGTATTTTTATAGAACAAAATAAATTACCCATGTTCCAGATGAATGGAAGGATGCAATAACTGTTCCGATATTTAAAAAAGGTAACAGAAGAGAATGTACAAATTATAGAGGAATAAGTTTATTAAATTCAGCTTATAAGATATATGCAAAAATGTTATCATATAGAATAAATAAAATAGCTGAAACAATATTACTTGAGGAACAAAATGGATTTAGAAAGGGTAAGTCAACTATAGATTGTGTTTTTACAATGGCCCAATTGATAGAAAAAAGAAAAGAATTTAATTTACCCACATATATAGCTTTTGTTGATTATACTAAAGCATTTGATAGTGTAAGTAGAAATAAATTATGGAACATACTAGAAATGAAAGGAATTCCTCAACACCTTATAAGAGCCATTCAGAGTATATATATATAGAAACAAATTTTAAAATAGACTGCGGAGATAAAATTAGTAAACAAAACATAGAAATAAACCAGGGAGTAAGACAAGGGTGTCCATTGTCACCAGTATTATTTAATTTATACTTGGACCGTGTCATAAATAAATGGCAAGAACAAATTAATATAAATAGTGTATTGACAACTCTGCTTTTTGCAGATGATCAAGTAATAATGACAGCATCAGAAAATGCTTTACAACAATTCCTTTATACTTTAAATAATATCTCTCTAAATACAATTTAAGTATATCTACATCTAAAACAAAAATATTCGCTCTGAAAGGAAAATGTGCAATAAGAACAAAAATAATGATAAATGATGTAATTATAGACCAAGTTCAGAATTTTAATTATTTGGGATGTCATGTAGGCAATGACAGAAATTTAGATAAACACACTAAAATACGATTCAATTATCTATGTGGCACAATTAAACGCACATTATTGAATAAGACTAGAAAAGAAACTATTTTGAAGTTTTACAAAGTATTGGCAGTTCCATCTCTTATCTATGGATGTGAAACCTGGACATTAACAAAGGCAGATAGTAAACAAATAGAGGCTGCTGAAATGAAGATGTTGAGAGCAATAGCAAGATACCAAAGGACCGATAAAAAGAAAAACGAAGATATAAGAACAGAACTTAATATATTTAATCTCTGTGAAAGAATAAAATATTATCAAAAAGCTTATCTTAGCACATTTATGCATGAATGAACAGCGCATACCAAGAAGAATGTATAATTATAAACCAAAAGGCAGAAGAATGTTGGGAAGACCATTGAAGAGATGAAGGACCAATTCGACCTATAATGAGATTGGAACAGTCCATTGGGCTTAATCCTTGTTGTTGTTGGTGATGATGATAACCAGTTTCCCTTCTAATATTAATAATAATAGTAGAATGCAGACTTTCACAGTCGGTAGTCATGGTATTAGGAGATTCCAGGCTATAAGCCCATGGTTCATAACTGGTGTGTCTCCCAGACGTTTCTCCCTTGACTATGGAGGGCATCTTTAGTGGTGAGTTGTTCTATGTGGTGTCGGATACTCGACTGTGTATGAACGGCAGACTGTTGGAACCTGGTACAGTAAAACTTGTTCGAAGCAGAAATGCATGGGACCATTTTTTTTTCCACATTAGACAACATTCCACATTATAAAAAAAAAACAAAAAAATATTAACCAAACTTATATTATACAGCCCGTATATTTCTTTTTATGTATCTTGGATTAATTGTAGTTCCACTGCCGTTGGAAAGTGAAGTATAATATGTACCAGTGACTTTGATGGTAATGTGCAAAAAACAGTGCTGTTTTGTCAGCGTTAAAAATGTCTCTTAGGCGTGTATCCTGAAATTAAAGTATGCAGTTTTGTTTTCCACTCACTAACTGTACTTTCAACCGCATCCTTTGATTCCCCACAAATTTCATTCCACACTACATTGTGACGTCTTTTAAAACTGTCCACAATCAATCTGAAGGTGCCTTGAAATCGTTATTCCCTAGGGATATAGCAACAGCTAGAGCTTGACTTTGAAGTACCGGTCTGGAAATTTGGAGATTTTTTGATTGCAGACTTGCAAAACACTTTGTTGAATTCTTTAAATTATTAATATTTTTTTCTTCATTTGACCATTTCCTTGCATTCATTCATTCATTATTTTCTTTATGTTTTAAAATCTCATAAACATGGATTTTTTTCACATTTAAATTTAGTCATTATTTCGCGTACTGAGGGTTTGTTTTTCTTTATCTTTATTCACTTTCACTTTTTCGTTTAATGACAATATACGATTTAGCGATCTTTATTCCGTAAATTCAGAACACTACATGTAAACTAATTTAAGATTTTACAGTGTACTAGTTATTTGTAAAACAGATGTTACACTCCAAATATTTTTGTTAAACGAACCTGTATTTCGCAAAATGGGTGTGCAGTGAGACCGAAAGAAAATTCCAGATACAGGTAGAAACTCTACTTCTCCCGGCGGCAGGAATCATCACTTATTGTTAATTTGCCTAACGGAAATTCAATGAAGTGGAAACTAATTTATTTGTCTCTCTATCTTTCCGCCTTATACACTTTCTTTTCATGAATTGCATAGAAATATCCTTTCATTTCCGCGTTGGACAGATTCCGTTTTATACAAAATAAATACATGTAAAATTTATGTTTTTATTATTAATTTAACACTTCTCACTGAAGGATAAATTATATTTGAAGAGAAAAATTTTCACCTAGACCAAGACTCGAACCCGGGACTTCCGGACCAAATGCTCCACCAACTGAGCTACTGAGGCGAGTTGTGGTCTAGAAGCAAATTTTTCTCTTATATACATTGTAATTCCCTCACACCAAATGCTTTGAAACCTTTGCTTTTATCTTTGCAAATGGCGGCTTCTTAGTTAAGAAGACATTTATTGGGAATTTAATAATACTTTATAAAGCCAGTAGGGCTTTTATTGATGTTTTTATTATTAATTTAACACTTCTCACTGAAGGATAAATTATATTTGAAGAGTCTCGGTCTAGACGAAAATTTTTCTCTAAATATAATTTATCTTTCAGTGAGAAGTGTAAATTAATAATAAAAACATCAATAGAAGCTCTACTGGCTTCATAAAGTAGTGTTAAATTCCCAATAAATTCTCCTTAACTAAGAAGCTGCCATTTGCATATCTAGAAGCAAAGGTTTCATAGCATTTGGTGCTAGGGAATTACAATGTATATAAGAGAAAAATTTGCATCTAGATCACAACTCACCTCGGTAGCTCAGTTGGTGGAGCATTTGACCCGGAATGCCAAAGGCCCCGGGTTTGAGTCTTGGTCTAGGCAAAAAAAATTTTGTCTTCAAATACACGTAAAATTACTATTATTTTGCCCGGACCAATTAATTTGTTCACATTGAACAGATTTCCGCATCATTCACGTTTAAACAAGTTTTACTGTATTTATGCTTGTACTGGTCTCCGAATAGCTATGCAGTCAGCTTTGACTTTGTCCAGCCTTTCAGGAACGAGCAAAAGTATAAATACCAGGTTCCAGCAGTCTACTGCTCATACACAGCTGAGCTTCCGACCAGGGTACACCACCTACAAGAATTCACCACTGAAGATGTCTTCTGTAGTTGAACTACAGCCTTATAGCCCAGAATCTTCTAATACCATTAATAATAACAATAATAATAATTATTATCCATCATGTTGATGGATAAAAAAAATAGCAAATTTACATTTTATTGTAAACTTACGATGTTATGACTCCTTGTAAAACCAAATGTATGTTCTCCTTTGAGTAAGTTTTCATAGCGCACGTCAGAATTGCGAGGTGTGCCATATTCTCCATACCAGTCGTATTTAGGCACTGGAGCTGGACCTTTAGGCGAAAACCATCCTGGCCTTTCCCAACCTTGCCTTTCTTCAAATACACATCCGGCATCAATCAGCTCCTACAATTAACAAAATATCAAAAGCTCAGATCTACTTGGTAACTGATTTCTGACAACATAATATTAAATTTAAAAAAAAATTGACTTTATTGAATCAGAAACCTGCACTGTTCCCGATAATTAAACCAAGAAGACTCCATGATGTGACAGGCCTAGAAAAGGCCCTTGGCCTACCAGCTGGCTGCTGTCCTCACATCCACTTGTATTAATTACAGAGGTGGATGATCATCCAGCCAGTATAGGGGTGACATATTGTCAGCAATTCGGGTCATTAGTCATTATAATAGATTTTCTCGGTTTGCAAGAAGACTCCATTGGTTGGGTAATATTCAAAGAATGGATGAAATATTAGATCATGCCGGGGCGTCTAGATACTCAGTTGAGTGCGCCTCTCTTTGTGTATAGTTTTTGATCCCTTAGTTGCATACATAAATGGCATTAAGTCTGATCACTGGGGTTCAGTGCATTTTACATCACAAGTACATTTCTGCTAAAGATTTGCATTTTGAAAGACACAGCACTGAACTGATTTGAATTTTCTCTTATTTGCAGTCAGTGCAGCAATGTTTGTGTGAGTGTACGGGTGCTTTGAGAGTACATAATCCCTACTCCTGTATTAGATTGTCTCATAAGTAATGTCAGTTTGTAATTAAATGTATGTGGTGGAATTTTGAAAGTGTGATTCACTGGAAGTTTGTTCCAAACATGTATGCAGTTGATGTGGATTTTATTCTCAACAACTGGAATGAGTTCATGAAATTTTGAGGGTTGCTGGGTAGTAATGGGCATTCAAAAATCTCGTATGTTAAAGGGGCCAAGACTCTCAATGGATTGTAGCGCCAAGAAATATTTATTACTGACATATTGGAAATTGAATTTCCATGAACTTCTAAATTTTAAAATTCTCTTTAGTACAACTGTAAGTAAATTAATTTATTAAAAGGAAGTGCTAATATATACATTTAATGTAAAGATTGAATGATATACCTGATGAAATGGGCCTTGATGAAAATTCCTGCCAGCCAGATTTTCATCATATGGGAAAACAATTTCATAATTTGTTACATAGCTTTCGTGGCTTTTTGCAAAAATCCAAGAAGCATCTTTCCTCTGTTCAGGTGTAAATCGTCTGAAATGAAAATATACATGTTTATGATGTATTATGTATAATAATAATAATAATTTAATAGGAGTAGTAGTTCCTGTCACTCCTCTTGGAAGCATAGGGGCGATGGTGGACTAGGAATTATGTTCCTTGCCCCTGGTCCCAAGGGTCATGGGTTCAAACCTGACTAGGGTCAATGGATTTTTTAGGATGGAAAAATCCAAGGAGCAAGTCCTCCAAAATGGACTTTAAGCCATGGGTCCCAAGTCAAAGATTTTTTACTTACTTAACTTAATACTTAATACAGGCTTTCCACTTTACAGCAGTTTGCCCTTGATTCCTGCTTTCCAGAGATTCCTATCTTCCCATTGTCCATCTTCCATACCCCTCTTCATCATGGCATCATATATTCCCTCATACCATGCTCTTCTACTTCTCCCCCTCTTCCTTCTGCCTGGTACCATCCATTCCAACACCTGTTTAGGCCACTGGTCTTCCGACATCCATTGTACATGTCCATGCCATTGTAGATCTCTCTTTGTTATCCTATCGATAACAGTTTCTTGTGCATCCATTTCTTGTCTGATATATGTATTTTGAATATGTTGTGGCCTGGATATTCTCATACTTCTCCGTAATCCATCCATTTCTGTTGCCAAGATTCTTTTCTGCATCCTTTCATTTATTGTCCAGCTTTCTGATCCATATGTAAGTATACTTTCTATTATTGTCTGTATAACCTCTTTTTTGTTTGTTTTTCTGGTCAAATTTCTATTCCATAAAAGACCATTCAGGGATCTAATCGCCTTCCTTGCACAATTTACTCTGTTAATAATTTTTCACAAGTACCAGATTTATCTATTATAGATCCAAGATATTTAAATTCTTCAACACGTTTAATTATCGTATTATTTATTTGTACGTCTTCTGAATTTCCTCCGATTACCATATATTCTGTTTTAATATACTTTATCTTCAGTCCATCTACCTCAAATGCCTGTCATAATAATAAAATACTATAAAAAGCCGATAAAGGATAGACACATACATGTGTATTATATCAGAAAATAGGGAATAAATAACCGCACTGAAAAACATATTAGTCATACTCATATAATATAAAAAACGCTAGTAAAAAGCCATAATGTTTCTATATCCTGGATCAAAACCATGTCACAAGATTCCAGAATTATTTAGTCAGAAAGATGACCACATTAGATAAGAGTAATGTGAGTTGCAAGAAGTGAAAGTAGAACAAAGCTTTCAATTTTGACATAGATGAAGGTTTCGAACTAGATCATGAACTTTCCACCCAAATTTCCCCGATTAGAAACTTAAAATTTATCATATAAATATTCGCGATTTTTTTTAACGAAGGCAGAACGGCGGCGGGGACCGAACGCGGTCTCCCTGCAGAGGGGTGCAGCTCTACATGGGTAATATGAACCTTTATCTATTATCATTCTTTAATGGTCATTTTTCAGACATAGAATTAATTAAAGGACCAAATGGTCCAAAGAACTTAAAATAATGAACAAAGTTGAATCTTTTAAATGATTGTTTTCTCTCTCTGAATTTTAATGCTTGACAATATGGCGATTTTAGCTGATTTTAATAAATTGTTTTATATGTTGATGTAATATTTCTTTATGTTTTGATTTTTCAAATAAATATGTCATTTTATTGTTTACTGTGTTTTAACATGTTTAAATGTGGAATTTAACCATGTTTTCCTATGTCTCTTTCTTATTTCCCTCTTAACAATAGCTCTACAACGTTTGAATTCTATTTCATTTTCTACTTTCTTTGTGTTCAAATAATAGCAAATTCCGAAGATAATCTACAGAAAGGTCTGTATGAACTTAACAAAATTACAGAAGAATATGGATTAAAGATATCTACAGAAAAGACACAAATTATGGCATTTCAAGGTGTAGATCCTGTCAGAAGTAAAATTGTACTGGACAATAAAATTTTGGAGCAGGTGAATAATTTTACATATCTAGGATGCAATATCTCATATGAAGAAGAAAAGGATGTAAATGCAAAAATATCTAAATTTTTAAGAATTTTAGGGTTAATAAATTCTATCTTCAAGCCACAGTTAGTCCAAAAGCATTCAAGACTGAAAGTGTATAAAACACTGGCTCTTCCAACTCTTTTGTATGGTAGCGAAGTATGGACGTTGAAACAGAAGGATATACAGAGACTTAGATCTGCTGAAATGAGATATCTTCGGAGGACTGCAGGATACACACTACTAGATCACAAAAAAAATGAAGACATCTTAGAAGAATTACACATGGAATCTTTAGAAAACAAAATTTCTGATTATAAGTCAAGATGGATACAACATGTTCATCGAATGGAAGATCACAGAATACCCAAACTAATGTTAAGATATCAACCTGCAGGAAGAAGAAGACCAGGACATCCACTCAAAAGACTTCTGGATGGTGTTTCTCTTGAGGCCGAAACAGGTCAACAGATGGTCTAAATTCGTGAATGTACTATGATGATGATGATAAATGTGGAATTCATCCTCCAAAACCAAGGCCAACCGCTCGGGCCAAAGACCACTTAAACAATAGAGATCTTTACGCTACCTTCAAGCAGGGCTTAACTGACCCAGCGCGTAATAACTGGATGGCAGACGGCGGTATGTTCGTGAACATAATGTTCTATTATATTCACGGATAAGGAAACGAACCTAAGACCCCCAAAATTAACCTTCAATTCGTATACAGGGAAAATATATGTTTTTTAATCAGGAAGATAAGAGTCACATTGGTACTAAGGAATAAACTAGGTATTTTAATGCTACGGTTTATTATACAGCGTGTCGCGCCCGACGTGACGCGAATTCGCGTTTCGCTCGGCGTGATGCTGGTTCCACATGGAGCGCATACGTTACAGCGCATATGTTTATGGAATTGTCGCCAGATGGCACCACATATATGGAAAATCAAAATGACCAACGTTCATAATAAATTTCCAAATTTGTTTACAAAAACTAATGTATACAAACCTGTCCCTGCATAACCTAATGAAATAAATTACATACATACTATTTAGTAAACTATAAATTAATCTGATGTACACTAAACTGACCCATCGGAATTTAACAAAATGAAGCGATTGAACATTTATTTCTTAAAATATGGTTTGGAATTAAATGCAAATGTTGGTCATTCACACATATGTCCTGCCATCTGGTGGATTTAATTTTACGAGCGTTCACGTATGCCAACTTGAATTCTAATAAAGAACTTTGAAAATAAATTGAGAGGAAAAATCATAATTTGTGTACATAGATAAACATATTAAAATTCTTCATTAAAAAAGTTTCAAGTGTCGTTGCAAAACGATTAAAATAATTCTAAATATTAGTCATCATCATCATCATAGTACATTCACGAATTTAGGCCATTTGTTGACCTGTTTCGGCCTCAAGAGAAACACCATCCAGAAGTCTTTTGAGTGGACGTCCTGGTCTTCTTCTTCCTGCAGGTTGATATCTTAACATTTGTTTGGGTATTCTGTGATCTTCCATTCGATGAACATGTTGCATCCATCTTGACTTATAATCAGAAATTTTGTTTTCTAAAGATTCCATGTGTAATTCTTCTAAGATGTCTTCATTTTTTTTGTGATCTAGTAGTGTGTATCCTGCAGTCCTCCGAAGATATCTCATTTCAGCAGATCTAAGTCTCTGTATATCCTTCTGTTTCAACGTCCATACTTCGCTACCATACAAAAGAGTTGGAAGAGCCAGTGTTTTATACACTTTCAGTCTTGAATGCTTTTGGACTAACTGTGGCTTGAAGATAGAATTTATTAACCCTAAAATTCTTAAAAATTTAGATATTTTTGCATTTACATCCTTTTCTTCTTCATATGAGATATTGCATCCTAGATATGTAAAATTATTCGCCTGCTCCAAAATTTTATTGTCCAGTACAATTTTACTTCTGACAGGATCTATACCTTGAAATGCCATAATTTTTGTCTTTTCTGTAGATATCTTTAATCCATATTCTTCTGTAATTTTGTTAAGTTCATACAGACCTTTCTGTAGATTATCTTCTGAATTTGTTATTATTATTTGGTCATCTGCAAACAATAGGGTGTTTAATTTTCTATTTTCTGATATTCTTATTCCAAATTTATATGTTTTGTTCCAGCAACATATTACTTCATTGATATAAATTGCAAAAAGTGTTGGGGATAGGGGGCAGCCTTGTCTCACACCACGATTTATAATTCCTTCTTCAGAAAATCTGTTATTTAATTTAATCTTTATGGTGTTATCTTTGTAAATATTTTGTATATTCTGCCGAAGTAAATTTGGTATATTTCTGTCTTCCAATATATTTAAGAGTTTTGATCTCTTGACTGTGTCGAATGCTTTTTCAAAATCTATGAAAGCAAAATGTGTTTCTAAGTTGAATTCTCTTCTTTTTTCAAGCAATAGTTTAACAGAAAATGCTGAATCAATACACTAGTAAAGACAGAAAAAGTAACAGCTTTTATTTATCTCTTGACTAAGTTCAAGCCACAATAACTTTTTTCTGTACATCTCTGTACTCCTTAATGCTCATATTGTATAAAACATATATAGAACTCGTTGATTTGCAACAAAACTATCTAACTTTCGTCGTTCAAATTGGAAAGTTATAAAACAAGTACTGTATTTCCGACATTTTGTTATAAAATCTTAGTTTGATTTTTAGCAATTACACCGATGAGTACGGGTATTATCTTCTATATTCTTTGTTTGCGCTGGCAAATTGCGTCCTGGATTCAAGAGATTCCAAAACACGACGCGACATGTCAGCGCAAATTTTTTTGCGCCAGCAATTTGCGTTGTAGATAAACCACCTCCATTTAAATACATGGGGAGCAATTTTTGCGCTGGCGCGTTGCGTCGTAGATAAACCACAGCATAAAACAGATGAGAAACCAGAAAATTTTAAACTTTGGGACATTATTAATAACTGGCTTTAGGGGACGTATGTTTTTGTGGTTATTTTATTTTTTTTTTAGGATCTGATTTTTGGTTATAATTAATGGTTTGTATTGTCAATGGGTAAATTTTGGATATGTAACTATACCGCTGTTTTTAGGTTATATTCTAATAATTTTGGTATTGATGTTTTTCAACAAATGTTTTATTTTTAGTATGGACAAATGATATTTCTTTCTGGGTTATGTTATACGTTATGTTCATTTCAGAACTTGATTTTTTTTGGATACATATAGTTTTTATGGATTATTTGGTGTTGTAAATGATTTTGACAAAGTTCTTCAGTCAGATAATATTTTTTGTTTGTTAACCTAGGTTATGATATTTTTTTCAGAATATTTGTAGAGTGTAGTAATGAAATTGATTTAAATTTTTTTGTAGTAATTAAGGCAATATCTCTTTTACTGTTGATAATGACATATTTTTTTTATTTCGTCTATCGGGAAGGCGTGGCACGATCAAATGTACACATAAATCATTTCTGAAAGCATCACCACGAGAGATAAGCCCAAGGGATCATAGGTTGCTTTTACACGCCACTAGGTTGAATTTTTTTTATCATATATTTTCAGGATTACGAAAAGGGTAATAAATTTGAGCAAACAAGATGGCGGACACATCTTACACTTATGCCACTAATGCACTAAATACTTGTCACACGTTTTGTACTATGTAAACATTCATTTTTTTATATATAGATTATTCACGTAAAACACGATCTTGGATATCTTATTGAACCATGGATAGAGGTAGGATACGTAAAATTAATTTATGGTTTATTAACTAGGTAATTGTTTTGTTAGGTTAGAAAATGGAAAGTTGGCTTACGTCCATTATTAAGTTTCTTGCCAAAGTGGCAACGGTGACTACAGAGCCATCTAACGGAGGCTATATTAACCATTTCAGCCACTCCCGCAACTGGTGCATACACTGGGACCTTTTCACAAATACTAGTTAGGTAATTAATCTTGGCCCACGTAAGGCTCAAGGAACCACATTATGACTTGCAAAGTAAATGAGTGATTTATATTGGGAAAATAAATAAGTTAAAATAAATCTAATAATAGGACTATAAATAATTTAATTACAAAAATGATGACCGAAGACTAGCAGGAAAATAGTTAGGGAAATGGAATACATAAAAGTCAAAGGATTTTGGAAAACAGGAACAATTTCGCAATAAAGTAATAACAGTGGTAAAATAAAGTAAAGTATTCCCCCTACAGGAGGCCGTGAGGTAATGGAACGTTAAGGCTCCCAATATTTCTAGACAATCGGCACTTGATGTCAGCCGGGTTATCAGCCCTGCGTGACGGCCGCCCTTACCCCAGAACAAGCGCCTGGTACTCATTTCAGTTAGAGGCTGAGTCGACCCCAGGGCCATGGTGTCGCCAGAGGGTTTGGATCAGGTTAAAATCCTAAACCCACCGGGACTTGAACCCCCGACTTTCCGGCTTGTGGCACAGTGCTTTAACCACTATGCTTATAGGAATAAATAATCATGCTAATTATATCAAAGTAATTTTAAACACTATTAGAGTTAAACAGCCTACCGTGCGACAAAGACAAGGCAGGGTATGAGGCAAATAATACCGATTTCGTTGCTGGAATTGTTATCCTAGGATATTTTATGGTAAAGACGAGCACCTTATAATATGTAGGAACGATTTTTCAGTTCGAGAGTTAGACAAAAAAAAAGAGAACTAATAACTGAGTGGTTTAAAATTAATAATAATAATAAACACAGTAACATAATAATAAGAATAATAATCATAATAAACCTAGTAATAATAATGTGGCAAGCAAAGTGGTAAGGCCCATCCTAGCTATACACTGGCAAGACAAGAAATAGAAAAAAAAATTCTGAATAATAAAATATGGACTCACCACCGTGGAGGAATGGAAAAAACCGCCATCTTGAGAACTATTTTTTTTTTTGGGAACTCAGACAATTTCAAGAAATCACCCCTTCCTCTACGTGCACGGAAACTGAGTGTCTATTAGAAGGTCAGATAACAGTAGATTTCAGCAAGGCTCTGGAATGTGTTTATTTTGGGACGTGAAAGTTAGATTTCTCCACATAGTAAGAACTCCAAACAAACAACATTACTTGGATATGAACACAAACGATACTATTTACATTTACAGGGCAATAAATATTATAATTTTTTGACATCAGGAAGCGTACTTTAAATAAAAAGAAGTGATAGAAATTAGTAACAACTTAAAGACCCACGACATGTACAGGAAATAAAAGTGGCATGTATTAGCAAATAGAGATAAGGTATTTTAGCAACAGAGAGTATGGAAAAGGGGCATGAAGACTTAGAATAAATGAACGAGAACTCGAACAAAGAGGGGAATAGAGAATTAGCACAATAAAAAAATGGGAACTCAACTAATGAGGAATGTAGATTCCAGGTTCAAAAACAGAGAGTATGGAAAGGGGCATGGAAAACTTAGGATAAATTAGAAAGAACTCGATCAAAAAGGGAATGGAGTTTTAGCGCAATAAAGCAAATCAGGCACCACACCCCTCCCTGAAGGAAATAACATTACTGAGGGATTTTCAACTCAAGACTCATGGAAGGGAAGACGACCGAACTTCAGGTTAAATAATAGCTTAAAATAATTTTTTTTGGTTAACCTCTCATGCGGTGTTGAGAGATTTACAACAATGCCGGCGGGCGAATCCTATGAAGGGCTCGACTACAGTATGAGGCGTTTCTAAATCATAAGTGAAGTTTAAATCATCAGTGGAGTCATAGAGGCTAGCGCAATTAAGGGTGAACTCACTTGACCCGAATTACAGATTATAGTTTCGGAAACGGAAAGAATGGAAAAGGGGCATGATAACTCAGAATAAATAAGAAAGAGCCCGAACCGAAAAGGGGAATGGAGATTTGACACAACCATAGGGGAACTCCGCTAGTGAGAGATACGGAGTAAAGGTAGAACCAAGATGCTTGCAGAAATGATCAAAATATAGACTTATTCCCATACATTTTTTTAGACTTATTAGTTTTTGGTGGAAATTAGGATACTTGACAAACAGTGAGATGTTTTATCCGATCTAGTAGGAAGTGGAAGTTCAAATGTGACCCAGGGGTTACACAAACTACAATTACTGAGTATGACACAACAAATAATACACTTTACAGGCAATGGTTCCTGCTGAAATGGACTGGCTTGGGAAAGATTGGAGTGTCTAAAGGCGCCTAGACTCTCTTAAACTGCAGGCCTTGTACCATGTCAGTTGGGGATAGTGACCAGTCGAGAAGTAGGCACACACATATGGGATATGACATATTACGATAATAGATAAAAACTAGATCGCTTAAGACTTCATATTTAGGCCTACGAGGGATAATAAGAAGATAGGCTGCAACTTAGGTCAACCTTGGCTAGGCAACGTTTAACAGATACACACACAGAGATGAAACATTTACACGGTCGCACACAGAGATACAAGTTGGGAAGGACTAAGGACCCTTTTGGAGAGGATTATTGCCTCGACAATTTGGCGAGTTGCCTGAACACTTCGCCAACGAGCTGGGGAGAAAGCTAGGCAGGTGCAAGTCGGAAGGTGGGACACCCCCGTTATGACATGATCTAGAGACAGAGATCTCCAAAATGATCTTGGGGCACTGGCCATAAAACCTTGCCGGCTTGGCACTTACGTTAGGGACCATGCGGAACAAACATCGTTAAAGAGATACGAGTTGGGAAGGACTAAGGACCCTTTTGGAGAGGGTTTCTGCCCTCGACAATTTGGCGAGTTGCCTGAACACTTCGCCAACGTGCTAGAAAAATAGGCATCCGAGAAACTAGAGACAAACGAAAGCACAATGTAACTACGGGCAGGGAGACCCACAGGAAACTCAGAAGCAATCACGGGCAGAGAGACCCACAGAAACAGTAGTAATACCCGGGGTTTAGGGAACGATGAGGGCAATAGGTGAACCCCACCAAAGAGATTAGGATAAAATCCACTTTTCCGATGAGGCGGCGTCCATGAGCACAAAAGGCTCTCCCTAAGATTAAAAGCGAGATTGGAAAATTCTGAGACAGCAGAATTAGAGAATCAGGATGGAAGCGGTACAGGGGAATAAGGACCCTGTTGATAAGATTGGGATTTCTCCTGCTCTCATCTTGGGGCAGATGCTCGTCGAAAGACGGGACCCGAGGATGAGATTAGGAACCCAATCTCTGTCAATTTTGGCAGATGCCTGCCCCTCCCGCTTGCCAACGAGGATTAACGAAGTCTGGGAGACAAGGAGAGAGGTAGACGGAACTAGGGACCCTGTTGATAAGGTTTGGATTTCTCCTACCTTCGTCTTAAGGCAGATGCCCCTCGAAAGTCGGGACCCGAAGACGAGGATGGGGACCGAACACTATCAATTTTGGCGAATGCCCGAACGCCGGTCTAAAAAGTCAGAAATACAAGGATCGATGGTCAGGGACCATCCAGAGTCAATAATGATGTCAGGGGGGAAAAAAGGGACCACCGGTGGTTATAGCATAGCGAAAAGGGAAACCGCGATGAGAAAGCCGTACGCACACATAGAATATGGTCATAACGAAGAGACAACGAATACTAGTCAGGGACATCAGAAACGTTGGGACACTAGAGAAGAATACTAAGGGAATCACACATACATGCGATTGTGCGAGCGACGAGTAGAGCCAAGAGAGACAGATTGACCTAAGTAGGGGTATTACATACCAAGAGAGGTTAAACACATAAGGAGTACATGAAATTAGAGGTTAAACACATAAGGAGTACATGAAATTAGAGGTTAAACACACAAGGAGTACATGAAATTAGAGGTTAAACACATAAGGAGTACATGAAATTAGAGGTTAAACACATTAGATATATATACAATGAGAGGTTAAACACATTAGATATTATATACAATGAGATGTTAAACACATAAGGAGTACATGAAATTAGAGGTTAAACACATAAGGAGTACACGAAATTAGAGGTTAAACACATAGGATACTACATGAAATTAGAGTTTAAACACATTGGGTAGTACATGGAATTAGAGGTTTAACACATAAGAGTACACGAAATTAGAGGTTAAACACATAGGGTTGTACATGAAATTAGAGGTTAAACCCATAGGTAAGATAGGGAATAAGTCTACACGTATGAGACCAGGAACTGACCCAAAAACGTAAATGGAAATTAAGAGGAAACTAAAAGGGTAGGAGATGACCAAAAGGGAGAGGTTAAACCCACTGGTAAGATGGGGACCCAAGACAAAGAATAAAGTCTACGCATAATCAGGAGTAATGTAAAAAGTTAAATAAAGAAATTCGAGGAGATATTGCCGAAAAATTAGGAAGGACTTAAGGAAACAACACCATTTAGATTTTTTTTGTAAAGATAACTACTGTAGGCGGTAGCACGGGAAATTGACAGATAGGTTAGAAACGAGAGAATTTAAGATGCGAAGAAGCATCCCGGATGACGCATGATAGAAGAAAGGGAATGCTCTCAAAAATCAGGACCTCACGAGGGAATGATATCCGGAATTCAGGTTACATAATCGTACTAAGTAAGTATTTACATCTTAAAGCCCTATCGATTTATGTGTAGGCGAGCACACTCGATCGAACCCAGGACTCTATAGAGGGAAAAGCAAAATTGAAATTTTAAACAAGCAAGGGAAAGTTTTGAAAACAAGCGGTAAAATACGGTAAGATACTGAAAATTTTTGAATCCAGTGAAACCTGAATTGCAATAAGGGCGTAAATGATTCATGAGAATCATAATACCAGAAACATAAGAGCATTTCTTTTTGCAACATGAGGCTAGCTATAAGGGACAGATAGGTACATGGGTACACATAATAATCAAAACTAAATTATACGGAATAATAGAGTGTTGTATAACAATAATAAGACCTAAAGCCGGGACGTATAGTAAGCAGGGTTCGGAATATAGTATCAGAGATAAGATGGCTGAACAATGAAGCATCTAAGCGATGAGGGTAAATCAAACCGAAAATGACCATTCTATGACAAGGAGTGATAATAAGAGATGCGGACCCATGTAGAGCGGGATACCCGCCAACCCAGTAATCGATGTTTAAAGTTATCCTCCCAGGTTTTAACAAATGCCATAAGATTTCAGAAATTACGAACTACCAGCTTCCCGTCTGGACCTGCAGCCACCCGCCACGCACCCTTCATGATGGGAGCAAGATTAAGAGGCCCAGACTCACGGCGCATCCTGTACATCTGATGACGAGAGCCGCAGCATAGAGCTGCCAGGACCAACTACATCATGTACATCTGATGACGAGAGCCACAGCATAGAGATACCAGGATCAACTATACATCTCATGACGGAGCATAAGATGGGTGAATGTCCAGATTCGCAATCAGCCTAAGGCCAACACCTCACAAGCAACATAGAACTAACCCAGGCAATTATAAAAAACACTATATCCAACGTCAACCTTGACCTAATTCCCTTCAGACCACATATTGCACCTATAAATGAATCAAGCAAACAAGAATCCCCGTCAAGATCAATTCCTATCAAACCTTTCACAAGCTCTCCTTGGACCTAACTGGGTGTTGCTTAATGAAACTAAGCATAACCAAATCAAAGGCCTACCTGGACCAACTGCAGCTGAACATGATCCACGAACTTGAGCATTAGAACATCGCATCCTCCATCGAGGCAAGCAGACACGAACCCTGACCTCCAAGCTAGCCACAGCAGACACAGCAGTTCTGATAATTTTTTTAAAAAAAAGAGAGTGTTCAGGTTCACGAAATAGAACCTTAGAAGTGAAAAACAAAAAAGAAACGAAATGGTGTTAAGTGCGTCGGATGTGAATAAAAGTGATAGTGCATCGTTTCAAAAGAAACCACAAGAAGGTTTAAAAAAGGAAAAAGGACGAAGATCAGTAAACATTTCTAGTGGAAAAGTAAATATTTGACCGTGCATAGACATTTTGTGTTAGAGCCGCGAAGGCATGCTATATTGTAATTTTTTTTGTTGTTGTATGTTTTTTTAAGAAGTATAGTGTTCTCACTAAGTAAACAGATCTACCGATATTACGACACAATTAAGGGTATCCGGGGCAATTAGCAAGTAAAAGACGATCTAACCTCTTAGAATGAGAACAAAATACTCCCAGGTTACAGATGAAATCGCCAATTGATGACGTCAGTTCCACTCCCACTTAAAGTTGAGTTAATAAGATAATAAGATAATTGTCAGGACAAACCCCCGGGAGGTGAGAGATATCCTATAAGGAAAAAAGACTTTCGATTTTTCAACCCTACAGTCTTATTTAGGGGGGGGGAATGTTATGCCAGCACTAGGGCCTGTCATAATAATAAAATACTATAAAAAGCCGATAAAGGATAGACACATATACATGTGTATTATATCAGAAAATAGGGAATAAATAACCGCACTGAAAAACATATTAGTCATACTCATATAATATAAAAAACGCTAGTAAAAAGCCATAATGTTTCTATATCCTGGATCAAAACCATGTCACAAGATTCCAGAATTATTTAGTCAGAAAGATGACCACATTAGATAAGAGTAATGTGAGTTGCAAGAAGTGAAAGTAGAACAAAGCATTCCATTTTGACATAGATGAAGGTTTCGAACTAGATCATGGACTTTCCACCCAAATTTCCCCGATTAGAAACTTAAAATTTATCATATAAGTATTCGCGATTTTTTTTTAACGAAGGCAGAACGGCGGCGGGGACCGAACGCGGTCCCCCTGCAGAGGGGTGCAGCTCTACAAGCTCTACATGGGTAATATGAACCTTTATCTATTATCATTCTTTAATGGTCATTTTTCAGACATAGAATTAATTAAAGGACCAAATAGTCCAAAGAACTTAGAATAATGAACAAAGTTGAATCTTTTAAATGATTGTTTTCTCTCTCTGAATTTTGATGCTTGACAGTATGGCGATTTTAGCTGATTTTAATAAATTGTTTTATATGTTGTTGATGTAATATTTCTTTATGTTTTGATTTTTCAAATAAATATGTCATTTTATTGTTTACTGTGTTTTAACATGTTTAAATGTGGAATTCATCCTCCAAAACCAAGGCCAACCGCTCGGGCCAAAGACCACTTAAACAATAGAGATCTTTACGCTACCTTCAAGCAGGGCTTAACTGACCCAGCGCGTAATACATATATTCTATATCTTCTTTATCTTGTCCTATTATAATCTGGTCATCAGCGAATAATAAATTGTGCAGTAAATGGCCATTAATGTTGATTCCCATTCCCCTACATGACTTATTCCATATCATTAATACATCTTCTAAATATATCTTGAACAATGTTGGTGACATCCCGCATCCTTGTCTTAATCCTTTTGTTATATCCAATTCTGAGGATACTCTATTTCCAACCTTAATACTTGCTTTACAATCATACATTCTGTTTATAAAATGTACAAGAGATTTAGGTATTCCAAACTTCCCCATTGCCACCCAAAGCTTGTTGACAGGTACAGAGTCATATGCCTTTCCCAGGTCTATAAATGCCATATGAACTTCTTTTCCTTTAGCCAACATCTTTTCTGTAATCTGCCTAATCACAAATATATTATCAAGGCACGATTTACCTGCTGTGAAACCTGTTTGTTCTTCTGATACTTTATTTTGTATTAGTTCCTCCAATCTAATTTTAATAATTGTACTTAACATTCTACTAATTGCTGCCATAACACTGATCCCTCTATAGTTTGCTGGATCTCTTTTATTCCCTTTATTTTTGTATATTGCACAAATATATGATAACTTCCACTCATCTGGAATAGGATCTCCTTCTATCACTTGGTTAAAAACTCTAGTTAAAATTCTTATAATTCCTGAACCACTATATTTAATTAGTTCCATGGTTATTCCTCCTGGACCTGCCACTTTTCCACGTTTTGCTGTTGTCAACACGTTTCTTACCTCCTCTTCTGTTATAGGTTCTATTAAGTCACTCTTTCCATTATCCAGCATAGCATAGTCTATAAATTCTCTCCTAGTTTCTGTTTAAAGCATTTTAAAATATTCCTGAAAAGTTTTCATTTGTACTAAATTAAAACTCTTTATCATATTATCATTTCGCATGTTTGTAATTGTCCTCCATGCTTGGGCTGAGTTTGAATAGCCTTCTGTATGCTCAATTTCTCCACATACCCTATTCCACATTTATTTTTTATGTTTCCTGACTTCTGCTTTAACCTTTCTTTTAAGTATGTTATAACTTTGATAATCTTCATCTTTCTTGGAACTTAAATATTTTTGATATGCACTTTTCTTTTCTGTTATGATATCAAGTATTTCCTTATATTTGAAGAGAAAAATTTTCGCCTAGACTGAGACTCGAACCTGGGACCCTTGGCTTTCCGGGCCAAGTGCTCTACCAACTGAGCTACCGAGGCGAGTTACGATCTAGACGCAAATTTTTCTCTTATATACGTTGTAATTCCCTATCGCCAAATGCTTTTGAAACCATTGCTTCTATCTTTGCAAATGGCAGCTTCTTAGTATTTCCTTATTCACCCAATGGTTTTTATGGTGTTTATCATTTTCCAGACCAAGTGCTTCTCTTGCCGCTTCATGTATATATGTTTTCAAATGTTCATAAATAACGACAGAGTTCCAATCTTCATCAAATTTTAATTTTTCGGTGAGGCGTTGAGCATATAGATTTTTAATACTCTCATCTTGTAGTAAATGTAGATTATATCTACATTTTCTAATTCATTTTTTATTTCTATATTTTGATCTTTATTTACCTTTTGCCTGTTTAAAGGGCATGCTATCCTAGTTGACAGCATATAATAATCCGTTCCACATTCGGGTCCTCGATTCACTCTAACATCTTGAACTATAATATTTCTCCATTTCCTCACTATTACATAATCAATTATCGATCTTAGTGTGTTGTTCTCATGTATATCTATGGATGTCCTGATGTTTTTTAGGCTCGTAAAATATCCTTAAGCCTGAATAAAGAGGCCTCTAAGCAAAATTTATCGACCTTCTTCATCCTAGTAATACATCAGTTTCCTACTAGATGTCTCATTGGGTCGGTATGTTGACCACATGAGATGTACTAAATTAACATGGTCTAGTAACTCCTATCAAAGGGCAGGCTAAGGTCCAACATTGAGCTGTTAAGCCATTGTATATATATATACACACACATATCTCTATACGGTAATGCAGTTGCTCCTTTACAGTTTCATGCCCATACAGCAATAAACTTTTGACAGTGTTATTGAATAATCTTAATTTAATTCTAACTGAGATTTGTTTGGATTTCCCTATGGCTGACTAATTATGATAATACAGCTTTTGATTTTTCTAATTCCAGCCTTCATGTCTTCCTCTAAGTGTTTATATATATCATGTTTCCTGAATACTGGATTTTGGCACTATTGAGCTGCAATTGCATTTCAGTTGCACTATTTATCCTCTTATTTTGATTTTTGTTTATTAAGGCACAGACCAGCTATGCTTGCTGAATAATAATTTAAATCCGTTTTATTGAACTTGGTTTCAAAAACTAGATTTTTTTTATCAAATTACAATGGGAAGTAACATTTGAGGTAATTTTCAATTTATAAATGAGTTCAATAAAATGTTTTTGCATCTTACCTCATAAGTTCCCTGTTTTCATGATATTGGTTTTAAAAGCCATTTGCCTCCATCTTTCAATCAAACTCCAACTGCTGAAATTTTGCCGTTGCTAACATCTTCCGAACTGCCATCTGGTGCCGTTTTTATGAACTTGGAGATTAAATTTTGCTAGAGAATCACAATAATTGGAAGAGAAACTAAACTATTAAAACATTTAGAGAAGACTTTGGAATTAATAGTTTGGGAAAAGATATACTACATTCAGAAGAACAAATGTAGAACTATGAATTTTGAAGTTCCCAGCGAGCAAAATTTAATCTCCAAGTTGATAAAATTGGCACCAGATGGCAGTTCAAAAGATGGTGATAATGGCAAAATTTTAATAGAGTTTGACTGAAGATGAAGAATAATGGCCTTTGAAACCAGTATCATGAAAATACAGAACTTTATGAGGTTAGATGCAAAAACATTTTATTTATCTCATTTATAAACTATATTTTATATTAAACTAACTAACTCACTGGCACTATCGAACCCGTAAATTCATGACTGTGCGGACTCAAGCTCTCCATACATCCCTATCCTGAGCTAATGTTTTCCAATCATTCCCTGTATAATCTAATTCCCTCAAATCATAGTTAATGTTATTCTCCCACGTCTTTCTTGGTCTACCAACTGGGCATTTTCCCTCTGGTTTTCCTTCAAGAAGCTTCCATGCATATCTTTCATTCCCCATGCATGCCACATGCCCTGCCCATCACAGTCTATGAGACCTAACTGTTCTTATTATATCTGGCTTCCTATACATATCATGTAGCTCACTATTGTGTAGTTTTCTCCATTCACCTATCTGTTCATCTCTTATTGACCCAAACATTTTCCTAAGAACTTTATTCTCAAATACTCATAATCTCCTTTCCTCCCTTAAAGTAAGAGTCCATGTTTCACATCCATATAATATAACTGATAGAATAATAGTTTTATATATTTTCAATTTAACATTTTTTGAAAGGAGTTGGTACATCAAGAGTCCCTGTAATGCATAATAGCACGCATTTCCAGAATTGAGCCTATGTTTCATTTCTATGTGCATCTCATTCCTATTTGTGATTATTGTTCCTAGGTATTTGAATTCAGTTGCTTCCTCATGTCCATTTCCATTATATACGGAATAATTATTACTAAAAATAATTATTTTATTATTATTTTCCATTGTAGTTTAACTTCTCACCTTATAGGTACTATTGCATACCCTGTGCCATCCGGTCTTATAGTGGTACGACCTGACAGGGTAAGGGATTTTAAACTTTTGGATCACATACATAGTTTTTTGATCACATAAGGAAAAGAAGGGCCTCCCTGAATGAATGATCAGTTCAGTGCAGGGCCTCCTCCTAGACAATACAAACATAAGACAAAACACACCATACACTTACACATTCATAATAAACATGCAAATATGATGATGATTATGTTGGCCAAATGATGTTCGGGGACTGTTTGAGCCTCAAATTTTCCAGAGATTTGTCTTAAGGTGAGAAAACCCATCACCCAGGAACCTTGTCCCAACCAGGATTGAAATCAGGCCCATTGCATGAGAGGCAACAAAACTGCCTGGAGACCACAATTGGACCATATTATTATTATTATTATTCTGCTTTTATAATAATATGATATGTGACGTGATATTTTTAAATTTTTTACCTGATATCAAATTCAAACATATGGAGATTAGGGCGACCATTTACTATCCAGTTGGCAAGTTGTTCACCACAACCTCCGCCCAACATTGTGCCTGCAGCATTGTAGCCACAGTTGTGATAGAATCCAAGTAGCCTGGGATCCTCTCCTACAACAGTCATCATATAATAGTCATATAAGAACTTGTCTAGCATGTGTTAAATTCTAAAAGTTTGTATTCATAGGTAGAATGAATTTCTGATGACATTCAGACAAACATTCTAAACTGAGCAAAATAAGAAATTAAGTTTTTAGGCAACATGTCAATAAAGAAAATTTGGCTGTTCTATACCTGTGAAAATTCAGTTGGAGAAGATGTGACAGCTAGCGTCATGTTGGCCAACATGATAACATGCCGTATTTTACGGACTATAAGACACACCTTAATATTTAATCAGTTTTTTAAAAAAAATAACATTTTTACGATTTTTATTATTAGATTGGAAAGCCAGACTAAAAAAATTCTTAGTTTATAAAACTGTTCTGATCTTTAAATTCCTCGAAAATTGTCATCTGAACTTCCTTCTTCTTCATCATCATCGTTGTCCTCTTCATATATAAGATGGTCTTCACTGCCATCAAGAGTGTTACTTACGCTGCACTTCTTTAAAGATTTAACAATAATGTCTTCTCTCATTCTAGACCACAACTGTTTTATCCACTGACACACTTGTTTGATTGTATGTCGTTTTAAAGCTCCCTTTGTTGTGAATTCATGTTGGGTTTCATCCATCATCCATTTGTTCAAATTCACTGGCATCATAGAGTGCAATGACACATCATAGGCTTGACAGTGTTCTGGGTTTTAATGGTGGGGCGGGAGGGAGACAGTGTAAATCCCCGCAACTCATGTTCGTCGCATTGGTGCACTGCTGTTGCTAGTTGAATCCAATGTTACCTCTCCAACTCTATGGCAAGACAGGCCTAGAAGGCCCTTGGCTTACCAGTCGGCTGCTGGCCTCACATATACATGTGTTAATCACAGGTGGACAATCATCCTGCCAGTATAGGGGTGACAAGTGGTCAGCATGTCAGGTCCCCCAGCTGTTATTGCTGGTTTTCTCAACCTGGAGTGGCTACTTATTGTAACTACCCAAATTCCTCACAATGCTGGGTGGGCACTGGTCCCATACTGGCAGAAATCCCATGAGAAAATTTCTTCCCCCATGGAGACTCGAACCAGCGCAAGTCCCGTAGCTCTGTGCCAAGGTTTCTTACCTTGACCACACAGCTAAGGCGCAGGACATCCAGATAGAGATAATTCCTGCAGCATTGAATATATGGCCATTTTTAAGACTGGCGGGAATTTTAAATCAAACATTGGACGTTTTTATATTAATTTCGAGTATAAGATGCACCTGAATTTTGGAGGCAATTTTTCGAAGAAAAAAGTGTATCTTATAGTCTGTAAAATGCGGCACTTTCATTTTAGAAAGAAAAGTTAATGCTCAAACCCCAGATCTTTGACTCTACACATCAGTCCTGATTCCAGCATTAATTTTAATCATATTGATGCATACAATCTGAGATCCAGGGTTTGAGAATTCATTTTTATCATACTGATGCATAGTCAGAGATCTGGGTTCGAGTGTTAATTTTTCTTTCTAAAATAAAACTATATCCAATTCTGGAAAGTATTAATTTAAAATATAACATAAAAAAGTGATAATACATTCCTGCTAGTTACTTGCATATAAGGGGATTCTACCCCACGAGTCCACCTACATTAGTGGGCAAATTAGGGTAAGAAAATGGGCAAGTTAGTATACATCAGATTAGTTTAGTATTCACATTTAACTTTTACACTATGAGGTTTAATTTATGGTGAAATCAAATGTTTCTTACCTCCCCTCATACAAATCTTCTAAGTAGATAGCGATTTCAAGACCATAACAGTCTCATCTTCAGTACTTCTTTGGCGACTGATGTTATGTCGATCAGAAGAAACTCTTCTTCTTCCCTCTGTTGGTGGACCGATGAACCTCTGGATCAGGTCAGAATTTGTGGGAATTTAGAAGTTCATAAGTTTTCCTTTATGGGGCACGCCGTAGCGTAGTGGTTAAGGCACTGAGCTTACAAGCCGGAGGGTCGAGGATTCAAGTCCCGTTGGGGTCAGGATTTTTAAACTGACCCAAACCCTCTGGCGGCACCATGGCCCTGGGGTCGACTCAGCCTCTAACTAAAATGAGTACCAGACGCTTGCTCTGGGGGTAAAGGCGGCCGTCACGTAGGGCTGACAACCCGGCTGACATAAAGTGCCGATTGTCTAGAAAAAGTGAGAGCCCTAACCTCCCACTACCCCAAGGGCCTCCTGAGGCCTGTTGTGGGATCACTTTACTTTTTTATAAGTTTTCCTTTGTTTTTCTGAATGTGGATCTTTTCCCAAACCGTGAGTTCCTTTTATTTGTCTATTTGTTTAATTAGACTGGCTTTTGATTCAGTTAAATGTTTTTCAGACCAAGCATGAGCAGCTACTGCTGCTTTTCCATTTCTCCATTTTTGACGTTTCTAAGATGTTCTTTCACCCTTGTTTTCAAATTTCTTTTTGTTTTTTTCAATATAAATTTTGTCACAATCCCTGCATTTGATCTGATAAATTCCTGATGTTTTCTTCTTCAATTCTTTCATTTTTATTGGTTTTAATTATGAACTTCGAAATTCCTGCAAATTCTGACCTGATCCAGAGGTTCCTCGGTCCACCAACAGAGGGAAGAAGAAGAATTTCTTCCAATCGACATAACATCAGTCACCAAAATAGTAATGAAGATGAGACCGTTATGATCTCGAAATCACGATCTACTTAGAAGATTTGTATGAGGAGAGACAAGAAATATTTGATTTCACCATAGTATTCACATGTTTGATAGCGTGTTTTTGTGATGTTGGCTACACTATCTGAGCAAAGACATATGTTGTAAATATGGTAATTTTAGGTTAAATTGAGCTCAACTTCTCATTTAATCTTAAGGCATTTCTCACTTTTTTTGGGGGAAAAATCAATATATATATATATATATATATATATATTTCTCTTGGGTAATTATTCACATATTGCAACAATAAATTGTGTCTAATTTAAGAAACAAAAATTAATGTTTGAACTATGGACTTCTAGTTCTATGTACTAGTGTGCTGTCCATTACACCATTCAAATGACAATACAAACATTAACATTTCTTTCAACTTATACCATTCTCGTTTGTCCGAAGGCTAATAGCTGTTGCTACCATCACGCCAACTGACGTCTTCTATTCAGAAGTATTTTTATTGAGAATTTATACATTACTTTTTTTAGTGGTAAATGAAATGAAAGAAATATGAAGCTTTACTGCTAAAAAGTAATGTATAATTCTCAATAAAAATACTTCTGAATAGAAGATGTCAGTTGGCCTGATGGTAGCGACAGCTATTGGCCTTCGAACAAACGAGAATTGTATAAGTTGAAAGAAATGATAATGTTTGTATCATTGTAATGGTGTAATGGACAGCACACTAGTATGTAGAACTAGAGGTCCAGGGCTCAAATCTCGGTTCGAACATTAATTTTTCTTTCTTAAATTAGATTCTATCCAGGATTGATAAATGTTAATTCAAATAAAAACATGAAAAATAAAATTGTGTGTTTATTCTTGTTTTATTTTAATGTATTTAGTTGATATGTTGACATAGAATCCTTGTAAATTCAATTATAGATTTTGTAAAATACAGGTAATTTCAATGGTATGAACATTTAAAAGGAATGGATGATTGGATTCCAGCAGGAGGCAGAGGTAGAAAAAACTGCTAACCCTGGTGTTGAATATTGGTCACGGAAAGATGTGATAGTATATTGTATACCTGTTGATAATGATTATTTTATTCATAGTATCATGGAATTAGCTTGTTGAACTGTGGATATAAAATTTATGCTAATATAGTTAAGAATAAATTGAGAAAAATTTATGAAAATATAATTGGAGAAGAGCAGAATGGATTCAGAAAGGGTATATCTTGTACAGATAGATTCTTCACTCTAAAACCACTATTAGAAAAGCACAAGGAATTCATTATAGAAACTCATATCGCCTTCGTTGGCTTCATAAAGGCTTTTGACAAAGTAGACAGAAATATATTACTACAAAATTTTAGCTGATGATTACGTTACACAACAATATATTACTAATATCTTCAACATCTATAAAGATAATGAAATCTCTGTTAAACAAGATGGCAAATTATCTTCTTGGGAAAAGATCAACACTGGAGTAAGACAGGGATGTGGACTTTCACCAGTGTTTTTCATTATATATATGAATAAATTAATAAACGAATGGAGGAAAACATAACGAGGATATATACCCATCAATAGGAACCTCAAACTCGATGCTATTCTTTTTGCAGATGATTTAGCTCTTCTGGCACTTTCTGAAAATGATTTGCAACGATCAATTTATAATTTACAAAAAATAGGTGCCAAATTTAATATGGAAATATCAATTAACAAAACTAAAATTATGGTATTTCATGGGAAGGACCCCATACAAAGTAAAATCTGTCTTCAGAATAAAATTTTAGAGATCTAATCAATTTAAATATCTTGGATATTATCTCTCTATCTGGGATGAAAAGGATATCCCTGAAAAAGTTACTAGTTATAATAAAAGTTTAGGAATTATTAATCAAGTTAGGAAACCATCCCTTGTACAAAAAAACACCAGATTACGTTTATATAATACTTTGGCTAGACCAGTGTTGACCTATGGTAGTGAAGCATGGACACTAAAAAGACAACATGAAAGCAGAATAACGGCTTGTGAAATGAGATTAATGCGCAAAACAGCGGGTTACATCAGATGGAATCGGAAAAGGAACACCAATATATTAAAAGAATTGAAGACTATGCCAATTTTGGAATATATTAAACAGTACCAAGTAAATTGGAAACACCATCTTGAAAGAATGAGTTCAAATCGGATCCCCAAAGCTGTTTATAATTATATACCAAGAGGACGAAGATCACTGGGCTGTCCTATGAAACGCTGGAGGGAAAATTTTCTATAGGATCGAAACAGGCCTTGGCCTAATACTTGGAAGAAAGAAGAAGTATCATAGTCATTTTTAATTAACATTCAAGTTTCACTGCTATAAACGCTATCAATATTTTAAAAAAATTTAGTTTATATAAAATAGCTATAGTACATTATCTTGAATAATATGAGTTAGATATGCATGTCTCACCGCATATTTATAGTTTTTTTTTTTTTGAAGCTCTGGGTTTTGATGCTTTAAACATCATTGTCAATTCTTTCTAACTGTTAAAAGAAATAATCTTGCATGTCTACTAACCTAGAATAGGATTGTGATCAGGGGTAAAGCATTCTGGACCACACACTGTACTCTTTATGCCAGCTGTTTCAAAAGCAGGAATCAGGTTTACAGCTCCTCGCATGTGTTTGCTGAACACTATCCAATCCAACTCATACACATTAAGTCCAGAGTCATGTTGAACCTATAATAATAAAAGTAACACAGCTCATACATTATAGAATTACAATAGGAAGTAACATTATGATGTTCTTCTTAATAAATAAGATGAGTCTGTTGCATCTTACCTCATCAAAGTTGAGTTCTTTTAGCATATGTTTGAAAACACTTGTGTTTCATTGTCAACTTGCCCAGACTCTTGATTTTTAAGTTGTCGGCCCTTGATGTCGACTCCTTCTCAATTGTTTTGTGGTCCAAAGAACTTGCATATCAAATCCCTCTTCCGAGAATTTCAAAATTAATGAATTTTGAAAATCCTGGGGAGGGGGAGAAGAGCAAGTTCCTTGGACCACCAAAAGATGAAGTACGAGTCAACATCCAGGGCTGACAACTTAAAAATCAATAGTCTAAACAAGCTGACAATGAAACACAAGTGTTTTAAAACATGTCCTAAAAGAATTGACTTTTTTGAAGTAAGATGCAACAGGCTCACCTTATTTATTAAACAGCTCTTGCATAAATAACTTATTAATAATAATAATAACAATAATAATAATAATAATTTGCTTTGATGTTATATGTAATTTTATACACTCATTTTATATATTGAGTCAGAGAAAACTCACCTCATCCGTGATTTTTCACAGGACTGGTTTCTGGAGCCATTGCTGAGTTTTGGCTTTGGATAGGAGCGATGGCTCCAGAAATGGGTCCTGTGAAAATCACAACATTTTATGGGGTGAGGTGTAAAAGGTTTTCTCTCATTCAGTATATAAATTATAAATATCTCATAGTTAATGTAATAAATTTGGGAATTTTTACATTATGAGGTTTTCTTAATAAGAATCAAATGAATCGTGAATTCTTCTTACCTCATACATCTATGTTTTTTTAACACAGATGTATGAGGTAAGAAGAATTCATGATTCATTTGATTCTTACCTCATAGTTACTTCCCATCACAATTGTTATTCAAATTATACACTTATATTTGACGATAAATTAATTTTTGAAGAGAAACATTTTTGGCTGAGCTGGGATTTGAACCCAAGACATCTAGTTCTACATGCTGGCATACTAATAAATTAGAAATTTTCCTATCTCTTAAAAAATATTATTTGCCCATAAGAGTGAATTGTCATTTGCAATGCAATTGAGCAGCTTCTTATTGAAGAAGAATATGATGGAATTATTGTATGTACATACCCCATACATCCTGCATAATGACATGGGTTCTCCTTAGCAGAAGTTTCTTAACCAGGCTAATTTAGTTATGCTTATTTACTTACAGGTCCTGCGCCATAGCTGAGTGGTTAAGACAAGGTACCTTGGCACAGAACTATGGGGCTTGTGCTGGTTCAGGTCTCCATGAGGGAAGAAATTTTCATCACGGAATTTTTGGCCAGTATGGGACCAGTGCCCATCCAGCATCATGAGGAATTTGGGTAGCTACAATATGTAGTGGCTCCAGTTGAGAAAAACCAGCTATAATGTATGACCACATGTCACCCTTACACTGACATGATGATCATCTCTTCTGTGATTAACACATGTAGATGTGAGGCCAGCAGCCGACAGGTAATTTAATGAAAATCATTTAAAACTTTGATAGATAAAATATAATTTGATAGATTTAGTTAATAAGTAAATCTAACTGTTGAAATTTGATCGTTACCACCATCTTCTGAACTGCCATTTGGTATTGATTTTATGAACTTGGAGTTTAAATTTTGCTCTCCAGGAATTTTGAAGAATGGTGGTAAGGGCAAAATTTCAAGAGTTGGATTTTGATTGAAGATGAGGACTTAGGCCTTTGAAACATATGTCATGAAAACGCAGAACTTCGTGAGATGTGATGTAAAGGCATTTTGTTCAACTCATTTATAGAATTAAAAAATGTATTTTTAGAATTAAAAAATTCTCACCTTTTCAAGGACAATTGGATTAGTTTCATATCCACCCATGCAAAGGGATTGGCCTTGAACTCGGAAATAAATGGATGCATCGTGCTCTCTAATATTGGGAAGTCCTTCAACTTCAGGAATGGGCTCAGTGATGACATACGCATGTTTCATAGGAACGAGTGGTAGATGTAGACCTACCAATGCTGCCAATTCACGTGACACACTCCTACAAATACAATTATTAATAACATTTTTATTCAATTTATTTTCAGGTTTTACAATGTCTTTGACATTTTCCTGTGCCCTTTTTGAGATTCTATATCCAGTTTCCATTGCTCTCTATTTTTTCCAAGCTCCTTTATCTAAGCCTCTTTCTTCCATTGTTCTGACTACTGATCTGTTTCCACATTTGGCTTTGGTTTTCCCCTCTTCCTTCTTTGGTAATCTGTCTTCTGTCGTTCTTTTCATATGCCCAAACTATCTTAATTTTTTTTAATAGTTTCTACTAAAGATCTTGGCATTTTCATGTTTTCTCTTACATATTATGACATTATTTCTAACATACAATTATTTTAGAAGGTTCTGGGCTATAAGGCTATGGTCCATAACGTGTTTCTCCCAGACATTTCTCCCTCGACTATGGAGGACATCTTCAGTGGCAAGTTCTTCTAGGTGATGTTCCATGGTCGGAAGCTTGGTAGACTGCTGGCATCCAATATTTATACTTATGCTGGTCCCTGAATGGTTGGATGAAGTCGAAACTGATTGGATAGTTGTCAATTAAGCATCTGATTGATTTGGTTCTGTGTCTTTGTTATTAAATAGGCTTATACATCTGTTATTTAATGTGTGATTGACAATGACTATAAAATCAGCTTCGACTTTGAACAACCATTCAGGGACCAGCACAAGTATAAATTCTGGGTTCCAGCAGCCTACTGCTCATACACAGTCAAGCTTCCACCTAGAAGAATTCTCCACTGAAGATGCCCTCCATAGTCGAGGGAGAAACACCAGTTATGGACCATGGCTTTAGAGCCCGGCATCTTATAATACCATGACTGCTGACCATGAAATCCTGCATTCTACAACACAATTATTTTATTCATTCATAAAAATATAGTAGTAAACTGTATGCAAGCTATGGGAAACAGGAAGTGAAATTTAGTAAATTCTTGCATAAAGATACCAAACTAATAAAATTTATTATTAAATCCGTTGAGGTGGAGAGTCATGAAATAAAATAAGTTAAAATATACCTTCTTAGGTAAGATCTGTCATCCTCAACTTATAAAATATGTATTCTTTATGCCTGTAAGCCTTTCAGAACATCCATTCCATCTTCAGCAGGTATATTTCTGGTATATTTCAACTTATTTTATTTTAAGATACCAAACTACAGTAATGGTCCACCCTTTAGGAATGATATATAAAAATGAAAAGAAGCAAAAAGGGTCCATTAAAAATTGGTGATCAGATTAACTGGTTATGAGATAATGTAATATTTTGCTAGCTGTACTCACTGAATACCACTTCCAATAAAAGTAGTGACAACATTGTTTAATTTATCAACCACATGATAGACACAGCATTCAAGTGCAAATAGATATGACCAAAAAAGCTCCAATAAACATTGGACTGTAAATTAATTGTTTGTGAGTAGAAGTCTTCTAATACCATTTGTAATAAGTCAAGCTGTCTCTAGGAACGATAATTTATATATTTAAGTACAATTTTATCACCTCACCTCATATTATTCTTCTTCTAAGACTAGTTTTGGATTCTTCTTTTGTTCCATCATCAGTATTTTCACAACACTAGGCTAAGAAGAATGTGAGGTGATAAAATTTTACTTAAATAAATAACACCTCATAGTGTTAATTCCTGAAAATGTTAACTAAATTTATAATTTATTATACTTTAATTTGCCCAATGCTTATTTATGGATCTGAAGTTAGGATGTTAAATGTTTTGACCAGTAAAAGATATTGTAAATCATATTATTATAATACATAAAAAATAGTATTATTTTATTAGATTGATTTCTTATAAATTATTTACTTATTTCTAGAGGTTACGAAAAAACTGAGCTGTTGTAAGTGAAATGACATAAACAACTTGGAGTCAAAATGTATTTGTAATAAAAGACCAAGATATTTGCTTTTGTGAGACCATAATTTTCTTGGACAGGGAGTCAATCCCCGATGTTCCTAGAGGATGGAGGCATCATGGACTGGCAACACACAGCTGGATGTAAGTAAATATAATTAATAAATTACAATAGGAAGTAACATTGTGAGGTTCTTCTTAATAAATAATGTGAATCTGTAGCATCTTACATCGTAAATATTTGTGTATCATTTGATGTGTTTTGATATGTTGTCCATACCATCATCAGCTTTCCAAGACTGTTGAATTTTATGTTGTCAGCCCTGGATGTCGACTCCCACTATTAAAACAGTTAGAAAACACTAAAGAGCTCACAGTTTGGGAGAAGATCTACATCCAGAAAAATAAAAACAGGATTATGAATTTTTAAATTCCTGGGGGGGGGGGATTTGATTTACAAGTTCTTCAGTCAACCAAATGATGATGTGGGAGTCGACATCCAGGGCCAACAACATAAAATTCAACAGTAGGAAAGTTGACGATGGTATGGATAACATATCAAAATGTCAAATGATACAATAATATTTATGGGGTAAGATGTACCAAATTCACATTATTTATTAAGTTAATATAATTTCAATATTTGTAAAATTGAACTCTGATAATAATAATAGCAGGCCATAAACTTAGTAATATTAAGAATTAAGTCAAGTTGCCTTTGTTCTAAGTAGAACCTTATTTTGCATACATTTTCTAATTTATAATTATAATATTTTAAGATTCTAAGGATTGCATTATAAAAAGGATAAATTGTATTAATGCTATATTTATTTTATTAGATGAAAGAAAAATAATCTATGTTAGAATACATAAACACTTGTCTTATTTAGGAAGAATCCCAGGATTATTGTAAAATTTTATATTGTATTCTTTTTTTTTACCTATCTTTATAACATATTTTTATTTTGCTAATAAATTCACTGTTTTCTGTACTTCATTATGTGCTTTAAACTTGTGAGACAGGTGAAATACCTGCAAATCAGAGCTTTGGTAACTTCATTTCTTGGTTTACTGGCTAGTTTCTGCCATTTTCTTTTACATTGCTTGCTTTTATTTTAAATGTATCACTCATATTAAAGGACAAATTAATATTTGAAGAGAATAATTTACACCTAAACTAGGATTTGAACCCAAGGTCTCTGGCTCTACGTACTAGTGCATTAAACCATTGTGCTACTTAGGCATCTCACTTCAAATGGAAATTTTTCTCTCTGTTATACAATGCTGCACCCCAAAGGCTGAGAACATTCATCCTACACACTATCTGGCTGCTTCTTATTCAAGAAAACTTTTAAGACTTTTATTGGGTTCAAATCCCATTTTAATGTAATTCTTTTTCTTTGTTTATTAATGGTTACTGTATTGAATGTGTTAGTAACTCACCGCAGCAGTTGACGACACAACTGGTTTTTATTGAACCAAGTGGTGTGACAACACCTGTAATCTGTCGAGTTCCAAAAATGTTTTTCCCTGTTAAAATACTGGTAACTGGGCAATTTTCTATTACCTGAAACAGATTAGCATAAAGTCACATATGTTTTCAGAGCATGCTAACATGCCACTTTCACAGTAAGTTAATGCTATCATAATGTTGACTTTAAACTCCTCAGTACTAACTTGTTCTTTAAGTGACATCAAAGATCTTTTACATTAATTTCAATCAACAAATACATTGTAAATATTGAAATAATAATGATAATGATAATTTATTTTAAAAATACAATAGGAGGTAACATTATGAGGTTGTTCTTAATAAATAAGTAGAATCTGTATTCATCTTACTTCATAGTAATTGAGTTGTTTTAGAACATGTTTCAAAACAAATCTTCTGTTTTATCATCAGCTTGTCCAGAGTCTGTACTTATTTATTAACAATAATTTAATTTTGAAGAGAAAACTATACGCCTAAATCGAAATTTGATCCCAATGTCTCTGGTTCTGTACACCAGTTTCTTCCATCTAAGGTATTAGGCATCCGATTTATTTGCAGATTTTTCTCAATACTAATTCCCTGCCCGCGAGAAAGCAGTGAACATTTTTTCCACTAATGCCATCTAGTGGCTTCTTAAACAAGAAGATTTTTAAATGGGAATCAACATTATACAGAGTGAAAATTATTTAAACCGACAAACTCTGGGAGGTTGTAGGGGACACCAAAACAAATGGTTTTCCCTAATGCCATTTTTTCCTATGAGGATTATTTAAACCAGTAGAGGGCATATTATGCTCTTCAGTTGTCATGACTGCAACTGCTGTTGATGGTAGGAATTGTTTTATCTACCAGTGTAGTAGTGAATTGTATCTGTTTACTAATGGAGCGATACACCTAGATTGAGTACAGTGATATGTGTAGGCCGGTGTTGTTGGGGACTGTTTAATTGGGACATAGCTCCTACCTAGGCTATTAAATGGCAGGCACTATTACAATTTTCTCGCCAGAGCATTGCCAGAATTGCTGGAAGACGTCCCGCTCCCTACAAGACAACGCATGTGATTCCAACATGACAGGGCGCCGGCACATTTCAGTCGTCGTGTGCGTCGATTCTTGAACCAACGATATTCAGAAAAGTGATTGGCAGAGGTGGTCCTGTACCATGGCCTGCTCAATCCCCAGATATGACCCCATTGGATTTTTTTGTGTGGGGAGAGATGCACAACCTTGTTTACACAACTCCTGTTGCATCACAAAAAAAAATCTGGTTGCCCGGATAGTAGCAGCAGCAGGAGCAATTAACGATACTCCTGGAGTTTTTGCTCGTGTTAGACAGAACATGATCCGCCAGTGTAACATTTGTTTACATGTCAATGGGGGCATTTTTGAACCTCTACTGTAATTTAAGTAATTGCGTTGTGTTAATGTGTTGTCTCTTGGTAATAAAAAATACAAAAGTGTTTGATGGTTTAATTAATTTGCCGCTAGAGACATCTTCCTCTACCAGTTTAAATAATCCTCACAGGAAAAAATGACATTAGGGAAAAATATTTGTTTTGGTGTCCCCTACAATCTCCCAGAGTTTGTCGGTTTAAATAATTTTCACTCTGCATATATAGCCAGTAAAGCTTAAATTCAATTTTATTAATATATGTAGGAAATAACATTATGAGGTTTCTTTTAATTATTAATGAGTTGTATATTTTGACTCACCTCATATTACTTGATTTTTAGGCAGACTGGTTTCGTCACTTCTGTGCGACATTCTCGATGCATTGCAACATACTTAAATTCAATGTTTAATATTAATTTTATCACTTCTCACCTAATAACAAATTTAATTTGAAGAAAAAATATATGCCTAAATTGGGATTTGAACCAATGTCTCTGGTTCTGTACACCAGTGCTCTTTCATATGATTTAGACATATATTTCCATGATTTAGACATATATTTTTCTCTTCAAATTTAATTTGTCATTTGGTGAGAAGTGATAAATCTAATATTAAATAATGAATGGCAGAGTTGAAACCATAAGGCCTCCTCTTCTACTCCAATGCTTCTCTTCCATTATTTCCTGTTCCTAACCACTGTCTTTCAATTCCTTACTCTCAGAAGTGTAGTGATGTCTGCTCATACTGTGTTCTCCTATCACCCTTTCATTATCCCACCGTCTTCCTTCCTACAAAGTTTGCCTATAAAACTTTTCTTAGTCCTCATTCATCCATTCTTACTACGTGACCTGCAGATTTAATTCTCCAATTTCCCTGATCATTAATTGGCCAACTCACTGTATGGAGCAAATGGTCTCCCTACATTAAAAGAGCAGAGTGAAGTGAGGTGGGACATGGCATGGACAGCGGATACTGAGGGTTATCCAACCTATCAACTCAGGTGTTGTATTACTTCCCTATAGTTTAAATGAGAGATTTGCCACTGGATTTTAGTGCCTGGTTGATAATTCCCTTGTTAGATCACTCGACTGAGATGTGGAACTAACATATGATTGACTGATTAAGTAATAGTAAGTGATAGACTAGAGTTTTGAAATATTTAGTCATTTAATATACTAATCAGAAAATATATTTAAGGATAGCCATGAGTGAATTTTGAGTGACTATTTAACTTGTGCCCCAAATGGGAGTCAATGACCAATCACATTTCAATGATTTTTTATTTACAACCAATCACAGTCGTGTTTTGCCTAAAAGACTATTTAAATTGTGCCCCAAATGGGAGTCAATGACCAATCACATTTCAATTATTTTTTATTTACAACCAATCACAGTCGTGTTTTGCCTAAAATTTACCAATTAAAGTTTATCATAATAAAGAAAGCATCTCCTTTTAACATTCTGAATAGGTCGTAGCATTATTTTGCAGTGACTGACCCTCGAAGAAATATGGCTACCAGATTGTGTATATAGTGCATGAATGTCAGCAGAAAGCGCATGTGATAGATAATATAAAAACATTTGTAACAATTGATTATATCACAAAAAAAGAAACCACTGTTAGCACTTTCTTAAACAAATTATTTTCCAGGGAATGACGTTGCAAAAAAATATAATTCACATATTTACATCATAGGACATCAAATTAATTAATACCTATAACGTTGGTTATAAATTTCTCCACTAGGGTGCATTCTTACTACATTGCAATCCTTTGGCAATAAATAATATTATGATCTGGTTGCAGTGATAAACAAAAGAAGCAAATGAAGTGCACCAATCGTTTCTCATTTGTTTTCAAACATCGCCATTTACATTAAATATATAAATATTTTAAAATAACTATAATTAAATAATGATTTGTGAGTAAACAGCTTAATTTTATTCATTAAATAGTCCTAACAAATGCCACTCTTGATTTCCAAATTCTCTAGATAAATTGGAAATCACTCGTGGCATTACTTATGAAAATTGACCAAAACACACATTTTTTGTTTTATCTCTCATAAAATTCTCCTAAGCTTCCTGTTAAAGAAAATATATAACTTATCGCTATTTCGCCATTATTAAAGCCCTGGCGGCCATTTTTAAACTCTCCCAGAACTAGTGACAAAAATGATACCAATATATCAAAGATTGGCATCAGATGTATTATTGGAGAGAGGCACAAAAGGAAAAGCCCAAAATGGTAATGAGAGTCTCTACCATACAGTTTGACACATATATCCAAAAGAAATATTTGTTTCAATACAGAAATTGGAACTGTGTGTTATTACAGCAGTCAGAAAGTATGAAAAACTTTGTAGCCTTTTTTCTCAAAGTGCATTTTTCAAGCGCATGCCCATTTAAAAAAGTTACTTGCACTGCAATTTTGCCTTATTCAACTGAAATTTTCAGCACTTATCTGTAAGAATACAAAGAACCAAAATTATATTGGATTTTAATCATACTCAAAATGCTTTTTCATGTTGGCGGAAATCGAGATAAATGACAATATTTATCTTGATTTCAGCCAACATGAAAAAATCAGTTAAAATGCATTTTTTTCTCAAAAGTATTAACAGCACAGAAAAAATCCATTGCAAATTTAGAAACAATGAGTATAATAAATATCCTGGAACAAAATATTGAAAATGGTGTTGCAAGGAATATTTATAATTAATTAAAATAAAAAAGAGAAAAAAATAATGTAACTTGCAAACTAATATAATTAATTAAGTTATGTAGATAGGAAATAACACTATGAGGTTCTTTAATATTGTTTATTTTTTATTATTTCACTCACCTCATACTTCATAATTCATAGCAGACCCTGGGTTTCTTCACGTAATTTGTGACATTGTCAATGCTGCGTCACGTTCACAACTGACGTCCAACGGCCTTCTATCCTGCAGACTGACCTCCGCGCCATCTGGTGGCCGACCGAAGAATTTCCAAATCAGTCCTCTTTCTTTATAACCGGGTATTTCAAAATTCATAGTTGTATTTTCATTCTTGCATATGTAAATTTTTTCCCAAATTGTGAGTTCCTTCGGTTTTCCAATTGTTTAAGTAATTTTGTTTTGGTTTCTATTCTATGTTTTTCTGACCAGGCATGTGCAGCTATTGCAGATTTTTCGGTTTCTCCTTTTATTTAACATTTCTGAGGTGTTCTTTTAATCTTGTATTTAGATTCCTTTTTGTTTTTCCTATGTATATCTTTTCACAATCTTTACAATTAATTTGATAAATTCCCCCCGATTTTTTGCAGTCTTCAATTTTTTCATTTTTGTTGGTTTTTATTAAATTACCTAAGCTGTAATCATTTTTCGGTGCTAATTTAATGTTGAATTTGTTGAAAATTTTTTGAAACTTGTCAAATACGAAAGGATGGTATGTGAACTTCTTGAATTTTTTGCCTATATTTTTATCTGTCTGAAGAGTACTTTCATTGATGACTTTTTGTTCTTTGAATTTATTTATTTTCTTGTGTATCATTTTCTTGTGTATCATTTTCTTGTGAAAACCATTATCCTTAGCAATTTGTATGATGTGTTCTTTCTCTTTATTGTAATTTTCTTTGCTCATGGGGACATTCACAAGTCTGTGTGTTAAACTATTAAATACTGCCTGTTTGTGTGAAAAATGGTTAAATCCAGTAGCTTTTATATAATTGTCGATGTGAGTTTCTTTTCTGTAAATTCCAAATTCTATTTTCTTTTTTTCTTCATTCCTAATCAATTTAAGGTCTAAAAATGGTATTTCATGATTATTTTCTATTTCCATTGTAAATTTGATTGTTTTATTTTGAATATTTAACAGTTTAATGGCATCTTCTAATTGTTTCTCTTTTACTATTGCTATGATATCATCCACGTATCTTCTCCAAAATTTAAACATCAAAGGATGTGCTTTAGTTACATGACATTCAAAATCCCCCATAAACATGTCTGCTAAGAATGGTGATAATGGATTTCCCATTGCGAGTCCTGATTTTTGTCTAAAGTATTTCCTCTAAAGGTGAAGAACATTTGATTTAAGCATAATTTTGTTAGTTTTATGTATTCTTTAACGCTATCATCATCTAATTTGTTTTCTTTCAACCATTTTTCTAAAATTTTCAAAGTTGTGTCAGTCGGTATGTTTGTGAATAATGAAGTAACATCAAATGAGACCAATCTTTCTGAAGGTTCTATTTCTACATTTTCTAATTTCTCAACTAATTGGTAAGAATTTTCTACTGCTAAATTTTCAAATTTTTCCATACCTTTAAATTTATTGTTAAGCCATTTTGAAATACCCGGTTATAAAGAAAGAGGACTGATTTGGAAATTCTTCGGTCGGCCACCAGATGGCGCGGAGGTCAGTCTGCAGGATAGAAGGCCGTTGGACGTCAGTTGTGAACGTGACGCAGCATTGACAATGTCACAAATTACGTGAAGAAACCCAGGGTCTGCTATGAATTATGAAGTATGAGGTGAGTGAAATAATAAAAAATAAACAATAATATAATTAATGTTGATGATTTTATTATTAATTTAACACTTCTCATCAAATATAATTAATGTTATTCATACATGTAAACATCTGTGGTAAAAATTTGAAAGAAATATCTATATTAGTTTCGGAGTTTCAAAATTCACTCATGGCTACCCTTAAAACAAATTAGCAAAAAGAAAATTATTTTAACTCAGATTTAACTTGTACCTTTAATACATTTCACAAACCTGAGCTCCACTCTTGATAGCAGAATGGGTGAGAGCTGCACATAATTTCTTTGGATCCACAACACCATCACCTGGAGAGTACAGACTGCCTTCAATAACATCTGAATCTATTAAAGGAAATAATTTCTTGGTTTCTTCTGGATCCAGAACAGAGGACTCGATGCCAAAACTGACACCAAGAGTGCACAGTCTTCTGTATTCATCCATCCGTGCCTAAAATATACACAGATATAGATAATGACATCAATTACTGATGACCAGTAAAAAATATAGCATTTACATAAAATAAAACACTTAATTTTAATGATTCATGGTAAAGGGTAAAGTAATCCCTCTACAGGCCTTAGGAGGCCCTCGGGGTAGTAGGAGGGTAAGACTTATTTTTTCTAGACAATCGGCACTTAATTCAGCCGTGACGGCTGCCTTTACCCCAAAACAAGTGCCTAGTCCCTCGTTTCCATTAGAGGCTGAGTCAACCCCATGCCCATAGTGCCGCCAAAAGGATGAGTCTGTTTAAAAATCCTGACCCACCCAATCTCAAACCCTCAATCTTCCAGCTTGTAGCATATTGCCTTTTTAGTGACTTATGACAATTATTAAATTTTACAAAAACAAAAAATATTGGACTATAACTAACAAATTAATTAACTAGATCTATTAACCTAGAGATTTATGGCCATGTGGACATATGCTCTCTATATATCCCTATCCTGAACTTATGTTTTCCAATCATTCCCTGTATAATTTAGCACCCTCAAATCATGCTTAATATTATACTCCTATCTCATTCTTGGCCTACCTACTAAGTGGTTTCCCTACAAGAAGATTCCATGTCCCTCTTTAATTGCCTATTTGTGCCAAGACTTGCCCTTCACAGTCTATGAGACGTAACTGTTCTTATGCAACTGGTTTCCCATAAATATCATGTAGTTAATTGTTATTTATCTTCTCCACGCACCTGTCTCTTTGTCTCTCTTTGGTCCAAAAATTTTTTTAAGAACCACACTCTCAAATTCTCATAATCTTTTCTCCTCCCTGTAATGTCTAATAGCATAAATTTCCAGAATCGAGCCTATGTTTCATTTTTTACTGCACCTCATTCCTGTTTGTGATTACTGTATTTATGCGTATACAGGCCGCACTTTTTTTACCTAAAATATAAGTTTCAAAATTAAGGTGCGGCTTATACGTGAAATAACTAGAAAATGTGCTTTATTTTAGAACAATTTTATCTAATTAATTTTAAGTTCCTCAATTTATTATCGCAAAACTTGGATGCGGCTTATACACACACATGGCCTATACATGCATAAATACATTATTGTTCTTAGATATTTGAATTCAACCATTTCTTCAAAATATCCCTGATTTGTTATTAGCAGTCCATTTCTATTATATAATGTATCTCCATGTGTGAGCACATATTTAGTGTTATTGATATTTACTTCCAGTCCCAATTTCATTGTGTTACTCAATAGAATATGCATATCTTCTCTGTATTGCAGTACTCATATTACATTATCAGCATATACTAACAGCTTAGTAACACCATTGAATCGTATGTCTTCTTTATCATCTAAATGTTTTTATCCAATGCCTGAGGTTGTCATTTTGACATTTTGGGTGTTTTCTCTGGGGATTGGCGTAATTGTAACCCACTTTTGAGATTGAAGCACCCAAAGGTGGAGTTACATTGCCCCGATGATATAATGGGGGGTGATGATGATAAAGATGTGCCAGGAGAGTGCTTAATCCTAAACTTAATCAAAAGTGATTATGAATGATGATGATTATAATGGCCATATGATATTTGGAGACCGTTTGGGTCTTAAAGTTTCCTGACATTTGTCTTATAGGTGAGGAAAAACCCCAACAAAAAATCTCACACAGGAAACTTGTCCCATACAAGACTTGAATTCGGGCCTGCTGCATGACAAGGCAGCATGCTATTTGACCACAATGTTTACTGATATATTTACTTTTCCAATTACTGAACTTTGTGATATTAAATTTAACATAACCATAAAAAATTAGTCCTATAAAATAGTTGATTTGTGTTCTATTGCATACTGCCAAAAAAAATCCTTAGTAATGATAATGAAAACAGTTATTATTGATTAAATAAACAATATGATACCTTGGTACTTGCTATGAAGAGACCACCATTGTTAATCCATCCTGGATCAAGACCAGTCTCAGCTCCAAGTTGCATCACAAGATTTCTTGTTGAATTCAAAAGCTGTGTCTTAACATCATGAGGTCGTAATCTCCACACAATACCAGCTGACTGAAGTGATGTACCAGAACTCATTGTCCCTGCCTCCAGAAGCACAGCTTACTCCTCGCTTTGTTAACTGATACAGAGTGTGGCATCCTGCACTTCCTCCACCTGATAATATCACCAGTCTCATTTACAATCTTATTAATTATGGTATGTGAGAACAGGTATAAAGCTGTCTTTTCACAGTTAATACCGATGTGGAAATTTAATTTAAGAAAGAAACATTAACGCTCAAACTGGGACTTGAACCCTGGATCTCTGGTTCTGTACATCAGTATGATTTCAATTACACCATTCGAGCACCAATAAGAATGCCAACATTTCTTTCCACTTATACAATTCTTGTTCATCCGAAGGCAGATAGCTGTTGCTACCAACACACCAACTGATGTCTTCTATTCAGAAGTATTTTTATTGAGAATTTATACATTACTTTTAAGTGATAAAGCTTCATATTTCATTGTTTTTCTTTGGATTAACGCTTTTCAATGCTGGATAGAATTTAATTTAAGAAAGAAAAATTAACGCTTGAACCAGGATTTGAACCCTGGATCTCTGATTCTGTACACCAGTATGATTCCAATTACACTATTTGAGCACCTATAAGAATGTTCTACTTATACAGTTCTCATTTGTCCAAAGGCAGATAGCTGTAGCTACCATCATGTCAATTGATGTCTTCTATTCAGAAGTATTTTTATTAAGAATTTATACATTACTTTTGAGCAGTAAATATGGAAATTGAAACAAACCTTACTAAATACTACTCTTGATTATCAAGTAATTGGAAACATTAAACCGGCTAAAGCCTATCCCAAGCCAGGTTGAAAAAGGGTGAGGGGAAGGAATAACAACCTCATAAAAAACCTGGGTCCAGCTCGCCCAGCTGATAGTACCCTGTGAGGGCTCCTAGCCAGAGTTACGGTGAAGACCCCAATGGCAGATATGGTGGAGTAGGAGACCTTCAGTATGGCATTGAAGGCAGAAGAGGCAACTCTTCCCCTTAGAGTTTAGAGGGAACTGCTGCCTTGGGGTGAAGAGGGATCTTCAAAGACTAAGGGAGCTTGCCCTGAAGAAAAGGAAGGAGTAGATCAGACTCCGGAGCTACAGTGAAAGTAACTGATCTAGGGGACAGATACCCCAAAATCAAATGACCTGGCTCTCCAGGTTTGGGGTTTGGCTTAGGATTGACAATCCTATCCTGTAAAAATCCTACTGTTGAGAAGCCCATACTGAATTTAACTGGACTGATCAAACAATGGCAACCTAAAGCAAGAAAAAGTTTTATTGATTTGAGGATATGCACCTGGAATGTTTTCTTTTTTTAAGACCGAATTTGAGGTGGATGGATGGATGGTGTATTATAGAATGTCAAATATTTAAAACTCATGAATTGGAGGATGGTTGCCAGAGATAGAGAAGCTTGGAGAAAAATTCTGAAAGAAGCCTTGACCCACCTAAGGTTGTTTTCCTGCTACTGCTGCTGTTTATGATGAATTGGAAACATAAAACTACAGATAATAAAAAATGGATAATCAAAATTGAGATATAATACTTTATTAAAATTGGTTATTAGCAGTGATTTTTTAAGAAGGTGCCTTTTTGACAGCCGATGATGGAACATGTTCCAAAAGGCTCAATAGTTGTTTTAACTGAAATTTTGTTTAGTTGAGGATGACTGAGATTTCTAACTAACTAACTCACTGGCAGTCTTCTTGGTCCTTTTCAGCAGAAGTAGACTGCATGCAAATACATTAGTCTCTGGTGATTTGAATTTTCCATGAGAACGTGCAAAGATCGAATTAGCAAGTCACTGACTTGTCATGCATGAAAGTAGTTTTTTTTCATAATATTGGCAAGAAATTACCCAGAATTCTCAGCGATAAAACCACTTTGTTATTTTTGTCTGCTAGAGGAATGCATTTACGCTTGCATCCCGCAAATAATACCGTATACGACGATGTCTGCATCGTGTGATATTACGCCGATTCTCCTGTTCTTCCACTTGAATTCTTTGGTAGACTCTATCAAATTCTTCTTCTCCGCATATACCGAAAACATGATCGAAGTCTTCAAGGTCCGACATCTTGGATAAAGCAGCAAGGTTTCAAACTAATCGGTTCCCATCGGGTTGCTCACGATTCGTTCTCTGCAAAGTCATCTCACCAGGTAGCTTAGGAATTTCGACAATTATTATCGCATGAACAGATTTTTGAGTAAGTAAAAATGTCTTTGGATGCAACTTTCTCAGCAGAGAACCACTTTTACGGTCTAATGCGTTCATAGATATGACCATCTCTAGGTTTCACCTTCTCCCTTCTATTCATCATCATCAACCTCCCACAAACTTATACTATACAAAACTTAAGAATACACTCATCCTACACTACTCTCTCTATGTGCACATCACCTGCATAAAGTTATCTGCTGAAGTAGTGGTTACATTGGCATTGGACCATATTAACACCATCTATCTGCCTAGCATGGTATCCGAAACAGAAAAAGTAGAGTAACAACAGGATTTAAAATTTAAAATAAAATTCTTTCCTCCTCACCTCATATCCTGTCTTCTAATTCATGTGATTTTGGAATCTTAGTGGTTACATCTTCAATATAGTTAAATGACTGATGTTCTGTCATCCAGAAGCACTGCTTCTTACTCCAATCATAGTGATATTCATCTAATAGTTCAATATAAATGATGACTCAAGTCTAAAAAGGAATTCAAATTGGTGGGAATAAGAAACAGTGCTTCTGGACGACAGAACATCATTCATATAACTACTGAAGATATAACCACTAAGGTTACAAAACCAATCTAATTAAAAGACAGAAAATGAGGTGATTAAAAAGAATTTTATTTTTATTTATTTAACAGGTTTCACAACATTTTCCTGCACCCAATTAATCTACTGTTATTCTTCTCCACATCTCTCTGTCATTCCAATCTCTATCGTCCAATCCTTTTTCTCTCATGCTGCTCAAAACACCATCAGTCCACATTATTTTTGGCTGCTCTTCTTCTTCTACCAAGTAGCACCCATTCTAGCATTCTTCTTGGGAATCTGTCTTCTGCCATTCTTTTTACATGACCATACCATTTTAATTGTTTGTTTTTTTATGAAATCCACAATTGAAGTTTGAACATTTATCTTTTGTTTAATTACACTGTTTCTTATTTTATCTCTTTTATAAATCCCAGCTTAATGCCTCCAAAAATACATTTCTGCAGAATCTGTTCTAGATTTTAATTCCCATGTTTCTGCATTGTGTGTCATTGTACTCCTTATTGTATTAAAGATGTTTGTTTTTGTTTTAGAACTTACATTCTTATCCCATAAAACACCATTTAATTTTGATATTGCAGATTTTCTTTTATTTGTTATTTCATTAATTTCAGCATCATGACTTCCATCTGCACTATTTTTTGTCCTTAAATATACTAATCCATTAATAGTGAGTGGAGAACATATTTTAATCGACTTACCTCACACATTTTCAAACTTCTTTGATACCAATGGTTTCAGACAATATCATGTCCTTCTTCAGTCATGGCGTCCACTGATGAAATTCCGTGATTGTTGATTTCTTTAGTGACATCACCTCTTGTGCTGCCATCTTTCGTTGGGATTATAAACTTTGTAATTAAATTTTTATCCACCGGAATATCGAAAATTTAAATTTATATTGTCTGAAACCGTCGGTATCAAAGAAGTTTGAAAATGTATGAGGCGAGTCAATTAAAATATGTTCTCCACTCACCATTAATGATATCAAGCGAATGATGACAAATCAAGAGCTTCAGAACATTTGAATACTATTAATGATATAACCTCATAATGTTTACTTCCCAATATTAATTTAAATACATATCCATTATCTATTCTATTCTATAGTAATTCTGCCCATGGGCAGATCTTTCACTGCAATCATAGCATTTTGATGCTATGCTTTGCAGCTTTACTAGAGAATTATAGGTGTGGTAGCTTCCCGTTGCTTTCCACACCAGTGAAGGAGGATGATGATAATGGTAAGGACGATGATGATGGCCAGATGATTTTCGGGGACCTGACATTTGTCTTACAGGCGAGAAAAACCCCGAAAAAATCTTACCCAGGAGCCTGTCCCATCCGGGAATCAAACCTGGACCCGCTGCGTGTCAAAGCAGCACGCTCTCGAGACCACAGCGGTGGACATATTTGTTATAAAAAAAAATTTAAATTTATATTAAACCTCATATTGATGTTTCCTACAATAGTTCGATAATAATAGGATGCTACTACTACTTAAACCCCAATATCCAAGAAGGCTTTGTATCCAACTTACCTACAATAACAACATCAGTACTCTCTGGAAGTGCTGATACTGCGTCTACAGTTTGTGATTCTCCTACAACGATGAGTTGTGGTGCTTGTTCTTGTACAGGTAATGGTGGTGGAAATGTCTGCTTGCTAGACAGAACTCGTCGCTCAACATTTAACAGTTTGCTGTCTACACGAATTGGTCGTACCTGCAACATCACAATTATTGTACTGACTTAGGCTTTCACGGTCGGAGTTATAATGATGATCTTGAAGAAGATTTCCAGGCTGTTGGCCATGGTCTTGAGGCTTGAAGTTCCCCGACATTTCGCCAGAGACTACGTCCGGCATGCTCAAGGGTTGTCTTGAGACTGGCAATTTTGTCCACTGTCTGTCCTATTTGTACAGTTTGCCGCGATGTGTTCGTACAAAGGAACGGACCGTGCAAAGAGCACATCATGGCAAACTGTATAAATAGGACAGGCAGTGGACAAAATTGCCAGTCTCAAGACAACCCTTGAGGATGCCGGACACAGTCTCTGGCGAAATGTCGGGCAACTTCAAGCCTCAAGACCATGGTCAACAACCCAGAAATCTTCTTCAAGATCATCATTATCACAATTATTATTTAATATAAATTTGCAAGTAAAATATGATTGCAACTCATTGGTACAGAAATAGAGAAGATAGCCAAATTCCAGTATTTAAGAAGCATGATATCAGAAAAATGAGGATCAGAGGAAGATATTAAGGCTAGAATTAGAAAATCAAAAGCTGTATTCTCACAATTGTCACCCATGTGGAGATCTAAACAAATCTGAACTATAATTACATTAAGATTTTATAAATGAATTGGAGAAAATGTTTTAATACCTCACCTTATAAAGTTCCATGTTTTCATGATACGAGTTTCAAAGGTTATTTTACCTTATTTCTTCAGTCAAATTCCAACTGTTGAAATTTTGCTGTTAACACCATTTTTCAAACTGCCATCTGGTGTCGATTTTATGAACTTAGAGATTAAATTTTGAGATATAAAAACATTTTTCTCCAACTCATTTTTAAATTGAAAATATCTCAATGTTACTTCCCACTGTAATTTTAAGTACATTAAGATTATTCAATAGCAATATGGAAAGTATATTGCTATATGGGTATGAAACATGGAAAGGAATAACTGCAGTATATAAAAAATTGCAAGTATATATAAGCAGATCCCAGATATTTATTTTCAGAATCTTGTGGTCAAAAACTATATCAAGCAAAGAATTATGGAAGTTAATATCACAAAATGATATCTGGAAGGATATTAAATATTGTAAATGGAAATGAATTGGATGGCAGTGCCTATTATTACTTATGGATCCAAAACATGGACAGTGACAACAAAACAATCAGCCAGAATACAAGCTGCTGAAATGAGATTCCTCAGACCAATAGCAGGATATCAAAGAACAGACAAAAAACATAATACAGAAATAAGACAACAGCTAAAAGTAGAGGAATTAAACACAACAATAGAAAAATACAGAACAAACTGGAAAGAACACTTGGCAAGGATGACTGAGAATAGAATACCAAAAGCAGCATACAGCTATTCACCATGAGAAAGAAGAAGTTTGGGAAGACCAAAGAAAGGATGGAAGAAGAAGAAGAAGAATTTAATGAATTGAACACTCTCTCAGAAGAGAACTAGATAGTGTGCCAAAGAGAACTCTGGAATGGAATCCACAGGAATTGCCTAGAAAAAGAGGAAGATCAAAAATTATATGGCACACCATAGTGATAACTGAAATTGAACAAGGCAAAAGCTGTAATGAAGTCAGGATATTGACAAAAAATAGAGTCTGGTGGCGTGCTTTTACAAAGGCCTTTTGCTTTCAAGAGGAGTGACAGGAACTACAACTACCATGTAATTACATTCCAATGTTTTAAGTCTCCATCTCCTAACATTCATTCTAAAGTCTGTCTTCCTTTTATCACTTGGTTTTCCACTAAAAGAAAAGCTTTCTAAATATTCTATACTAGACATAGATGTTCAAGCATTTTGAATAAAATAAAGATACCAGTATTATAAATAAGTTGTGTAAAATAAAATTTAGAAATATAATGAAACATTTTACCTTACTAGCTGCCCAGCGCAACATCTTGAAGTACTTCAGTTTTAAGCACCTGCACAACTGAAACATTATCAATAACAAGTTTGTAATTAAACTATTATAAAAAAAATCACTATGAGGTTTAATTTAAAATTTTAAATAAAATTCTTTCCATCTCCTCATATCCTATCTTCTAATTAAATTGGTTTTGTGATTTAGTGGTTACATCTTCAATATTTACACAACCGATATTCTGTCATCCAGGAGCACTGCTTCTTACTCCATCTGTTGGTGGACTGATGAACCTCCCAATCAAATAACTTCCCCTGAAAATTTTAAGATTCATTAATTTTTCTTTCTTAGTTTTTTGAATTTGGATTTTTTCCCAAACAGTTAGCTGTTTAGGTTTTTCTCTTTTCTTCATTAAACTAGCCTTTCTTTCAACTTGATGTTTTTTCTGATAAGTATGAACAGCCACTGCTGATTTTTCCAATTCCCAAATAATGAATTTTGAAATTTGTGTGGTAGTTGATTTGATTGGGAGGTTCATCGGTCCACCAACAGATGGAGTAAAAAAGCAGTGCTCCTGGACGACAGAGCATTGGTTGTATAACTACTGAAGATGTTTCCACTAAGATTATGAAACTGATCTAATTAGAAGACAGGATATGAGGTGAGGTGGAAAGAATTTTATTTTAATTTTTTTAAATTTTAAGTTTGTAATTTTTTAATGACAGAGTCATTGCTACATAAACATGCAATTTTCAAGTAACTCCATTACGTGACAGGTCACTAGCTGACTACTATCCTAACACATATGTTTTAATCACAGAGATGAATGATCATCCAACCAGTATGGGAAGTGAAATGTGGTCAGCATATCAGGTTCCCCAGCCCAGCCCTTATAGTTGGTTTTCTCAACTTGGACCTACTACTTATTGCAGCTACCCAACATCCTCACGATCCTGGGTGGGTACCAGTCCCATCCTGACCATGAGAAAATTTCTTCCCACATGGAGCCTCGAACTAGCCAAATCACATAGCTCTGCAACAAAGCATGAATGCCTTAAATCACTCAGCTATGGCATAGGACAATCAATTTTAAATTAGTATGAAAGAATTAGCACTGATAGTACCCTGTGAGGGCCCCTAGCCAGGATTATGGTGAAGACCTCTACAACAGATATGGCAGAGGAGTAGGAGACCTTCGGTACGGCATTGAAGGTGGAATGCAACTTTTCACCCTAGAGTTTAGAGGGAACCACTGCCTTGCAATGAAGAGGGATCTTCAAAGGCTAAGGGAGCTCACCCCAACAGAAAAGCAAGGGATAGATCAGACTTTAGAGCTGCAGTGAAAGTGACTGATCTAAGGGACAGAAACTGCAAAATCAAATTAACTGGTTCCCCAGGTTGGAGTTGAGCTTAGGATTGACAATCCTATCCTGTAAAAATCCTACTGTAGAGAAGCCTGTACACAATTTAAATGGCTATCTAAGGCAAGATAGAAAAGCCTGGAGAAAATTTCTGAAGGAAGTCTTGACTCAGTTATGATGCAGATAGGTGTTAAACCAATGACAGAACAGCAATCTAATAGCATAAAAGAATTAGGTTTTAACATTGTGAAAAATTTTAACTATCTTGGCTCATGTATTACAGATAATTACGACTAACACATTGAAGTACAAAGAAGACTGAAACTGGCCAACAAAGCTTATTACTCACTTCATAAAATAATGAAGAATAATAACATACACTCAGCAACTAAAATAAGGGTATATAAATTTTTAATAAGAATAGTTTTGACCTATGGTAGTGAGACATGGAGCCTCACTAAAAGATCAGAGGTAGCCCTAAGTAATTTTGAAAAAAAAAGTACTCAGGAAAATATTTGGACCAATAAATATTAATGGTCAGTGGAGAATACGATACAACAAAGAACTGTATGACAAGTACAATGAACCTGACCTTGTCAATTTTATTAAGTTAAAGAAATTAGAATGGGCTGGCCATGTACGAAGGCTCTTAACAGACCAAGCACCAAAAAAGGTGCTTACAGCAAGTTTTATGGGAAATAGACGGGTTGGAAGACCGAAAAAATGATGGGAGGATGGTATTAAGGAAGATGCTGCAAACCTACTTAAGTGTCGTAACTGGAGACTTGCTGTGCAAAATAGAAATGATTGGAGGCAGAAGTTAAGGGAGGCCAAAGCTTGAATTTGAGCCAATCAGCCATTGGATAGGTGGATGGAGCCTTGTCTCACCCAGGATTGTTGTGCTGATGATTATGATGATAAGGAATGAATTAACATGGATCAAAAGAGTAAAAAAAAAATGTTAACACCCTTTAGAAAATGCATATTAAATTACAAAAGATAAAGTTTGGAAAGGAATATAAGCTAAATGGGGAAGTATTTTAAAACAGACAAGAAATAGAGAATATTTGAAGAGAAAAATTTTCGCCTAGACCGAGACTCGAACCCGGGACCCTTGGCTTTCCGGGCCAAGTGCTCTACCAACTGAGCTACCGAGGCGAGTTACAATCTAGATGCAAATTTTTCTCTTATATACATTGTAATTCCCTATCGCCAAATGCTTTTGAAACCATTGCTTCTATCTTTGCAAATGGCGGCTTCTTAGTTAAGAAGACATTTATTGGGAATTTAACATTACTTTATAAAGCTAGTAAGGCTTCTAATGATGTTTTTATTATTGATTTAACATTTCTCACTGAAAGATAAATTATATCTTCTTCTTCACTTCCTGGTTTAGGAAGAGTTGCCTGTTCCGTCTTCACTAATAGATCTAAGACCATCTCTTCCGAGGACGTCCGACATCTCTTCTTCCTCTTGGAAAATAATGGAAGATTTTATATTTGAAGAGAAAAATTTTCGCCTAGACCGAGACTCGAACCCGGGACCCTTGGCTTTCCGGGCCAAGTGCTCTACCAACTGAGCTACCGAGGCGAGTTACGATCTAGGCGCAAATTTTTCTCTTATATACGTTGTAATTCCCTATTGCCAAATGCTTTTGAAACCATTGCTTCTATCTTTGCCTCGGTAGCTCAGTTGGTAGAGCACTTGGCCCAGAAAGCCAAGGGTCCTGGGTTCGAGTCTCGGTCTAGGCAAAAATTTTTCTCTTCAAATATAATTTATCTTTCAGTGAGAAATGTTAAATCAATAATAAAAACATCATTGGAAGCCTTACTAGCTTTACAAAGTAATGTTAAATTCCCAATAAATGTCTTCTTAACTAAGAAGCCGCCATTTGCAAAGATAGAAGCAATGGTTTCAAAAGCATTTGGCAATAGGGAATTACAACGTATATAAGAGAAAAATTTGCGTCTAGATCGTAACTCGCCTTGGTAGCTCAGTTGGTAGAGCACTTGGCCCGGAAAGCAAGGGTCCCGGGTTCGAGTCTCGGTCTAAGCAAAAAATTTTCTCTTCAAATATAATTTATCTTTCAGTGAGAAATGTTAAATCAATAATAAAAACATCATAAGAAATAGAGAATTGAATAAATATACCCAACAAATTTTATTATGGGCTTTTAAAAAACATGAAAAGCGAAGTCTTGTCAAGATCTGTAAAGATATTACTATACAAGATTATAATAAGACCCATTTTGATATATGGATGTGAAAAATAGATAATGGGGAAAAACAATGAATACGCTCTACAATGTTTTGAAAGAAAAATTAAGAGGGTGTATGGCCCTATATGTGAGAATGGTGTCTGGTGAAAATGCTATAATCAGGAGTTGTATGCATTATTCAAAGATGTGGAAATTAGTAAATTCATTAAATTAACCAGACGATGGGCAGGACATGTAAGAAGAAAGGAAGAGTCAGAATATGTAAAAGAATATGATCCACACAACCAGAGGGTAGAAGAAAAAAGAGGAAGACTGAAACTACAATGTAAGGATGAGGTGGATGGAGATGATAAAGAGTTGGGATTGAAAAATTGGTGGAGAGAAGCAAAGGACTGAGCTAATTGGAGGAGGCTCCTTGAGGAGGCCAGGATTTAGGAATAAGTTGTTGCACCAGTGATGATAATGATGATTTTAAAACAAAACAAGAAAGCATCTATAGCTATATTTACTGGACATAAATACGTGGTACAGTCATTAAGTTTTGAGACTGAGCGCATAGTAGCACTGTGGTGCACTATAGCACATAGGTGGCACCGTGATATGGTATCTTGTCAATTAGTCTCTCATCCCAGGAAGAGACATGTGAATGCATGCACTGCAAGCAGAACTATGGTTTTTGTTGTGACGGTGATTTGAATGCGCACATCGGAATTCGGGATGTCACAATTTGAGCAACGGGTAAATATCAAGTTCTGTCAGAAATTAGGCAAAACCGGTCCGAAACATTTCAAATTATGCAGAAAGTTTCGGTGAGGATGCATTGAGTCGCAGTGTTGTGTTTAGGTGGCATCAACGTTTTTTGCAAGGAAGACACAATTTGGAAGATGATGTGCATACTGGTCGGCCACAAACTATTTGAACTGAATGCAAGATCGAAGAAGTTGTAATGTTGGTGCATGCTAACCGCTCCCAATCGGTAGATGATTTTGCAGCAGCAGTAGGGGTCAGCTATGGCAAAATTCTGTCTAATGACCTGAACATGTCTCATGTTACCCAGCACAGTGTGCCACGAATCCTGTCACAAGCCCAATGTGATGATCACATGACGATTTGTGGTGACCTCATCAGTAGCGCTGACGATGATCCGACATTTCTCAACCGAATAATAACTGGAGACAAAACATGGTGCTCCCTTTACGATCTGCAACTGAAACGACAATCCGCCACCTGGAAAATGCCGTTATCACCACGACAGAAAATAACTGCGACAAGACAGGTCAAAAGGCAAAGTGATAGTTAAACTGTTTTTTTGATTCAAATGGAATTGTTCACATGGAATACATCCCAGAAGGTGCAACTGTAAACAAAACCCGCTACAAAGAGATCCTTGGCCATTTACGCGATTCAAGTTACCGTAAGCGACCTGAGCTTTGGCGTACAAAGAATTGGCTGTTGCTACACGACAATGCTCCAGCACATTATTCTGTCCTTGTCCAAGAGGAACTTGCAAGGCAACAGGTGATGTTTTGCCACACCCTCCGTACTCACCTGATCTCCCACCATGCGATTTTTTTCTCTTTCCTCGCATGAAAGCAATCCTACGTGCGTGTAGATTTCATTCTTCTGAAGAGGTCATGACTGCCACAAGTGAAGCCATATGGGACCTTCCTGCCAACATCTTTCAGCGATGCTTCCAGCAGCTATACCAACTTTGGCAAACATGCATAATGGCCAAGGCAACTATTTTGACGGAAGATGTGGTTCTGTTTAAGTGTACGCCGAGTTATCGGCATCTTGTGAGACATCCAAATTCTTGTGGGTGCCTACCCTCTAGGAGTAAAGTCTCAGGACTTAATGACTGTAGTAGTAAATCTACATAAAGTGGACCATGTCAACAGATAACTGATATAGGGCATATTATCAAATCCAGACCAGTGGTCTTCTTACCCCATCGGGTAATAATAATAAAAGGTTTATGTAACATACTTTCAAACTTCTTCTTCTTCGGCTTTCCCCCACTTATAGGTTTGCCGTCTTCAGTTTCCATTTATCTCTATCATTCCAATCTCCCTCTTCCAAATTCCTATCACCCATTATGGTTCTGATGTAGGTTTTCCATTTTCATCTTGGTCTGCCACGTTTATTTCTTCCAGGGGGTGATCATTGGTATATATTTTTTGGCCATCTTTCATTTTCCATTCTTTGTACATGGCCATACCATTTAAGCAACAGTTGCGGTGACATTCATCCAAAGGAATTAATTTCTTATTTTATCCTATCCTGTTTTTTTGGAGGCTTCTTCTAAAAAATCAAATTCAACTGTTCTAATTTTATTCTTTTGTAATTCCGTCAATGACCAAATATTCTGTATTATGCTCCTATAAATTTTCATTTTAGTTTCCTTTGGAATATTTTTGTTCCAAATTACTCCATGTAATGTCTTACGAGGGTCACACTGAAAGTCATGAGCAACATTTTTTTTAAACAATCATAATATTTATTTTAGACAAACCAAGTACACCATGTTAATCTACAGACCTTTGTGCTACTTTTCAACATAGTCTCCATTTCTTTGCACACATTTTGTCCAGTGTTCTACAAGCTTGAAAATTCCCTTATGATAGAAGTCTGTTCCAGCTGCTCGAAGACACTGATGCACTGCTTTCCGAATATCCTCCAGTGTCTCATAGCGTTGGCCTCTCATCTGCTCCTTCACAGAACCAAAAATATGGTAGTCGGAGGGTGCCAAATCAGGACTATAGGGAGGATGTGGAAGAGTTTCCCACCCAAATGTCCTGATCTTCACCACAGTGGCACGAGCAGTGTGAGGACGCGCGTTATCATGTTGCAGAATGATCTTCCTTCCAGGGCATTTGTCGTGCAATGCACGACGGAGCTTCACAAGTATCTGGATATAGCGGGCAGCATTTATGGTTTGTCCAGATTCAAGAAATTCAACCAGAATGCAACCTTGCGCATCCCAGAAGACGCTGCCCATAACTTTCCCAACAGATTGCACTGTCTTCACTTTTTCTTTGATGGCGAATTCAAGTGGTTCCATTCCATACTCTGGCGTTTTGTTTCAGGCTCGTAGCGATGAAACCAGCTTTCGTCACTTGTCACAATACTCGTCAAAAAATCATCACCTTCATTTCGAAATCTCTGAAGAAGGTTATGGGTGATGGTTCTTCTCTGAAGTTTGTGGTCTTCACTCAATAAACGTGGAACCCAACGGGCACTAACTTTTCAGTAACCTAAGCACTGCACTGTGTCCTACTGCAAGTTTTGTAGCGATTTCATTCACTGTCGTCTCTAATGAGTGCATCAACTCTTTCCTTGTTGCAATCCGTGGTGGCAGAGCATGAGCGACCGCTATGAGGCTCATCTTTGATACTCGTGTTCCCATCTTTAAAATGTTTCACCCATCTCCTAACACTGCTGGCACCCATGCAGGCATCTCCATAAGCGCATTGAAGTCTTTGGTGAATATCAATAGCAGATTGTTCCTCTTTAACAAGGAATTCAATGACAGCGCGCTGTTGAAATGAAACATTGATGTCTGCCATTTTGGAAACACTGCATGCATGTGGTCACATGATAGAAGCTATGATGCCACAAAATGGCAATGTTGTGGTATAAAGTCTGTAGATTACGATCCTGCAGTTGTTTTTGTTACATCGTTTAAATTTGAATTTTAACAATGGGTTGCTCACGACATTCAGTATGACCCTCGTAGTTGCATTTTTTGCCATTGCAATTTTAGTCTGTACATCTCTCTCACAGGTACTTAAATTTGTAACTATTGACCCAAGATATTTATAAAATTCACATTTTTTTATTGTCCCTGTTTCAAGTGTGAGGTCATCCACATACTTTCCCAAACACATATATTCTGTTTTATGTAAATTTATATTCAGTCCCCATTTTTTATATTCTTCCATTAGTTTATTTATCATATATTTCATATGATCTTCATCCCCTGCAAAAATTATTTGATTATCTGCAAACAACAATGAATGCAGTACTTTTTTCTCCTATAGGAGTACCCATTTCAGAACATTTTTTATACCATAAGTTAAGATCCTGGTCTAAATAAATGTTAAAAAGAATTGGTGGCCCTGCTTAAGGCCTTTATTCACTGTGAATTCCTCTGTTAAATTATTTTGTATTTTTACTGCCAGGAATACTTTCAAACTTATATACTAAATTTCCTTCATTGTCAAATTTTCAGAAAATAGAAAATAGTTGCCATGAATTATGAATCAACTCTTTATAAATGCCATCAAATGAATAAAGATATAATTGTAGTAATAATAATTTACCTTACCACAGAAAGATGGACATATGGAGCTTGACCTATTATATGGGTAACTATGCATAGAGTTGCAGGCTCTGTTGACCTTGATAACCCTTGTGATCTCACTCGCTAGTTTTCCAACAGATAACATTACTATAAAAAGTTACGGCCTTGATATTGGATTGGATGGTACACCTTGCAATTAAATTACTGACATACTTTGAACAGAAACATTTTGAGCATATCCATTACAGATTACCCAATTTAAGAACTTTTAAAATTATCATTACCTTTGGCTGATTCTGATTTATGTTTAAGTTCATAGACCATATGTTGAGTCATTTAAAAGATAGACACTTAAAATATATAAAATAGCAGTAAATTGATTTATATTTTTAAACAGCAATATTATTTACAAAAAAATCACAAAAATTGTAGGCTTGCAGTTTTAGTGATACCATTTGTTGCACAAATCTGTATTTCTTTAGATTATTAGTAATAATTTATTGGATCATATAAATTACTCAATTTTTTTATATTGACATTGCAGTGAAAATTTCTGGTGATCAAGAAATGACTGACGTTAACTTTGTACACATTGTTAGTGCATTTTCTTTGTAAAGTGAAATATTTTGCAAGGCATTTTTATAACACCTGTATTAGAATAAACAATTACTTCTAATTGTAATCAAATGGTAAAGAGAAAAATTTGAAGCCTGGATTAGCTCAATGGTTAGAGCATCAGCACGGAAAGCTGAAGGTTCGGGGTTCGATCCCGGTTCAGGCATAAATTTTTCTCTTTACCATTTGATTACAATAATTTAGTAGTGTACTTTAATATACTTATTTCAATCATAGTAACAGCTTTAGCTTCTTAATATTAATTTAATAAAATTACTTCTAATTCTTGCCAACAGTAAACTGCAATAACAGAACAATTTGCAAAAAATAAGAAAATTATAAGAAAGGCAGAAAAGTGCAAAATAAGCAAATAAATACAAAAATAAAACCTTCCCATAACTTTTGATGGATCAAAAATATCATGTCTAAACACTTAAATATTTTCTATTAAAAAAAGGCATTTTAACATGAAACTTGGGTCTGATAATATTTAGGAAATCAAAATTTGTATTTTACAATAAAATATGGTGAGAGATAATATTTTCAATTATTATCACTCTTATTTTCTAAAGAAGTTGTGTTGTCAGGAAATAGCTGGATACACTAAGAAGATTGATTGATATTCTGAAGAAGGAGGTCTCTAGGTGTAATAAACTTACTGTGTAGAAAAGTCTTTTAGAACCAAGGTGGTAAGATAACAGAAAGAATATATATGCTAGGAGGCAAAATGATGTCCAATAATCAAGAAAATACTTATGGATTGGTTGCTCCATGTGGATGTGAGGCCAGCTAGTATTCCAAAGGCTTCTAGGGCTGTTGTGTCATGTAGTATGGACTAGCTCCCCATGTAAACATCCCTAAAACCCTGAAGGGATTTTATGGGTTTATCTTTATCTTTATATTGTGTTTATATGGCATAACTGGAAATGAAATAGGTAATAATATTGCTAAACAAGCAGCCTCTCTACAATCTAAACCATCGCTAACATCTTTATCTAGTGCCTACTCTACAATCAATTCCAATATAATAAATTAATGGATCAAAACATGGCTTTCATCTGACAAAGGTAAAACACTGCAAGCTATACAAACCAAGCCAAATGACTTACAAATGTACAAAACCTTGCCCAGAATTATACAAACTTTCTTAACAAGAGCAAGAACAGGACACATAGTCACCCAGAAATACCTATTTCGTTTTAATATCATTGATTCTAGTACCTGCTGTTGGTGTAACAGTCATGAAGAAGATCTTGAACACATCCTTATAAATTGCTCTTTTCCAAACCTTCAAAGAACTAAACTCAAATCTTTTAATACCTGGAGCTTTGGAAAAAGTAGTACAATATATCCTGACTACTCCTCATCTTTGGACTCTAGCAACTGGAATATACTACAAACATTGGGCGCTATATCCATCTTTTTTGTAAAATGAAGAACAATGTAGTGGAACTTTGTGTTGTCAGCAAATACACTAAGAAGGTAAAAATAGTATATGGAAACTAAAAGCAGAAAAGGAAAATAAAATAATTTTTGAGCAAGATTGTGTAAATAGTCGAGAACAATGGTTGAAAAAATACCAAAGATGGAGTAATTGCTCTGAAACCAGCCAAAAAAAAAAAGGTGATTTTTATTAATAATAAAATATTACATGTAATAATCATAAAATTAATCAGATTTTTCATCTTACCTCATATTTTGTGTATACAAAAAATGACATGAGGTGTAAAATCTGATCCATTTATTGATTATTAAATAAAATCTCATAGTGGTACTTCCTAAAATATCAAAGATTATGGGTGTTATGAGATCATAAACTTTTTATTTAAAATAAAATTACTTTTACCCCACCTCATATCTTTGTAACCTTAGTGGTTATGTCTTCAGTATTTATATGCAGTAATCTGAAGACAGGATATGAGATGAGGTAAATAGAATTTTATTTTAAAATTTTAATTAAACCTCATAGTGATATTTCCTATAATAGTTCAAATACCAGTACTTACTTGTATTGGTAGTTACTACAATATATTAAACTATCTTTACCTGTAAAACAGTTAAAATATAAAGTGGTATGTCAAATTTGACCTTCATTACTAGTTTCACTGATTGTGGCTGACAAGCTATTTTAAAAGAACTGATTTAATCTAGAGAGCTCTAAAATATTTGCTCAAACATGTTACACTGATGTTTTTATTATTAATTTATCCATCAGTGAGAAGTGTTAAATTAATAATAAAAACATCAATTGAAGCCCTACTGGCTTTATAAAGTAGTGTTTAAATTCCCGATAAATGTCTTCTTAACTAAGAAGCTGCCATTTGCAATGATAGAAGCAAGGCTTCATAGCATTTGGTGCTGGGAATTACAACGTATATAAGAGAAAAATTTGCGTCTAAATCGGAATTTGCCCTGATAGCTCAGATGGTAGAGCATTGGCCTAGAAAGCCAAAGGTTCCGGGTTCGAGTCTCAGTCTGGGCGAAAATTTTTCTCTTCAAATATGTTACACTGAATTGAACTATTGTAAGAAATATCACTATGAGGCTTAATTTAAGGTTTAAAATAAAATTCTTTATACCTCCCTATGGATATGAGGTGAGGTATAAATAATTTTATTTTAAATCATAATGTTACATGTTTACATGGGATAAGAAGTTAACAAATATGTACGGTATTCAACTGTCAACATAATTGAGAATAGAAATAAAATGGAGGCTATTGTCTAATGTTCAACTTTCTGACTAAGAATGAAGATAAAGAGAAGAGAGATAATTGATAAGTATGTAATATAACTTGGATGTAATTACTCACCCCATGTCCAACAGGACCCAGTTTGTTGAATACTGCTTAGAGAACAAGTTGAATCATATTCTTATCACATGAATATAGTCTGAGTGTGACTCTTGCATCACTCAGCGACCCTTGCAGCAAAATAAATCCACAGATAAGCTAATGCTGTATGTATGTTACTTGCCATGTGGTGAGGTCATACTTCATTATCAGGTCAGCTTTTCTTTACATGTACTTAATTAAACTACCATTTGGCATAGAGGTTAATTTGTTTCATCAAATCTACCCAATTTCAGCCTAAGGGTGTTGAGTTTTCTGTAACATTAAAAAAAAAATAGGAAAATTTGATAAATAGGCCTATTTAGAAAATTTAGGGGCATGCTGTACAACCGGAAGGTCAAGGGTTTGAGTCCCAGTGGGATCAGGGTTTTTAAGCCCACTAAAACCTTTTGGCGGCACCAAGGCTCTGGGTCGACTCATCCTCTAATAGAAGTGAGTACTATTCACTTGTTCTGGGGGTAAAGGCGGTCATCATGCCGGACTGACATCAAGTGCCAATTGCCTAGAAAAAAGTGGAAGCCATAACTTTCTACTGCCCCAAGGGCCTTCTATGACCTGTAGTGGGAATACTTTATATAGGAAATTTAATTCTTTAAACAAATATTGTGATCAAGTCACATAATATATGATGATGATTGATTAATGACATAGCCCATTGTTGAGCCATGGCCTCTCCTTTGTCAGGAGTTTATAGACCAAGTTCATTTTAGTTACCTTATTTGCCCAAAGATATGTCATGATGGCATGCGGTCAACACACTGACTGAATGAGACATCTAGCAGGCAACTAAGGTATTACTAGTATGTTTGATATTGGTAAATTTTGATTAGAGCTCTTTGTTCAGGCTTAAGGACCTTTTATGAGCCTAAAATCTTCAGACTTAGGACCCATGGCTTAAAGCCCCTCCCTGAGGACTTGCTACTTGGATTTTTCCATCCTAAAAAAATCATTGACCGCAGCCAGGTGTGAACCCACGACTCTCAGGACCAGAGGCAAGGAGCATAACCACTAGTCGATAATATATGATGATGATAATAATATAATTTTATTTGTGCGACTTAGGGAAGTATAGTCTCCACTTCTGGAGGAGCCCTTGCAGATGTTAGATCCAAGATCAAGTAAACAAATTCAGCATTCATCCAGCTGTATCCTGTCAGGAGCTATAGTCAGGAGAAATAAATAAATAGATAATCATAAGTAATGCCACAAGTGATTTCCAAATTATCGATAAATTCACGACTCACGAAGTGAGGAGTGAATTTATCTAGAGAATTTGGAAATCAAGAATGGCATTTGTTAGGACTATTTAACGAATAAAATTAAACTGTTTACTCACAAATCATTATTCAACTATAGTTATTTTAAAATATTTATATATTTAATGTAAACGGCGATGTTTGAAAACAAATGAGAAACGATGGGTACACTTCATCTGCTTCTTTTGTTTATTACTGCAACCAGATCATACTATTTATTGCCAAAGGAATGCAATATTGTAAGAATGTTCTCTAGTGGAGAAAAAATGAAACACATCTAACTGTATATTAATTAATTTCTGAAGTCATATGATGTAAATATGACAATTATATTTTTCTGGATTATTACCTGGGAAAAAATACATTTTAGAAAGTGCAAACAGTGGTTTCTTTTTTTGGTGGTATAATAAATTGCTACAAATGTTTTTATATTGACTCCTGCAAGCGCTGTGTGTTGACATCTATGCACTATATATATACAATCTGATAGCCATATTTCTTATAGGCTCAGTCACTGCAAAATAATGGTCAGACCTGTTCAGAATATTAAAACAGAGGAGCTTTCTTTAATATGGTAATTATAACACTGATAAATATTTCGTGAAACACGACTCTGATTGGTTGTAAAACAGAAATCATTGAAACGCGATTGGTCGTTGACTCCCATTTGGGGCATGAGTTAAATAGTCTATGAAACTAGATTTTCTTCCTCAGTTTTAACCCATGATTGTGGAACACACAAAGTTAATATTAATTTAGTGTCGTGTTATATAGCAGAATTCAGGGCCCAGTGAGTGATAATGCATTATGGAGAAATATATATATTAATGAAATATATAATAAATTAAAAATCATACTACACCATGTCCACAAATATAGTATCATACTTTAAACTACTACTACATCACTATTTAAATGAAATTGGTGACAATCAAAAGAGAAACTCAAAAAGTTTTGTGCAGTGTCAACAATGGAGAATAATGGACAACAATACAGAAACTAAACTAAATTGAATCATGTTTTTTGTGGTCAATATGGGTTTATTGTTGGATATTTAGCAGACAGGTTAAAATGGACATCTGCAGCGTCACTCGTGGGGACCACATTCAATGTCTATGAGGTATAACAAAAACTTTTTGAGTTTCTCTTTTGATTGTCACCAATTTCATTTAGATACGATTATCCAAAGTGACGTAATAGTAGTTTAAAGTATGATACTATATTTATGGATACGGTGTATAATAAAGATAGCCAAATTGAGAAGATTGCAATGGGAAGGACATGTGTTAAGGATGATTGAACAAAGTATATATTTAAAATCATTAAAAGGAAAAATGTTTTAAAATAGGCCAGTGAGTAAACTGAAGAAGAAATGGTTCGATGGGGTTAGAGAAGATGGGAGAAGTATTATGGATTACCAGGAACTTGGATAAGGATACTACATATAGATAAGAATGGAAGCAAACTTGTGAGCTGTAGAGCTTTATATGATAAAGAATTATTCATTATTTGACAATAATTTTACAGAATCTGTAGCGTCTACATTTGAAAAATATGTTTGGATAGTTCCTAATTATTAGGTTTCATTCAATCCCTAATTCATCGTCATCTTGCAAACAAGTCTAAGACCCAAAGCCTGTTATAGTTTCAGTGAAGCATTCTTAGTCCATCTTTTTTCTAGGACGTCCCAAAGATCTCTTCCCTTACGAATGATATTGAAGCATGACTTTTGGAAGTATATTATGATTCATTTGTTGCACATGAGTTTTCCACTTTTAACTGGGTATTTATTTATAAATTATAAGATGATAATAGATATTATCGGTAGAATTGGAAGAGATGTTTCAAGAATTTTTATGATCCTAAAAACAGCTGCCTGTAAAATGTATTTGAGAATACATAAATGAAGCAAAAATCAAGTATAGGTAACAAAAAGAATGTAATACACAAAGATAAAAAAAGATTTTACACTTTAGAAGATTTCTAGTTTTGTATTTTTAGGCTCTCTAAATAACAATCCTGATGAATTGAAGAAATTTATAGAAAAATACAAAATGCTAACTAATTATCTTTATGGCATGACAGACATAGAAGGCCCTTGACCTACCAGCTGACTGCTGGCCTCACATCCACATGTGTTAATCATAGAGGTAGACAATCTTCCGGCCAGTGTAGGGGTGACATGTGGTCAGCATGTCAGGTCCCCCAGCCATTATAGCTGGTTTTCTCAACCTGGAGCCGCTACTTATTGTAGCTACCAAAATGAACACCGGTCCCATACTGGCTGAAATTCCATGAGAAAATTTCTTCCCCCATGGAGACCGAAACCAGCCAGTGCAAGTCCTATAGCTCTGCGCCAAGGCATCTTGCCTTAACCACTTGGTTATGGTGCAGGACATTCAAAATACTAGTAAATATATTTTGAATTAATAAAACATTTTAAATCAAAACTTATAACAAGGGAAACAAAATATAATTGATGTAAAACACTTATAAAAACAGTTTTAATGTATGGCAGTGAAATCTGGACACTAATTAAGGAGATATATAAGAAGACTTTGAAATAAAAATACTCAGGAAAATATATGGCCCTATATGTAATTGTGGAGAATGGCAGATAAGATACAACCATGAACTCTACAATTTATTCAAGTTTTCTGGTGTTGTAACACCAATTAAAGTTTCAAAATTGCAATGTATTTGGCATCTGCAAAGAATGACTGAATATGAGATTCTTAGGAAAGTTATGGAGAGTAAATCTGATTGTAAAATGAGTGTAGATCAACCAAAATTTATGGTGGGTGGAGTTCAAGAGGACCGAGGAAGTTGGGAATTAAAGAATGGTGGCTGGTTGTCAGGATAAGAGTTCTACAGGGAGTGGAGATCAAATTGAACTGATAATGACTAATGTTGTCTATATCTATAATCTATTTATAATGGTAGTAGCCCAATGTTGAACCATAGCCTCTTCTTTGTTAGGAGTTACTAGACCAATAGATATCATGAAGGAGTACAGAGATGTACAGAAAAATGAATTATTGTGGCTTGAACTTAGTAAAGAGATAAATAAAAGCTGTAAATATTGTATTGCATCTTGGGGATATTATTGATGTACATAAATTTCGTCTTCTATTAAATTCAAAAACTGCTCAGGCGAATATCTGAAGTATTCTAAAATTTGGTATTTTAATCAATCATATGTTTATTTAAGAACTAAAGAATAATTTATTCTATAATTTTCCATACAACATTCATATGATGCTGTTGCTCTAGGTACTTTTTTCTGTCTTTACTAATATTTCGTACTATTTTAAACGTTTTACAACGATACTTAAAACTTTTTTTTATAAAGAATTTTAATATGTTTATCTACTCGTATATACACAAATTATGACTTTTCCTCTCAATTTATTTTCAAATTTCTTTATTAGAATTGAAGTTGGCATACGTGAATGCTTATAAAATTAAATCCACCAGATGACAGAACATGTGTGTGAATGACCAACATTTGCATTTAATTCCAAACCATATTTTAAGAAATAAATGTTTAATCACTTCATTTTGTTAGGTTCCAATGGGCCAGTTTAGTGTACATCAGATTAGTTTATAGTTTACTAAATAGTATGTATGTAATTTATTTCATTAGGTTATGCAGGGCAGGTTTGTATATATTAATTTTTGTAAATACATTTGGAAATTTATTATGAACGTTGGTCATTTTGATTTCCCATATATGTGGTGCCATCTGGTGACAATTCCATAAACATAAGCGCTGTACCGTATGCGCTCCATGCGAAACCAGCATCACGCCGAGCATAATGCAGGCCGTAGGGCACGACACGCTGTATAATAAACCATAGCATAAATTTATGCATCACTCAATATTACATTGTGCTACAGTGAACGTCTATAGTCGGGTGTATTTATACTGGCTTCAAAAATTCTGACATTTAATCATTGAGATTTTTAAGGATGCATATCTAGTATGCAAAGAGTGTTAGAAGCTTAAAATTCAACTTCTTTAGCCAGATTTGTCCATTGCCGTGACATTTTTTTTCTGGCATAATTTTTTAGTGTCTTACTATGAGCTAGCGAGACTTGTAAACGAGGGCCGTCTCAAGGGTGTATCAGCTGTAGCGGTCGCTATCATAGACTATAGGCCTCGCGCTTGCAGCGGCCTCGCGCATGAAACAATGATCAGCAACGTTATGAGTTGCCAGATGGCCACGCTGACATATTCACATTGACATGACCGGTATGGAACAAAGTAGTGACGTTACCCAACGGTCACGTCAAACGTGCCGGCATGATGTTTGCACCGATTACGTCAAAGCGTAGAGAAATTCAATTAAAATGTTTCATTGTCATATTTTTTATTTGTTTTATAATGGACGTGATTATGGCAAGCCGTGATAGAGACAGATGGCGGAAATTCGAAATCGGGGCTGAAAAAAAAAAACACAAAAGAAAATTACTGGAAGAATTCCAACAATCACAAATAGGTGAACTAGAAAAAATGTGCAACTGTCCATCTCAGTAGTTTCACCAAACATCGGAGGCAGAGTCAATGAATGCAAACAAGAGTGAAAGCATAGGGAAAGAAACCACAGAACGACAACCAGTCTATTTCTTCTATTTGTTCTAACGACAAATCTAAAATAGTCTTTATTTTATCACCTGCAACTCCTATATTAGAATCGGAAGAAAATTCACTACCAGTAGCTCCCTCCTGGTAACTCCTAGCCAGGTCCTTGGAACAAACAATTGAACTTGAAGAAGTATTTTAGTCAGTTCTTCATTATTTTCCACGTTGTGGGCGCAATTTTGAAGAAGTAATTCTTTTCCCATGTTATGACGATGTTTTGAAGCAACTAACTCTCTTCATGCCCGATGTTGTAGTAACATTTTGAAGGATTAGTGTCCAAAAATAATAAATAAGAATTACTGGTTCAGGTTGGGTTTGATTTTCGGTAGAGCTGGATTCTCTTCTCAAGGTCGAAGTTGGTACACAAGATAGGAAAACACTTTAAAAATCACTAATAACTGATTCTTGTAGAAATAGTTGTAAATTTATTTACTATTTAATTTCCCAGCAGATCAAGTAAATATAGGTGGTATTATTCTTCACCGTCAATTAAAATTAAATTATTTTCTTTTCTTGAATCAAATATCACATTTTATCAGGAGAGCTGTTATTGCTTCTATCCTTGATGAAAGTTATATGCAGACTGACTAGTGTAATTCTGTTATAATTTTAAAGAACATTATTACATCACATGATTTTATATTTAAATTCTATTGGTTAATGGTCCATTAAATACCAGGTTTAAATTTGATTGGTTAAATCAAAAAGTTAATTGTTTTTAACATCCAATCAGAATTTAGTATACTTTTATTTTAAAATATTAAGTTAAGCAGGTGTTCTTATTACAGTTATAACAGAAAGCTTTATATTTCAGACAACAATGGCTTAAGACACAATTTTAAAAGCATTATTTAGAAAGACTGTTATATAATACAATTTCTTTAATTGTTACTGAGACATTTTTATTCAACAATAAACAACAATTAATTATTTAGATGTTTTTCTTTATTTAAGTTATATTTAAATATTAAAAGAAGTTTAAAATATAAAATTATTAACTTTAACTTTCATATTTATTATGATATTAAAATCCTGCTATAAATTGCCCCTGATGATTTTTGTTTTGTTTCCGCTAGGAAGAACAAAAGAAAAATGATCATTCCCCAAGAAATATTAATGTACTTAATTAATTAATTTTTTTTAACTTATCTGCTTGGAATAGTTATACATTTACTTATACATACAATGACATTAACACTTTAAATATTTTCATTTTTCCTGAAAAAGAAGAAAATTACATTGACCACAATGTCATACATTTTTCATTATAGAACACAATATATCAAAATAAGATTACAAATATTGTTACAACAATCAACATTTTTTTCAATCTTACATACAATCTTCCAATTATTATAATTGCTCCTGTCTTCATATCGTTTTAATCTTTAAATGGCTTGATTAATTCTTTCGAATAGATGCCCAACATTTTATTTTCATCTATATACTTTAATTCGTATGCTGTGTCATTAAATATTTTGTTGATAACATAGGGTCCTTGATATAACAACTCCATTCTATGATATCTCTTATTTAATGCATTTGATAACGAAATGGTTCTAACTAAAACTTTATCACCTATTTTTGGATTCCATTTTCGTTTGTGTCTCTTGACATGTTTATTTCTCTTTTCTGCTTTGTCTCTTATCCTTTTTATTACTCTTTCACATATTTCAATCATGTTTTCTTCATTCTGTCCATTCATAGTCAATGGATCAGGAATATTAGCTACTAATTTTTCTGGATTATTCCCTGTCATCAAGAAAATAGGAGCTACACCAGTAGTTACATTAATTGAATTATTTAACACATCTTCAATTACTTTAATATGTCTAAACCAGTCAGTGTGACGATGGTGAGTAAGAATTCTCAGAGCAGTAGTTATTTCTCTATTTACCCGCTCACAAGGATTACTTTTGGGATGGTACTTGCTACAATGAAACAGCTTTACTCCCATCTCATTTAGTTTTCCCCTAAACTTCGGACTCGAGAAAACAGATGCATTATCACTTAATAACGCCTCGATCTGTCCATATTTTGGAATATAGTCTCGAACTATATTTGCTAAGCAGGCTCGGGATGTCACTGATCTCAAAGGATATATTTTCACAAATTTGGAGAAAACGTCAGAGAGTACCAGTATGTGTTTGTATCCAAACTGTGTTCTTGGCATTTCCCCATGCGTATCCATAACTACCAAGCTATTAATTCTATCTCTGATAATATTCTGCGGTACAATGTCATATTTAACATTCATACACTTAGATTTTTGACAAATAACACATGAAGAAGTGTATTTTCTAATTTTCCTTTCCAAATGTTTTACATAAAAATATTGACTAATATTAATTGCCAATTTTTCACATCCCGCGTGATTTAATGCAATATGAAAGGATCTAAAAAGCGGAATTTCCAAATTTCTAGGAATCATGATCATCCACTTCTTTACATGTTTACCATTTAGTTTGTACAATATACCATTCTTAATTCCTATTTTCTTATTATATTTATCATTTGGAATATTTTCCAAATCTATTGCTGTGTCTCGCAACTTGTCTAATTCATTATCTGCCTTCTGATTCTCAACAATGTCTTTGAGAAGTCTTGAAAATTCTTTATCTTTATGAATTTTTACATTATAAATTGCAACTTCATGTTTAGGAATACTGATAGCATCAGGTATTTCACATTTATATTTGAGTCTGGATAATAAATCCGCAAATACATTCTGCACTCCTTCAATATGTTTAATTTCTATATCATATGACATGATTTCCATGATCATTCTGCTTAATTTGTTATTAGATAGTTTACATTTACTAATGAAACTAAGGGAAATATGATCACTATGTACAATTATTTTGTTTTTATATACATAAATCTTGAACTTGTTTAGAGCGAAAAATATAGCAGTAAGCTCTAATTCTGACACAGTTCCATTACTCTCAATAACAGTTGTTGATCGTGAAGCTGTCGATACAACGTATTGTTGACCATTATCATCAAATTGAGTCAAAACAGCACCGAGGCCAGTTTTGCTCGCGTCTGTGTAAATATGGAATTCTCTATCCATTTTTGGTCTTTGTAGTGCTATATTATTAGCAAACAGATTTTTCACCTTTTCAAATGTATCTTGATGTCTTTGAGTCCATATCCATTTATTATCCTTTTTCAATAGTCCTCTCAGCTCACTAACAGCTGAGGCATAGTTTATCACAAACTTCGAATAGTAATTCAAAATTCCGAGGAATCTCCGAAGTTGTTTTACATTTTTAGGTGCGGGAATCTCAAGAATTCCCTGTACTTTGTCTGGGTCTGGAGAAATCCCCTTGTTAGAGATTCTATACCCAAGGAATTGAACCTCTGACCTGACAAACACAGACTTTTCTAGGCTCACTGTCATGCCTTTTTCACATAGTTGTGAAAGCATGTTATCTAAATTAGATAAATGATCTTCGAAATCATTATCTATTACAATTGCATCATCAACATATATAGTACAATTTTTTTTACATTTTCAGAAAATACCAAATCCAGGGCTCTGAGGAGAGCAGCACCACTGTTCCTCAGCCCAAAAGCACACCTATTAAACTCATAAACACGACCATTATGTATGAAGGCAGTATACTGACGAACATTAGGGTCCAACCCGATTTGCCAAAAGGATGACGTTAAGTCAATGGAACTAATATATTGTCCAGTTTTCATGTTCGCAATAGAAGCTTCTATCGTTTCGGGTCGGTAATTATCCCGAATCGTAAATGAATTTGTCCTTCTACTATCTAAACATAAGCGAATTTTCCCGCTTGATTTCATGACCCAGCAAATATGGTTCGCATAAGGAGAATTTGAATGACTAATTATCCCTTGGGATAATAATTCTTCAATTAAGTCGTCGGCTTGTTTTCTAATGCTCAGCGGAATCGGTCTGCTTTTGATCTTAATCGGTTCATGTTCTATGACCTTGAACGAGTATTCAAAACAATTGCACAATCCAGGCTTCTTTGAGAATGAATTTTTATTTTTCATCAAAACATCATATAGTCTATATTTCTGTTGTTCAGAAATTCCATGTGTATTGGCTACCTTATCTCTTATCTGTTGGCAAAAATCGTCTTCCTCGTCATCTACCATGCACATGAGAAGAGGAATTTCTTTGTTTTCTATACAGTCAGCACATTCTTCATCTACACACTTATCTACATCAATATTATTTAATAAATATTCAACTGTGGAATTATCACACAGGAATTCATTATTATACACATGAATATCTTCATTCATGGTTTCTTGGGTCATATCCCCATCTTCATTATTTCTATCACATTCTTCTACATTTATGTTTTCAATGAAAATGTGCTCATCTTTTATCAAATTTTCTTGTCTACTAATATTCTGAATCTCCTCAAATTCTCTGGCAAATGGTACGACAATTCTATTATTTGTCTCGTTACTTAAAGACACATTATAATTCTCAAAATCAATGATAGCTCTATACTGATCTAACATGTCACATCCAATTAACATATCACATGATAAGTAAGGTGATATTAAACAAATAACTTTAAATTTAGTCGAACAGATATTTACTTCTAATAAACATTGAAGTCTAATAGGTAACTTCTTCTTTCCAATAGCTAGGGTGCAATATACTCCACAAATTCTTACTGTATTGATCTTATTTCCTCTAGAAATTAAGGTATTGTAAAATTTCTGATCAATTATTGTGTTAGAACATCCACTGTCTGCAATACCAATAATCTCCAATCCGCAAATATTTAATTTTAGCTTAGGTGGACGACCAATAATATTCATTTCTCTAGTACATGTTCTATCTAATTCTTCATTCTCCTTGGAAATATTTATATTATTAAAAATTCCTCCTTTATTACCATTATCATTATTAATGCTAACCATATCTGTTGGTTTAAATTTTGATAAAATATCTACACGATCGAAGCTATTGTTGACCCCTAATTTTAGACAAGTTGAGATACGCAACGGAGTCCCTGACGTATCTAATTGGCATTTAAATTCTGAGGTATTCTATTCCCCTCAGCTTCAACTCTGTTACCATTTGTTAACACAAACTCAGAATTATTAATTGTATTAGGATTTATTCCAGTATCATTATGTCTATAACCATTTTCACTTTGAGTGCTTGTATTATTTATACATTCTTGCCTACCAAAGTATCCTTCTCTTTCGTTATTGTAAGAGTATCTATTAGAATAACTATTACGTCTACGTTTCCTTCTATGGGGTGATGTCCAATTTCTATCATTACCTTCCCCAGAACTTTTCTACATTCATAAAGTTAATTTCTCTCCTATCATTTCTATTCTGAAAATTTCCAGAATTATTAACCGTTCTGTCATTATAAGGTCTATTCCTATAATTATTTCCATTTGGCATGCCTCTATTTGCTTGGGTGTTCCTATTCCTATTATAATTATCATGAAATTGTTTTTTCACATCTTTATTATGATCATCATAATTTTTCTTTTCATTATTCTCTGCCCCTACCCCAAGAAAATTTTTGTTGGAATTTTCTTGTCCATTCCAATTAGCTCCCTTGTTTCTGACTTCAACTTCTCTCTTATTTTCTAATAAGGATAACAACTCTAACATGTCTGAAATGTTTTGAGGTCTAGCAATAATCAAGTGATATTTAATTTCATCTGGGTAATGATGGGATATTAAAGACAATAAAGATTTTTCATCAATAGGTGGTTGGAGAAGTGCAGCTATCCTTGCTTTTTCTAGAAAATACCCAAGGTAACTATGATCTATTTTAGGATTATATTTACCACTGGTAATCTCTAATCTGGCTTTATTTTGTCTTTCATGACCCCAATAGTAATTCATAAAAGCACTTTTAAATGTATTATAATCCATCGAGTCATGACATGCTATTTTAAACCAAGATTCCGCCGAATCTTTTAATGACCTTTTCACAAACATCATTTTATAATTATCACTAATACATTTTAATTGAAAATATTCCTCTAACTCTGTAATAAAATCAAGAGGACTTTGGCTAGAGTGATCTGAAAAACATGGTAAATTTATTTCTGACAATAAATTAGCCGGAATTTTAGAATTTTGCACAAAATTTTGAGATTGACTCTCCATGCTACATTCTTCTGATTTGTCAAACTTATTTTCACTTACACTAGTTGACTCTTTACTCTTATTCACAATTAATTTATATTTATTTTCTAAATCTGTAAATTTTTCAGTCCAATTTCCCATCTTTTCATTAACCACTTCTTCTAGTTTTCCTACTACCTCACTTTTGGAATTATTTATTTCTTTTTCAACCTTGCTTTCTAAATTTTCAATTGTACTTCCTAAATTTTCAACTGTACTTCCTAAATTTTCAACTGTACTTCCTAAATTTATTAGCTCAGGATAGGAATGTATGGAGAGCTTATGTCCGTGCGGCCATGAACCTACGGGTTCGATAGTGCCAGTGAGTAAGTAAGTAAGTAAATTTTGAACTGTACTTCCTAAATTTATGAAGCTACTTTTACATGCATCATCGATTTGTATGATGGATTTTATTACATCATTTACTCTATCATCTACTTGTTTAATTTCACTATCATGTTTATCTTTTTAATCTAGTATATTTTGTTCTACCCTGATTTGATTTAGATTACATTCAATTTTTAATTGTTCAAATCTTTCTTCTACTCTAACACCAAATATTTCAAATTTATCATTTAATTCTTCCATTTTCTGATTAATTTTAGAATTTTCCTTTTTAATTCCCTAAGTTCTGTATTATTACTATCCATTTTTTGATCAAGTTTAGAATTATCACTTTTTAGTTCGTCCATTTTCTGATTAATTTTAGAATTATCACTTTTTAGCTCCACAAACATGTTTTTCATCATTATTATGATGTTATTCAAAGCTTGACTATTATTATCATTAACATCACTACTCGTATTAACAGATTCACTTGTTGGCATATTACTGTCACTATTTACATTATTTCCCTCTGTGTTCGTTGCCATTTCGATATTTCTATATAAAATTTTCCTATTTCTTAAATACACTTTCACTCTATTTACTTACATTCGTCGCTGTGTACTAACTCCGATCTCGTGTATAGGCACCTGTTTTGATTTTCCCACGATGTTTCTGGTTCCTTGATGTATTAGATTCTTGACGTTCCAGAATGTGCGATGCATCTAGTTGAATGATGGTGATTCAGGTTGTATGATGATTCGGTCCCGCATTGGAAGCGACATTTTGAAGAAGTATTTTAGTCAGTTCTTCATTATTTTCCATGTTGTGGGCGCAATTTTGAAGAAGTAATTCTTTTCCCATGTTATGACGATGTTTTGAAGCAACTAACTCTCTTCATGCCCGATGTTGTAGTAACATTTTGAAGGAATAGTGTCCCAAAATAATAAATAAGAATTACTGGTTCAGGTTGGGTTTGATTTTCGGTAGAGCTGGATTCTCTTCTCAAGGTCGAAGTTGGTACACAAGATAGGAAAACACTTTAAAAATCACTAATAACTGATTCTTGTAGAAATAGTTGTAAATTTATTTACTATTTAATTTCCCAGCAGATCAAGTAAATATAGGTGGTATTATTCTTCACCGTCAATTAAAATTAAATTATTTTCTTTTCTTGAATCAAATATCACATTTTATAAGGAGAGCTGTTATAGCTTCTATCCTTGATGAAAGTTATATTCAGACTGACTAGTGTAATTCTGTTATAATTTTAAAGAACATTATTACATCACATGATTTTATATTTAAATTCTATTGGTTAATGGTCCATTAAATACCAGGTTTAAATTTGATTGGTTAAATCAAAAAGTTAATTGTTTTAACATCCAATCAGAATTTAGTATACTTTTATTTTAAAATATTAAGTTAAGAAGGTGTTCTTATTACAGTTATAACAGAAAGCTTTATATTTCAGACAACAATGACTTAAGACACAATTTTAAAAGCATTATTTAGAAAGACTGTTATATAATACAATTTCTTTAATTGTTACTGAGACATTTTTATTCAAAAATGAACAACAATTAATTATATAGATGTTTTTCTTTATTTAAGTTATATTTAAATATTAAAAGAATTTTAAAGTATAAAATTATTAACTTAAACTTTCATATTTAATATGATATTAATATCCTGCTATAAACTAAATGGCTAGAAATTATCAACACTTCAGTCGCTGAAATTGTGGTGAAAAGGATCCTACGTAAATTACTTCAGCAGTCACATTTCCAAGAAACAAAGGAGGTCAAAACTTTTCCGATTATTTTTGCTGCTATACATTATCAAACGGTGAAATTAATTTAAAAACATGGCTCATTTACTCTAAATCAAAGTAATTCGGCTACTGATTCCATTGCCGAATCTTTATCGATAAATTAACGCCTCATACGAGTAAACTCTATAAATCGGAATGATTTTTAACAGTTGTAGTGATGCTCTTCGAAAACATGAACGCTCAGAGGATCACATTTCATCCTTCACGAAATGGGTGGAATTGAACAAAGGCTAAGAAAGAACTGTACCATTGATCACATGAACGAAGCACGAATCAGTCAAGAAAAGAAACACTGGTGAGATGTTTTAACAAGGATAATTGTGAAGGTAGAATTTTTAGCACAAACGAATTCAGAGTTTCAAGGTTCTTCGTCTACAATTTACCAAGATGACAATGGAAATTTCCTGAAGCTGATGGAAATGATCGCAACTTTCGGTACACCGACGGAGTGCCAGAAGGAGCACTTACGACGTATTTATGATGAGGAATCTCGTTATTACCTTGGACCGCAAATTCAAAACGAAGTGATTGAAATGTTATGTAAGTGAAGTAAGATATTAAGAAATACTTTTTTTTTTAAATAAACAATACAACACAAAATGACCATTCTTTACAAATAACGTAAAACCATTTTGATTCATAAAAGTTTTCTTTGTTTTTACAGCGAAGGATTCTAGATGATGTTCGTGTTGCAAATATTACGCCGTCATTCTAGATTGCATCCCGAACATAAGTCATCAATAACAAATGAGTTTGATTACCCGCTATGTCAAAGTGACGGATGTTCAAACTCCTATCACAGACGGAAACATTAATTCAGTTTTTAGTGATGAGGGATACAACTGGAGAAGGACTGACAAAGGTTTTAAGAGAAGTGTTGGAAGAAAACAACTTAAACATCGTGGATTGTCGTGGCCAAGGATATGAAAACGGATCCAATATGAAAGTAAAGTTCAAAGGAGTACAGGCACGAGTTTTGCAAATCAACAAGCGGGTAATATTTACGCTTTATGCTGCTCATAGCTTTAACTTGGCCCTTGGGGACATGGCCAAATGTAAAAAGAAGGCAATGACATTTTTCGGAAAAAATGCAGCGATTGTTCTCTCTATTTTCGGCATTCACAGTGATATGGAATATTCTCATTGAGAGCAATTCTGAACTAACCCTAAATACACATACAGTTGTTAGACAGGAGTCTCATATCGACAGCGTCAAACCTGTCAGATACCAGATGGGAAAAGTTTGTGGAGCGCTCGAAAAGGTTGCCGAAACAACAATGGATTCATTTGTCCGATCTAATGTATTGTCTTTAGTAAATCATTGTCTCAGATCCTTCGAATTCGTTTTGGCTCTTATAATATGGCATGATCTCTTACATGGCGTCAATGAGGTCAGTAAAATTCTTCAAGCTGAAGGTATACAGTTGGCCTAACAAGAGATCATCATCATAGTACATTCACAAATTTAGGCCATTTGTTGACCTGTTTCGGCCTCAAGAGAAACGCCATCCAGAAGTATTTTGAGTGGACGTCCTGGTCTTCTTCCGGGCAGGTTGATATCTGAACATTTGTTTGGGTATCCTGTGATCTTCCATTCGATGAACATGTTGCATCTATCTTGACTTATAATCATGAATTTGTTTTTCTAAAGGTTCCATGTGTAATTCTTCTAAGATGTCTTCATTTTTTTTTGTGATCTAATATATCCTGCAGTCCTCCGAAGGTATCTCATTAAAGAGGTAAGTGGATTAAATGACTTCCTCAAGAACTACAGGGAGACAGGGCTCTCATCCGCTATGTCAACTGCTAAAGAATTGGTAAAAAAAAGCATAAACTATTTTCGAGAGTCTGGAGGCGATCGAGATGTTATCGCCGACGAGATACAAAAACAACAGGAAGAAGAAGAAGAAGAAAGATTTTGAATCGAATACTTCTTGGCTGTTGTCGATTAAGCTTTAAGTGGCAAGAGATCTAAGTTCACTTAGTTTAATAATTATTCAGAATACTTCGGATTTCTCTTTCACCCGTCCAAATTTCGTGACATGCAAAATGAGCAAATTGAAATGAGTTGCCAAAAATTAGCGAGTTATCTGCAAGACGGGGACTTACAGGATTTAGACACATCTGACCTCATCTCAGAAGGAAAACTGATGCGGTTTACGATTCATTCCATAGTGAAGACAGCGTTAGACGCACTGAAGTAATTAAGCTCACTCAAAAAATCGTATTCCAATGTCACCACAGTCTATCGCATTTTGCTGACTACACGTGTCACGGTCGCATGAGGGGAAATAAGTTTTTATAAACTAAAACTTATTAAGAACTATCCGAGATCTACTATGGTGCAGGACCACCTTTAACGGGCTAGCTATTCTCTCCATCGAAAGTGATGAGGCGCTTCAGCTGAAGAAAGAAGACATGATTCGGGTTTTTATAAGCGTACCCAAAGATAATTGCATTGTTTCCGAATGTCTAGTTTAATGTGCTGATTTCCAAATATTTTACAATGTAGAAATGTACTGTTTTGTTCTTATGTTTCGTGATGTTATGTGTTTTATTGATAATAAAGAAATCAAGTTGTTCTAATCATAAGTATCCCCCTCCCCGTTGGCAATAGTTCAATCTGAGGCCTCGCGTTTGGCTTCGCTACAGGCCTGGCATGCCCTAGCGATGGCCCTGTGTAAACGTTTATTTTTAGACAGCTATATTAGTGAAATGTTCATAACTGTGGTCTCAGGATTATGTCATTACCTCATTGCAGCAGCCCCTGATTCGATACCCAGTCAGAACAGTTTTCCTAGGTAAGGTTTCTTTCTCACCTGTATCATAATATTGGGAAACTGTAATCCCCAAATGGTCCCTGAACATAATCTGGCCATAATGATAATCTATACCATAGTTACCCTTGTTTTGTATGAATGAGGAATGGTGAATCATGTCATAAGTGTTTGGGTTGTATAGAGGTGGTCCTGGCATTGAGCTGATAATTTCTCCATGTCCTTTTGTGGTCAAAAAAGTATGTGTGTGATGCTGAGTTACAAATCCTCTTCCGACAGGTCGTGGCCCTGAAAGGCCTGAACAGTGCAGGACATGTATACTCCAGCCACTGGATCTCCAGCTCTGACGCTTTTACGACAGTGTTGCCGATATGGGAGAGGCCGCTTTATGTATGCGGTTAGCAGATATACAGCTGACAACATCTAAGCAATTTCAAACCTTACTAGCGCGCTATAGCGGCGTCAAGAGCAGTGATTGGTTGTGGCAGACATATACGCCCACTCAGCTTTTTCCTTATTGGTAGTAGAGGGCGAGTTTCTCCCTTTACCCCCCCCCCGTACAACCTAAACGTCAGAGCCGGAGCAGAAGTGGCTGAACTTTAGAAGTAGCTGTAATGGGAGAGGTTAATAAACTAAGGTAAAGAAATAGAGATATTAGTGAAGTGGTATTGCGATAGTACTGAAATATCTTGTTTAGAATTGCCGATATATTGGTTTTCAGCTCTTTCTAAAAAACATAACGGGTGGAAAAAGAGGGATTATATGCGAAGTTACTAAATTTGGAGATAAATGCTTTAAGTACATAAAGCTTATATACGGGTAGTTATAGAAATAGGAAAGTTATAGATCATAGACTATTATAACCGTACAGGTCACACGGCCTAAAACGAATTTGTTCATGATGATGATGACTATTATAGAGAATCGATTTAGCTATTTTTGGCGAAATTATATTGGTAGTTGAATGTTTTCAGAATTTCCAATGTAACGATTTCCCTACTAGAAACTGCAGAACAATTAAAAATATTCCTTTACGTAATTTTTTTCCATTCTTTCTCTTTTTTTAAATTAGTAATATGCGATAGAGATAAATATGTAGTGTTTTTCATCCTTGTGTTAAAATATTTATTGTTAGTTTGCTATCCTCTTAGCGAATTCTACTATAATTGTTGGTGTTGTAACACTTCACAGAGTTTAATACTCTATGGTACCCATAAAGAATGATGGTACCACTGTATAATGCTAATAATACCGAACAATACTCTGTGTATGTGATGCTAACCATAGATGCTAACGATAGAGAACCCGATGCTAACATAGAAATGGCAGGAAAACATTTATTGAATGTTATAGAAGAAATTATCTTCACGTTAGACATAGTTCATCTGATGGTATAAAGTATTATGGATTCACATATTATCCAAGGTAAGAAATGTTTAATGTATAGTAAGCTTACGCGGTATTTTGTAACTTAAATTAATATAATTTTATTTAAAAAATAAATATAAGTCCACAATATTATTTTTGGCAATTTAATAAAAGATATGTCGAAGTTATTCAGTGGGTTATAAATTAAGCTTAACCTCTCTAGTTTTAAGTATGTAGACCAAATATATTTTCAGGTTTCCAGGTCAGAAAGATCCACCATACCAGCCAACGAAACTTCTTATGATTGAGCGTGTAAAACCAGTGTACGGAAATCCTTACTGGGAAAAAAAATTGTTAAAACATTTCAAATTGGATGGACAAGTAAGATTTTATGACTTATTTATTATAGGCCAAACACAGAAAAAGTCTAGGGATAAAGTGTACTCTTTGTCTCTTTTGAATTATTCTAAGTTCTACAGAATTGCACTGTGCATGCAGGAGTTGCTATAATGGTTAATGTAAATTCCGGTAGATGGCTCTGAAGTCGACGTTACCAACTTTCAGAATAAATTCCCAAATGCTAAAAAAAATTCAACGTAAACTTAACTTCCCTTTTCCTAACCTAACAAAACAAATTATATGCATATTATTCAATAAGCTAATTTTATGCACACTAACTTGTCTCATCGAAATCTAATAAAATTAAGTTAAGGCTGAGGTCCATTATTTGGCGGACACAATTCTACACTTACATTCTTATGCCACTGATGCACTAAACACGTTTCGTACTATTTTAAACATTTTGGAACCATTTTATAAACATTTCTTACGATTTTTAAATAGTTATAAATTACGGGAAATTGTGCACCGGGTTCTGGAGACGCGGAAATGCTTCATGTAACATCTGCTAGGTGACTCTCAAATCGGAGTTACCAACATTTGAAAATAATTTCAAACCATATTTAGTGTTAGTGTACGTAAAATTAGTTTATAGTTTATTAAATAATACACATGTAAATTGTTTTGTTAGTTCAGAAATGGGAAGTTGATTTACATCCATTTTTTTTAGCATTTGGGAATAAATAATATGCATGTAAATTGTTTTCTTTGGTTAGGAAATGGCAAGTTAGTTTACGTCCATTTTCTTTTTAGCATTTGGGAATTTATTCCCAAAGTTGGTAATGTCAACTGCAGAGCCATCTACCGGAAGCTACATTAACCATTACAGCAACTCCCGCAACTCGTCTATGCACACTGCAATTCTGTGGAACTTAGAAGAATTTGTATCTGCCAAGTACTGGACTTTTTCTGAAGTTAATTTCTTGAAATATAGTTTGGAAATATTGGAAAAAGTCTAGTATTTGGCACACACAAATTCTATATCTTGTTGAAAGTATAAGGAAATCTTCATCTACAATTAAATATAACTTGTAATTAACCGATGAAAGACACCATTCTATATCATTCTTTGTTTCGATACTATATTCTATAGTGTTCTGTTCTAGTACAGGTCTTGACTGTAATCATAGAATTTTCATGCTATGATTGCTGCTTCACTAGGGAATTATAGGTGTGGTAGCTTCCCACCCAGGGAGATGATAATGATGGTAACAATGATGATAAAAGCCAGATGATGTCAATGGATCGTTTGGACCTCAAAGCCCACTGCATGACAAGACAGTATTCTACCTTGAGACCACAGATATAATAATTAATATTTTATTAACCCTTTCATTTTGTTATTTGTTTTATTTATTGACACGCTTATTTACCAACATGTCAACAAGATACATGTGGTTAGCACATCGCCTCAATGAGAGATCTATTAGGAAATCAAGGTATAACTTAGAAGAAAAACGGACATAACACTGAGCAACGTGATATCCATGAAATCTAGATGTAATAAAACATTGCAAGTCTCGTAGGCTGCTATGGGTAGGGCATGTGGCACGAATAGGAAATTATATAGGAACTTTGTATACGAAAACTAGAAGCAAAGTGCCCAGTAGGGAGGGATAACCATAAAGTGCAAGAAAAATATTAAACAGGATTTGAGGGAGATAAATTATACAGGACCCTCACTGCTGGGTTTCCGAGATCGAGTCTCAGTCACTCCATGTTGGTTTCGTGGCGGAAAAAATGGAGCTTGGACAGGTTTTTCTCGGGGTTTTCTCCTGCCTTCCCCTGCCGCATTTTCATTCCACCATTTCTCCATACTCATCTCATCACAATCATTTTGTTCATCTGCCTATGTGGTGGTGCGTCAGACGTGGTTGGCCACACCCTTGTCATTCACAGACCTCTATATATAGCGGCTTTTTCTCATCTCATCCCTCGACCCGACCCTGACTTGGACACGAGTTGAGGATATTATAAATTAGACTAGGAAAAGAGTTGGAAAAACATTATGTGGGCTAGCAATGTAGTGGAGAGGTTATGTATACACAATCATGACCTCCATGTTCCAAGGGGGGCATTAATTTTAAGACAACACAAAACAATTTAAATTAATATTGGGAAGTAAACATTATGAGGTTATATCATTAATAGTGAGTGGATAAAAATATGTTCTGCACTCACTATTAACACAAAACAAGTTGGTTTCCAATGTCCTTCATCTTTTTTCAAAATTGTCCCTTTCATTGAATATTCTAATAATAAATTCCATTCTGTCTACCTTCCAAATCAAGATATTGTAATTGATGAATCATTATGGTTATGGAGGGGCAAACAATTCCCTCTACTTAAAACTGCCAAATTTTATTTTAAAACTTATGAATTGTGTGAATCTAGAACTGGGTATGTGGTCTCGAGGTAGCGTGCTGCCTTGTCACACAGCTGACCAAGATTCGATTCCCGTCGGGAGAGGCTTCTTGGGTGAGTTTTTTTGGGGGGTTTTCCTGACCTGTATGACATGTCAGGAAGCTTTAGGGCCCCAACGGTACCCGAAAATCATCCGGCCATTATCATTCGCAATGGGAAGCTACCACACCTATAATTCCCTAGTAAAGCTACAAAGCATAGAATGAAAATGCTATGATTGCAGTGAAAGACCTGCCCTTGGGCAGAACACTATAGAATAGAATAGAATGGTCATTAATTGTTTACATTCTATTAATCACAATTTGATATATATTAAAATAAGTTACAGGGAGAGTTGAGTTTAAAAATACTACCCCACAGGGGTACTGCATGGACTTTTAACCCTTAAATTGGCAAAACACAAATTTCTCCTGTTAGTTATTTGAATGTGGCGGACCGCAGTGAAAACGGAATCTTGTGCAACTGTTGTTATTAGGTATATTGTATAATTAGACACACATTTAAGTGTTATTTTTTTGTTCGTTTTCTTCTCATTTACTAAGAATATTAAATTAATTGAACCTACTGATGTATCCAAAAGGATACATTACGAATTTAAGGGTTAAATGACCGCACAGAAGGGAGGAAACCAGTCTCGTATAAGTATGGCAAACCACGCTGAGGGGTTAAACAAGATGGCAAACTATCTTCTTGGAAAAAGATCAACACTGGAGTAAGACAGGGATGTGGACTTTCACCGGTGCTTTTCATTATATATATGAATAGAATAATAAACGAGTGGAGGAAAACACAATGGGGATATATACCCATCAATAGGAACCTCAAACTTGATGCTATTCTTTTTGCAGACGATTTAGCACTTCTGGCACTTTCCGAAAATGATTTGCAACGATCAATTTATAATTTACAAAAAATAGGTGCCAAATTTAATATGGAAATATCAATTAACAAAACTAAAATTATGGCATTTCATGGGAAGGACCCCATACAAAGTAAAATCTGTCTCCAGAATAAAATTTTAGAGAGACCTAATCAATTTAAATATCTTGGATGTTATCTCTCTATCTGGGATGAAAAGGATATCCCTGAAAAAATTACTAGTTATAATAAAAGTTTGGGAATTATTAATCAAGTTATGAAACCATCCCTTGTACAAAAAACACCAGATTACATTTATATAACACTTTGGCTAGACCAGTGTCGACCTATGGTAGTGAAGCATGGACACTAAAAAGACAACATGAAAGCAGAATAACGGCTTGTGAAATGAGATTCATGCACAGTACAATGGGTTACAGCAGATGGGATCGGAAAAGGAACACCGATGTCTTAAAAGAATTGAAGACTATGCCAATTTTGGAATATATTAAATAATACCAACTTTTGGAAACACCATCTTGAAAGAATGAGTTCAAATCGGATCCCCAAAGCTGTTTATAATTATATACCAAGAGGACGAAGATCTCTGGGCCGTCCTATGAAATGCTGGAGGGAAAATTTTCTATAGGATTGTAACAGGCCGTGGCCTAATACTTGGAAGGAAGAAGAAAAAGAAGGTATATTTATGCATGTTTTTAGTCTGAAAATAGTTCATAAAAATTAATTGTAAATGTAGATTGAAATAATCTGAAAGCCGCAATATTAACATTATGGACTGTGCAAAGATAACCATGAATTGTGGGGTAGAGCAGGATTGCAAATTGAAGAGAATACAAGGTTACTGGAAAAATTTAACTTTACCACATAAAACTTTCAAAATTTGGCAATTTGCCATTTTCCTTGAAGGTAAGTTATTCCTGCGGTTACTGATGTCTGGAATTTAGGTTAAGTTTAGGTTTAATGAATCTTCTAGTGCTTCGTTATCATTTATTACTATAGTCCGTTGGCTCAGTTAAGAGAATCTTCCCGCGCAAATATTTAAGGGATTAGGTCTGTCTACTTGAAAGCCAGCATCAGGTTAAGGAAGGGTCGGAAATTCTTTCTTTCGAAGTTATTGTACACTTTTGTATTGCATTTAGTGGTGAGTTGACGTATGAATTGTGCTAAGTGAAGTTTTTTTTTTCAACGATGAGTGAAATTATAATAGCAGCGTTATTTTTTCTGTGTATTATTATGACTGTGTGTTTGATAGGAGGTATAGGTAAACCAATTCATTCGGATAGTAAGGAGCTCGTGTGTCGCGTTCAGAATTTTTTTGAAAGTGAATTTGAAAATGCCAAAACTGGCAAATCTTTATTATCAGTCAGTCAGATGTGGGACAGAATGAGTAGTGCAACTGGCTTATCAAAGGCTACTATAGAGAGAATTCTGAAAGAAAAGCGGGAGACAAATGAACTTAAAAGTCCGAGTAAGAAACGTCCTCGTGAGTGTAAGAAAACAAATGTAGATGGTTTTGATCGTGATGCTATAAGAAGATTAGTCCTAAGCTTATATAATGAGAGCTATATCCCAAGTCTTAATGACATTCTCAGAGCATGCAAGGCAAAAATAAAAGGTGACTTGACTTGATGGGCAGTATGGAAAATTATAAAAAAGATAGGATTTCAATTCAAGAAAAATGACAATAATACTAGATCGTATTTACTTGAACATTCTGACATAATTTCAAAGAGAAACCAATATTTATATACAGTAAAATACATTCGTACTTCAGGAAAAAATATTATATATCTTGACGAGACTTGGATTAATGCTCATATGACACGTGATAAAATGTGGGTAATAGATAATGACACCACTCCAGTTCCACTTGGTAAAGGTCCCGTCTTATTGTTGTCCATGCTGGTAGCGAGAGCGGTTTTGTTAATAATGGTTTATTAATATTTCAGTCAAAGTCAACTAAAGACTACCACGAAGAAATGGACAGTGATAGATTTTTATCATGGTTTAAAGACCAGCTACTTCCCAATTTTCCACCAAATTCATGCATCGTAATGGACAATGCCACTTATCATTCCCGCAAACTTAACAGGGCACCCACATCAAACTCCAAGAAATGTGAAATGCAGGAATGGTTATGGGTGAAAAAAATACCATTTGATGAGCACAAGGTCAAGGCAACCTTATATAATATAATAAAATTGCAAAAAGCCCTACTTTAAAACATACGAAATAGATAAACTAGCAGAGACAATAGGTCATGTTGTTCGCTTACCTCCATATGACTGCGAATTTAATCCGATAGAATTGGTTTGGGCCCAAGTGAAAGATTATGTTCGAAAATACGAAATTTTGTATGAGTCACGTAAAAACTGTTTTTCAAAAAGCCATTAATTCGGTGAATGTGCAAAACTGGAGAGAAGCTTGCCATCATGCATATAAAAGGGAAGAATTTTATTGGGAACGCAATCAGCTGATAGATTTATTATCAACCTGGAGGATGACAGCAGTGACTTGGAGTCCGAATTGGAAAGAGAAAGTAACGATGTTGCTGTTGAATTTTTAGACAGATTTCTTATTCTCCTTAATATGATATGGGAAGGACAAGAACCACCACAAAGCTGGAACAAATCCATTGTAATACCAATCTTCAAAAAAAAGGAAGTCACCAAATCCAAGATAATTATTGTGGAATTAGCTTGTTGAACTCTGGATATAAAATTTATGCTAATATAGTTAAGAATAAATTGAAAAAAAATTATGAAAATATAATTGGAGAAGAGCAGAATGGATTCAGAAAGGGTAGATCTTGTACAGATGGATTCTTCACTCTAAAACTACTATTAGAAAAGCACAAGGAATTCAATATAGAAACTCATATCGCCTTTGTTGACTTCATAAAGGACTTAAAAGACATAAAAAATCCTTCATAAAGGACTTAAAGAACATTAAAGACTTCATACTGTACATACAAACCTGTAAGTACAGTAATAATTTATACATTTTTCTTGGAGTTGATATTATAGTATAATATAATTCAAGTGCACGGACGGGTCATTTCTCTCGTAGAAGCTGTATGTTAACATATTTTAGACATTTCGACTAGTTGCTCCCACTCTCCGACTGGCCATGCAGCAACCGTTTGAAAATATACACGGGAAGATTCTCTTAACTGAGCAAACAGACTATAATCATATAATCGGGGTAAGGTAACTCCACTTTCCAGGCATCTTAACCTTAGAAGTGTGTTACAATTCTGCTCAGCCAAGAGAGAATGCCAGAAATGTCATTGGACAACACTTCAATTTAGAATATCCAAAATGGATTTTAATAAGCTGAAAGTTTGATTTACTTATTTTAGAAATTCACACTATGAGGTATATTCACTTAGGTAAATTTTTTCACTCACCTCATATTTTTCTGAAAAAATATGAGATGAGAAATACGGTGGACACCAGTTAATTCGACATTCGATAATTTGAATAATTGGTTAATTCGAATATAAGTACAATCCCCTTGAGACTCCTATTTAAAATAATGTTAAAAATCCATGTTTAATTTGACGTTTTGAAGCCAACATTTGGATAATTCAAAGCCACAATTAAATTTATTGATAATGAAAAAAGTCATCTGAATTCTATAAAAGTTGAAATGTGGTTGAAAAATTCCAAGAATTCATCTAGTGCCCGCATTCCTAATTGCTTATCGTTAAAAGTCCCATTAGATAGCAGGCATATTGTCCAGTGCTTTGTGTCATCGGGTACAGTACATAGACACCTGCCCCTCACTCATAGCCCAAAAACTGAGAATAATGCATGTACCCTCCCTTACTTTTACAAATACATGTACACAGTACAGTTAAAAACTTCAGTCAGTAAGAATGCATTAAGTGACTCGAATGTCGAAACACAGAGTGTACATCAGTTTAACATTAGCAAAAAAAAAGTTGAAGTGCTCAGGGAAGTAGAAAAAGGAACAAAGAAGAAGTGTGATATTGCTAAGGAATATGGAATACTGCCGAACACTTTATCCACCTACATAAAGAATAAAGGTAAAATAATGAAGAGTTGGAACCTACAAAGTGGTGGAAGTAGGAAACGCATAAGAGGAGGTGAATTTTCTAAAGTTGATAAGTCTGTGTTCAAATGATTCAAACAATTGCATGATCGTAACATACCATTGAGTGGCCCATTAGTGTGCCAAAGCCGAAGAATTTTCAGAAAAGTTGGGCGTTAAAAATTTTGAAGCAAGTGGAGGTTGGTCATTGGTTTTCAGAAAATAAATGGCGTTTCATTTAAAAACATGTGTGGTGAGAGTGCTGCTTATTTTATGATAAAATATGGAAATTAAAAAGGTGAGTTAAAGAGCAGGTTAATTGCAGTATTTACATGAAATAAATTTATTTCAGGGTACAGTACTATGAAAAATAAAGTGTCTTTTGATGTTTTTATTATTAATTTACACTTCTCACTGAAGGATAAATTATATTTGAAGAAAAAAAATCTTTGCCTAGACCGAGACTCGAACCTGGGACCTTTGGCCTGGAAAGCCAAAGGTCCCAGGTTCAAGTCTCGGTCTAGGCAAAGATTTTCCTCTTAAAATATAAAGTGTTTTTCGTTAATTTGAAGTTTCGATAATTCAAATTTTTAAAAATTCCCCCTCGAGTTCGAATTAAAAAATGTCCACTGTATATGAGGTGAGTGATGAAATTTACCTAAATAAAAGTTTGATGTTTTTATTGTATAATAAAAACATCGGCAGAAGCTCTACTGCCTTTATTAAGTAATGTTAAAATCCCCATCGTGGTTCATAGCTTTTAGCACTCTCAGGAATTTAAATGTATAAGAGAAAAATTTGCAATTATATTGGAGGCCTAGGATAGCTCAGATGGCTGCATTAACATATAAAGCTAAAGATCCAGTGTTCATATCCCAGTCTAGGCATATATTTTTCTATGTTTTTTATTATTCATTTCATACATCTCAATGAATATTTTTCTCTTCAAATATAAATGTTTGACATTTATCTATCTGCCATGCCACAGATTTTAATTATTTTGATAATAAATTATGTTTCAGAAAAGAGAGATAGCTATAGTGAAGAATATCCCAGAAGTAAATAATCTATTATGGAGGATCAAACATCTGATTAAGGTAACCCCCATCACTACCCCAGATGGATTGCCAGAAGAAGGGGATTATAATGGAACTTGGTTAACAGAACATGGTGAGTTTCGTGTCTCTCCTCGGCTCAGAGTGGATCCCAAACGGATTGAAGCTACAGAACAATTTTATGAAGACAAAGCCAAATTTGATACAGAAACTTTAAAAAAATATTTGAGGTAAAATGGTTGGGTGCATGGAAATAACTATTCAATTGTATATAACATGTATTTTAACAAAATAAAATAGTATTGAATGAACTACTTAGGATTTCCTTCTTGAACTGTTGATATGTGTGTGTGTATATATATATATATATATAGTGCACCGCTGTGGCCTCGAGGTAGTGCGTGTTGCCTTGTCACTCAGCGGGCCTGGGTTCGATTCCTGGTCAGGACAGGCTCCTGGGTGAGGTTTTATTCAGGGTTTTTCCTTGCCTTTAAGTCAAATGTCAGGAAGCTTAGGGCCCAACAGTCCCTGGAAATCATCCGGCCATCATCATCATCCTTCACCAGTGTGGAAAGCAACGGGAAGCTACCACATCTATAATTCCCTAGTAAAGCTGCAAAGCATAGCATGAAAATGCTATGATTGCAGTGAAAGACCTGTCCTTGGGAGAATTACTATGGATGGATGGATATATACATGTTATGTGTCAACATATGGCCTGGCATGATTTCTAATTACTTGATTGTGCCTCTTCACATCCAACATCAAATGTGGTTCCAGCATGATACAGTACCTGCTCACTTCGAATTGTATGTTAGAGATCATCTCAATAACGTGTTTTCTCAACGTTGGACTGGTCGTGGTGCAGATACTGCTTGTCCTGCGCATTTTCCAGATTTTGCTCTCCTAGATTTTTTCCTGTGGGGAAACCTCAAGAGCCTTGTGTACGAAACACAGTCAACACAGACGAGGAATTAGTGGCGAGAATATTATCTGCCTGTGATGTCATTTGAGACACACCAGTAATTTTTGAAAGGGTAAGAAAATGTTTTAATCTTAGATGCAACCTATGCACTGAATGTGGAGGACATCAATTTAAACAATTCCTGTGACCTTTTCTGTAAGCAAGAATGAACAAGTAATTTAATAATGTACAGTACTGTACACATCATTCGTGTTTTTCTTTTGGGTTACCATTTTCTTGTACAATATAGTATTTTGTGCTTACATTTAAAAAAGCTGGTCACCCATGAAAAAAGTTTTGTGAAATAGTATTCTATACAAATCGTACATTATTATTAGTGAAATACCCCAGTAATCAAATTTTAAAGCTTGAAAGTTTTCAGTAGTGTACTGGCTGTTACCTAATTTTGATCTGTAGCATGCAAGTTTCAACTCGTAGACCATGACTTCCTTATCTCAAATTGTTTGTATAGCACCCATCTTCAATACCTCAAAGTTTTATTTTTAAAGAGAAAAATTATACGCTCAGACCGGGACTTGAACCCGGTCTGAGCGTATAATTTTTCTCTTTAAATATGATTTATCCATCATTGAGATGTATGAAATTAATAATAAAAACACCTCAAAGTTTGTTCGTCAAATTCTGTAACATCCTGTATATATGAATATTGTATAGTATGATTATGGAGACCTTATGTCCACCTGGCCATGAACCTATGGGTTTGATAATGCTAGTGAGTTAGTTAATATAGTATGATTATAAACTCAGGGTATTCTGTGTGAGATGCCAGTCTATGAATTTTGCAACAGACCAGTGGTTACTAACTACATAGATACTTATCAGTTATCAGATAACATTTGTGCTAGTGACATGTTTGCCAATATGTTTATTCAGGTTTTTGCTATAGTCATTTGGCAACATGTTTATTTGATTAGATTTAGGTTGTTTAGTTTAGGTACATTAGGTTATGAGGTTGACTGGTTATGAGAAGAGGTATGAAACATTTTAATTTGTCTTACATTAGGTTAGATTAGATAGGTACTAAGCGACCTTAATTTTTTTTTTTTGTTAGCTGTGCTTTTTATAAGTTAATTTTTCTGTTTTAGCAATGACTAATAGATATCTTCTATTGTTAATACGGCATATTTTAGGTTAATGAATGAGTCAATTATCTTACCTCATAATTCATGTTCTTTTTTTAAAAACGGGAACTGCAATTTTCAAGAGGCATCCCTCTCATCCTCAGCTGATATCATGACTACCAGATTTTCGTTTGAATCTTGATCTATAACTTTGCCATCTGGTGTTCTTTTGATGAACCTTGAGATCAAGACCTGTTCACCGGAAATTTCAGAATTCATGGATCTACATTGGTTCTTCTGAATATATATCTTTTCCCAAACTTTCACTTCCAAAGGTTTTTCCAAATGTTTTAAAAGTATAAACCTCTTTTTCAATTTCATGACTCTTCAGCAAACTATGAGTTGCAATAACTGATTTTTCAATTTCACCATTTTTAATATTTCTAGTGCTGCTTTGTGGGAGTGTCCAAGTACTTTTTTTTTTCTATGTATACTTTATTGCAGTCTTTACAACTAATTTGATAAATTCCAGATTTTTTACTAACTAACGTGTTCATTTTCTTATTGGTTATTAATAGATTACCAAGCTAAATCTATCGGTGCCAGTGTAATATTGAATTCCTTGAAAATGTTTTTGTGTGTTTCAGAATGATAAATAATTTTCTTGAATTGTTTTCCTTTCTTTGAATCAGATTGCAGGGTGGTGTATTCTTTTAATCCTTTTTTTTTTATTGTCTGAATTTCTTTAATCTATTTACAGTAAAACTTGCTCAAACCAGAATCGCATGGGACCAATTTTTTTTCCACATTGGACAAAATTCCACATTATAAAAAAACTAAAACTTATTAATAATCTTAGATTATAGAGTACCGTATATGTCTTTTTATGTACCTTAGATTAATTGTAGTTTCTCTGCCGTTGAAAAGTGAAGTTTAGTATGTATGAGCGACTTCGATGGTAACGCGTGAAAAACAGTCCCATTTTGTCAGCATTAAAAATGTTTCTTAGGCACGTATCATGAAATTCAAGTATGTAGTTTCGGTTTTCGCTCACTAACTACACTTTCTTCCACATTCTTTGATTTCCCGCAAATTTAATTCCACACTACATTGTGTCTTTTAAAACTGTCCAGCCAACCTGAAGATTCCTTGAAATTGTTATTCCCTTAGGGATTTAACAAGAGCTAGAACTTGACTTTGGAGCATCGGTCTGGAAATGTTTGGAGATTTATCTTCAGTCAATATCTGGTCTTGAGAATGACAGCTTGGCTGTAGAAACTTGTTGACCATTTTAAAACATTAATTGGTGAAATGGGCATATTGACTACATATATATTTTAATCTTCAATCACTTTCACTTAATGAGAATGATACATAAGTTTCAGCCATCTTTATTCCGTAATTCAGAACATTACCTGTGAAAGATCGGTCTCAGAATTTAACTAATTTAAGATTTTTACAGCGCAATTGTTATTTGCAAGGCAGGTATCTGTGTTTCGCATAACAGGTGTGTAATGAGGCCGAATCTATACAGTAAAAGCTCCTTATTCGCGGGAGATATGTTCCACAAATATGCCGTGAATATGAAATAGTAATTTGTATGAGTATATAGGGGATACATTCCAAGGTTACAAAATAAAATAAAAATTATCAAAATAAAATTAATTAATGAGAGATTTTGAACAGTTTCCATTAATTATTACTGTCAGGTTTAGACAAGGGCTTAAAGAACTTAGTCATTTTTTCCTGTTTTGCCGTTTTTAAAAGGTCTTTCAATTAAGATTGCTATTCAGCTGTGAATTCTGCAATACAGGGTGGACCGCTCGAATGGACCTAATTTCAATTGCTTGTTACTGGCAAACGGTTGAAGATAGAAACTTAAAACAACGTTCATATTACAGAAAAACTCACCAAGTTTTGATATCCAGATCACCACATCTCTATATGAGCCCCAGCAGTCACTGTGACGATATCAAAGCGATGAACAATTTCTTGCCAAGTACGTTGGAGTATGTCTTCTGGAATGTTCTCAATAGCCTCTATGATGCGCTCACGAAGATCACGAAGGTCTTTGACTGGGGTGGTGTAAACTTTATCTTTGACATAGCCCCAGAGAAAGAAATCCAGTGGTGTTAAATCGGGAGATCTCGGGGGCCACGCGATTGGTCCTTCCCTACCAATCCAACGGCCAGGGAAAATGTTGTCCAAAGTCGTACGAACTTCATTGGACCAGTGGGGAGGAGCACCATCTTGCTGGAAAACGATGTTAGGCTGCAGTTGTTCAATTTGTGGAAAGAAGAACTGCTCCAGCATGTCAAGATATGTGGTACCACGAACAGTTTTCTTGGCGAAGAAAAAAAAACGGTCCAATGACCTTATTATGTGACAAACTGCACCAAACATTCATCTTCGGACTATCACGAACATGCTCTTGAATAGCGTGAGGATTCTCCGATCCCCCAGATCCGCACATTATGCCGGTTTACCTTGCCTGACAAATGGAAAGTGGCTTCGTCCGAGAAGAAAATCTTGGTCATGAAGTCAGGATCAGCGCCGAGACGGTCCAGCATCGTATTGGCGAATTCCACTCGTTTCGGCATGTCATTCGGCTCCAGACGTTGCACTAACTGCACTTTATATGCGTGCAGTTTGAGGCGTTTGTGGACAATCCATTGTAATGTCGATTTTGGTATTTGAAGTTCCCGCGAAGCTCTTCTTAATGACTTCCGGGGGCTTCGCTCAAATGCGGCTTGAACATTTGCTACCATTTCATCGGATGCTCTGCGACCACCACCATGCTTCTTCAACACAGATCCTGTAGCTAATAATGTATCACGCCACTTCTTTATGCTTCTAGCAGTTGGAGCATCACGGTTAAACACACGCCGGAACTCCCTTTGAACTCTAATGATTGATTTAAATTCCGCATACCACAAAACAGCTTGCGCTTTCATCTGCGGAGTCGCCATTTTCACAAACAATTAAATCTAAGAACGAGAAACGTATCTTTGTGCCATCTACCGACAGGATTCGAAACTTGGTGAGTTTTTCTGTACTATGAACGTTGTTTTAAGTTTCTATCTTCAACCGTTTGCCAGTAACAAGCAATTGAAATTAGGTCCATTCGAGCGGTCCACCCTGTATAATTCCTTATTTTGTCTTTGGATTTCTTGATTCATTAACATTGAAACATCGTAATATAGGCGCAAACGATTCGCCAATTCGTATAAACGTCAAGCATTTTTATTTTTACTTCAAGCGGCATCACTAATTTTTTTTCTCTTCGGTACTAATTATTTTCCTTACATTTTACTCGACATTATAAATTGGGAACAAAGCACAAGAGACATGTATTATTCAATCAAAATTATTGCAATGAACAAGTTGAAACAATAATATACCGATCATGGCGATGGAGACATTTATCAAAGTACAGCCTTTGAAGTAATTGTTTACGTACAGGTAATTTTCAAGTCCCAGAATGAAGCCACTGCGCATGACCAGAGGTCAGTTGTTTGGTTCACAAGTATACAACTATTTGAGAAACTAAAATCCGTTCTATTTCGTTGTGTGTTGTGCAATGGAAAATAATTTTGCATATATAAGTAGTGCGGTAAATGCTGTAAATAAAATAAAGCAAAACAAAGAAAATTAATTGAGATAAGGATGAGAGAGAAAAAAAAGCATGACAGCATGATCGATCATGTGACCTCCTGCATGGGAAATAGAAGCTCCCTCCACTAGACCACAACTATTCACTGCTAGAAACTGTCTGTATGAAGCGATGCAATACTTGTCTTAATTTAAATTAATCAGACACATTTTACATTAGTAGTGGAAATAAATAATCTTATTATGTTTGAAGAGAAAAATTTTCGCCTAGACCGGGACTCGAACCCGGGACCCTTGGCTTTCCGGGCCAAGTGCTCTACCAACTGAGCTACCGAGGCGAGTTACGATCTAGACGCAAATTTTTCTCTTATATACGTTGTAATTCCCTATCGCCAAATGCTTTTGAAACCATTGTTTCTATCTTTGCAAATGGCGGCTTCTTAGTTAAGAAGACATTTATTGGAAATTTAACATTACTTTAAAAGCCAGTAAGGCCTCTAATGATGTTTTTATTATTAATTTAACATTTCTCAATGAAAGATAAATTAAATTTGGCTTTTAAAGTAATGTTAAATTTCCAATAAATGTCTTCTTAACTAAGAAGCCGCCATTTGCAAAGATAGAAACAATGGTTTCAAAAGCATTTGGCGATAGGGAATTACAACATATATAAGAGAAAAATTTGCATCTAGATCGTAACTCGCCTCGGTAGCTCAGTTGGTAGAGCACTTGGCCCGGAAAGCCAAGGGTCCCGGGTTCGAGTCCCGGTCTAGGCGAAAATTTTTCTCTTCAAATTTAATTTATCTTTCATTGAGAAATGTTAAATTAATAATAAAAACATCATTAGAGGCCTTACTGGCTTTTAAAGTAATGTTAAATTTCCAATAAATGTCTTCTTAACTAAGAAGCCGCCATTTGCAAAGATAGAAACAATGGTTTCAAAAGCATTTGGCGATAGGGAATTACAACGTATATAAGAGAAAAATTTGCGTCTAGATCGTAACTCGCCTCGGTAGCTCAGTTGGTAGAGCACTTGGCCCGGAAAGCCAAGGGTCCCGGGTTCGAGTCCCGGTCTAGGCGAAAATTTTTCTCTTCAAATTTAATTTATCTTTCATTGAGAAATGTTAAATTAATAATAAAAAACATCATTAGAGGCCTTACTGGCTTTTAAAGTAATGTTAAATTTCCAATAAATGTCTTCTTAACTAAGAAGCCGCCATTTGCAAAGATAGAAACAATGGTTTCAAAAGCATTTGGCGATAGGGAATTACAACGTATATAAGAGAAAAATTTGCGTCTAGATCGTAACTCGCCTCGGTAGCTCAGTTGGTTAGAGCACTTGGCCCGGAAAGCCAAGGGTCCCGGGTTCGAGTCCCGGTCTAGGCGAAAATTTTTCTCTTCAAATTTAATTTATCTTTCATTGAGAAATGTTAAATTAATAATAAAAACATCATTAGATGCCTTACTGGCTTTTAAAGTAATGTTAAATTTCCAATAAATGTCTTCTTAACTAAGAAGCCGCCATTTGCAAAGATAGAAACAATGGTTTCAAAAGCATTTGGCGATGGGGAATTACAACGTATATAAGAGAAAAATTTGCGTCTAGATCGTAACTCGCCTCGGTAGCTCAGTTGGTAGAGCACTTGGCCCGGAAAGCCAAGGGTCCCGGGTTCGAGTCCCGGTCTAGGCGAAAATTTTTCTCTTCAAATTTAATTTATCTTTCATTGAGAAATGTTAAATTAATAATAAAAAACATCATTAGAGGCCTTACTGGCTTTTAAAGTAATGTTAAATTTCCAATAAATGTCTTCTTAACTAAGAAGCCGCCATTTGCAAAGATAGAAACAATGGTTTCAAAAGCATTTGGCGATAGGGAATTACAACGTATATAAGAGAAAAATTTGCGTCTAGATCGTAACTCGCCTCGGTAGCTCAGTTGGTAGAGCACTTGGCCCGGAAAGCCAAGGGTCCTGGGTTCGAGTCCCGGTCTAGGCGAAAATTTTTTTCTTCAAATTTAATTTATCTTTCATTGAGAAATGTTAAATTAATAATAAAAACATCATTAGAGGCCTTACTGGCTTTTAAAGTAATGTTAAATTTCCAATAAATGTCTTCTTAACTAAGAAGCCGCCATTTGCAAAGATAGAAACAATGGTTTCAAAAGCATTTGGCGATAGGGAATTACAACGTATATAAGAGAAAAATTTGCGTCTAGATCGTAACTTGCCTCGGTAGCTCAGTTGGTAGAGCACTTGGCCCGGAAAGCCAAGGGTCCCGGGTTCGAGTCCCGGTCTAGGCGAAAATTTTTCTCTTCAAATTTAATTTATCTTTCATTGAGAAATGTTAAATTAATAATAAAAACATCATTAGAGGCCTTACTGGCTTTTAAAGTAATGTTAAATTTCCAATAAATGTCTTCTTAACTAAGAAGCCGCCATTTGCAAAGATAGAAACAATGGTTTCAAAAGCATTTGGCGATAGGGAATTACAACGTATATAAGAGAAAAATTTGCGTCTAGATCGTAACTCGCCTCGGTAGCTCAGTTGGTAGAGCACTTGGCCCGGAAAGCCAAGGGTCCCGGTCTAGGCGAAAATTTTTCTCTTCAAATTTAATTTATCTTTCATTGAGAAATGTTAAATTAATAATAAAACATTAAAAAATCTTATTATGCCTTATGTTTTTTAAATAAAGTAATGAGATTTTTACAATTGTTATTCATTATATATATATATATATATATATATATATATATATGAGCTGTTTCCTTTAATTAATTAATTTCCCATATATACAAATTTATTTATATAACATGGCCTGGAAACATGTAGGCATTATTAAAAAATAATGACATTAAAATAATCCTTGACCAGGGTCGAACCTGGGCCTGTGTCGTCGCAAGGAAGCATCTTACCGACTGCTCTACTGAAGCAAACGATACAAATACTGCATCAGAAGTAAGCGCTAATTTACTATTGATTGGTTTAAGAGACCATTACTTGCTTTCAGTCATCTGATGACTTTCTTAACTTAGAAATTCAATTAATAAATTTATTTGTTGAAATTCTTTCAATAACAATTGGTATAAATCTATGATTGACCCCGGATTTGACCTCATAGGAGACAGTATATGTAACAACTTACTAGTGTGAATCGCTCTTCAAAACTTTTAACTTTCCACCTTCAAGAGTTGTGCCATAATTTTTTTCAAAGGCTGTAAATGTCGGCGTGTGAAATACAACAGCTTTTAACAATGAACTTTAGGGTCAGTGACAATTAGGTTTGTTTTGTTTTGATATTTATTTGTCCATTTGGTTTGAATCACTATTTGTAAAAGCCGTCTTGGCACCTGCCTTCAATAAAAAAAACTGCTGATGGTTAATAAATATATATACTTTTCCGCTTTATAAATTTTTTTCCTGAATTGTGTAGAAATATCCTTCCGTTTCTGCATTGGATAGATTCCGTTTTATGCAAAATAAATACGCGTAAAATTACTATTATTTCGCTGGGACCAATAAATTTGTTCACGTTGGACAGATTTCTGCATTATTCACATTCTGGATTAAACAAGTTTTACTGTATAATTATTTCCGTTCCAAAACCATTTAAATTGAGAGGGATGCCTCTTGAAAACTACAGTTCATTTTTAAAAAAAACATGAGGTAAGATAAGAATTAATATAATAAATTTGGAAATTTTTAAGAATTGACTCATTCATTAATTGAAGAACTTCATATGTGTTGTTGTTGTTGTTTTCAAATGCTGGGCCTTGGCACCAAAGCCATTAGTGTTCTTGCTCTCCAATATTTCTCTATGGTGGATCCAACAGGTAATACTTCACAGATTTGTAGGTGTTCTTCATTCATTTCTTCGTCTTTATTGCATAGAGGACAATTTGGATTCGTGTAGATTCCTATTTTATGCTGAACATTTATGCAGAACTTCATATGTTATTTCCCATAATTAACATATGAATAGAGCGAGGAATTTTTATGAAATTTCATGTTTTAAACTGTTAGAGAGTACTGAGACTTCACTGAGTATCTTCACATGATATGTAGAATCAAATAAGACCAATTTTTTTTTTTCATATTTCATATTTTCGTGAAAATTTCATACTCCTTCATATTTTTCATCTTTCAAAATCTGTTTTTTTTTTTTTTGCAATGAAAGTTCTAGGAATTCATTAAAATATTTTTGAAATTAATGTATTTTTGTAATTTTTGACAGTGTAATGTGGTAGACAAGTGAAAATTCTTCAGTATCCCTTCTGAACAAGATATATTTTATAAAAGCAAATAATTGGATGAGGAGTCACAGAGTGACCGTGTTAGTTGGAGGTTTTTGTCCTAAATTCGATCCATAGAACAAGAACATGAGCCTAGATGAATAAGTAGATGAACAATGTTGGAATATTCTGTAATCAGGTAGCTGTCAGTTAGTTCTTCCTACCTGAGAGCAGCCTTTACTTTGTGAACAGATTACAGCATTTAAATGTAGGAAAGACTGCTGCTGCTAAACTTGAAGCAGTGATGGTGAAATTAGTAAAGTTCATGTAGGTATGGACATCATTTTTCTCACTTACATTAAACTGTCCTGTCAAATATAGCATGATACAAGTATTCTGCCATAACATTGTGTGATGTTGAGCATAATTTTTCATCCAGAAAACAATTCTGATAGACAGGCCTTATAGTTTACTATCAGAAAATATAAAAAAAACTTCTGTGTATTATGAACAGAATTCACAATTGGATTCTTCAAAACACAAATAGACCAAGACTAGACACTACGTTATACTCATATCGTGAATAATAAAAAAAAACTAACATTAAAATAAATCTAACTACATTTCACCATGTTTGTAGTTCAATATTAAATATAACTGTAATTGCAAAGAGAGTTCTGAAACAATCTCTAGAATCAATTATGGACTAATAACTTTTAACATCTTGTTTCTCCAAATATGACATACTGGAATGGTCTACTTGTGTTCTGAATCTTCCAATTATAAAATTTTTTGTACCTTATATAACTGTAGTTGAGGACAACTGTGTAATATAAGGTACAAACATTTTTATAATTGAAATAATTTTAACCTCAACAGTGTTCAAACATGATTATTAGAAGTATAGACAATTTACTGTTATTGTTACATTTGCATCTACATGTATTTAATATCTTTATGTAATGTAAAATAGCAATAATCCAAACTGTACCTGCTCTAAACTTTGTTAGTGCTATATTTCATGGAAATCTGTTTGTTATGGTTGTTATGGTTTTATTTCTTGTACATGTTTGGATTTCATAATTAAATATCATTCAATACATTAATTAATTGTATTATACATAACGTCTCAATTTTGATTTATTAAGATAAAGTAATTCCACTACAGTCTTGGGAGGCCTTTGGTGTAGTGGCATGTTGAAGCTCCCATCTTTCTAGACAATAGGCAAGAGATGTCCGCCGGGTTGTCAGATCTGCCTGGATGGCCGCATTTGTGCCCAGAATATACATCTAATACTCATTTCTGTTAGGATCTGAGTCGACCTCAGGGCCACAATGCCTTCAGAAGGTCTGGTCCAGCCAATTGACCATATCGAGACTGAAACCCACAACTTTCCTGTTTGTACCACGTTTCCTTGTACAATTACGCTATGATGTGAACCATTAAAATTGTTTCAGATCATGAATATGATATTTTATATTGGGTCAGAATTAATGAAAAAGCTAATTAAAATCAAAATACAGTGAACATCTTGATTTCTTGAGCTATAAATAAGTTGTGTTTGTCTCATTTATGTGCTGGTATGTGCACTTATAAGTTATAGTGGATCTGTGTATATAAATATATGTAAAAAGTTTAGGAAATAGTAGCTTCATAATTTTTATATTTTTCATATTTTGTCTTTACAATTTCATATTTTTGTATAATTTTCTTCATATAATTCCTTGCTATACTTATGAAAATTTTAGGTTATTTCTGCCTGAAATTCTCATTAAATTTTCTAGCATTTTTTTTCGGAAAAAAAAAAGCATACACTGTCCACTGCTGTGATCTCGAGGTAGCGTGCTGCTTGTCACACAGCAGGCCTGGGTTCAATCCCCGGTCGGGACAAGCTTCTTGGGTGAGGTTTTTTCTGGGGTTTTCCCTCACCTAAGACAAATATCAGGAAGCTTAGGGCTCAACGGTCCCTGAAAAATCATCTGGACATCATTATCATCACCATTCTTCACCGGTGTGAAAAGCTACGGGAAGCTACCACACCTATAATCCCTTAGTAAATCTGTAAAGCATAGCATGGAAATGCTATGATTGCAGTGAAAGACCTGCCCTCAGGTAGAATTACTATGGATGGATATATATATATATATATATATATATATATATAATCATCTGCATGGTTTATGCCTGTTGTTCTGTTCCGATATCAGGAAGTTCAGTATAATGAGATCTCCTGCACAGGGATATGTGTGAAGACTGCAGTGGTTTTTGAGGTGACTAGAGACCATGTGTTCTAAATACTGTTAAAGAACTCTCTTTGTAGGGGTTTGTACACAGAGGAGCTATGTCGAAAGCTCTAACGAAGCAGCCCTTTTATTGGCCTTACCTGCATAGCACTTGTAATGCTAGAGGTAAATCCAAAAAATTTGTCTGCATTGCAGTAATGGAGTATTGTCCAGACACATCTCTTTTATCCCCTCCTCTCCCTGACAGTGTCAATCATAATCTCACTTCTGGAGTTACACTTGCTCACGTCCCCACCTACAGTATTCCCCTACCCTTCAGCTGACCTTAAACATCACTAAACCAAGTCCATTTGGGCATATTGTGGACAAATTGACTATACCTCTACCAGGAGATATTTTTACTTCTACTGGGAATCATCAAGAAGAGAGCTGAATTTATACATATATATATATACATATCCATCCATCCATCTATAGTAATTCTGCCCGAATGCAGGTCCTTCACTGCAATCACAGCATTTTCATGCTATGCTTGCAGCTTTACTAGGGAATTGTGTAGGTGTGGTAGCTTCCCGTTGCTTTCCACACCGGTGAAGGATGATGATGATAATGATAAGTATGATGGCCATATGATTTCGGGGACCGTTTGGGCCTTAAAGTTTTCCTGACATTTGTCTTACAGGTGAGGAAAAACCCCGATAAAAACCTCACCCAGAAAAACTGCCCTGACCGGGGATCGAACCCGGGCCTGCTGCGTGACAATGCAGCACGCTACCTCGAGACCACAGCGGTGGACCATATATACATATATATATATACACACACACACAGGGTGTAATAGGACCTCACCGACAAAATGATAGGCCATGCAGAGAGGATAATTTTTTGTGAAGGAACATATAGACCCAAACATGTCGTTTATGAGCTATATGCATGTATCAAGGTGCACGTGCCACACACTGGAACCAACCCATTCATTATTTATCTGTGCCGTCAGCCCTAACTCTGGGATAGCAATACATGCTTGCAGGTTTGGTTTTTGTTGTTTTGAGAATTTAATCAACATACAGCGAGTTGTCTGAACAGAGAGACATGATTATGTGTTATGGTGAGGCTCATCACATGTACGAGCAGCAGGAGACATCCACACCATACTACATTTGCTGCAATTCATCGACACCTTGGAGAAACGGGGAATCTTCGTCTTAGGGCCATTGGTAACGGGAGACGTGATGTGAGGGTACCAGATTTTGAGGACGCTGTGGTCGAGCGAGTTACTGTCGAACTTTGAACCTGTATGCGTGTTGTGCCTCATGCTATGAACATAAGTTGCCAGTCCATTTGGAAGGTATTGAGAGAGTACAACCTACACCAGGGGCATCCAAACTATGGCCTGCGGGCCGGATATGGCCCTCCATTACTTTCTATTCGGCCCTTGTAGGGCTGTACCATTCTAATAAATTTAAATATGCCAATAGTAGGACTATAATATTAAGTCTATCAGTAATGGAACAAGAACTTATGAAATGTGTTATAATGACATAATAAAAGTAGCAAATAATAATTTTTATTTATAATCAGGTTTACAATGTAAAAAACATCTCTCTGTGTCCAAAGCGTTTTAAATTTTGATCTTCTCTCCATTCTTCTCTATCGTCGCATTCCGATTATTCCAAATAATAACAATAATAATATATTTATTTATTTTACCAGGTTTCACAATATTTCACAACTTCCTGCGCCCAATTAGTATATTATCATTCTCCACCACATTTCTCTGTCATTCCAATCTCCATAGTTCATTTCCTTTTCCCCTCATGCTATTCAAAACACCATCAATACACGTTATTTTTGGCCGTCCTCTACTCCTACCAAGTGGCACCCATTCTGGTTTTCATTTTCGAAATCTGTCTTCTGTCATTCTTTTTACATGACCATACCATCTTAAATTGTTTGTTTTTCATGAAATTCACAATTGAAGTATGAACATTCGTTTTGTTTAATTACACTGTTTCTTATTTTATCTCTTCTAGAAATAATAATAATAACAATATAATAATCCACAACAGCTTATAATAGGGGCCTGCGCCACCTTGATGTTTCTTCCATTTGGCCCGCGATACAAATAAGTTTGGGCAGCTCTGACCTACACGCATACCACCTTCAAAAGGTGCAATAGGACCACAAGATATTGTATCTCATACGAACTTTGTAGAGTGGTTTCTACATCAGACTGTTCACGATGCTGCCTTTCCTACACAGGTGTCATTATCAGTTGAGGCTTATTTCATGCGTGATGGAAATTACAATAGTAGGAATAGTCACATCTGGGATTACACTAACCCATATGCAATTGCTGTTCGCAATCACCAGCAGTGGTTTACTGTCAACATTTGGGCTGGAATTGTTGGTACACATCTGCTGGGACCTGCAATTCTGCCAGCAAGGTTAATTGGGGCAGCTTATCTACAGTTCCTGCAGATCACCATTCCTAACCTGCTAGACAGTGTATCACTTGCTGTGCACTGCAATCTCTGGTTCCAGCATGATGGAACCCCAGCACGCTTCAGTGTCGACGCACGAGCACAACTGACGTCGATTATGGATTGGACGAGGAGGACCTATTGTGTGGCCAGCGCGTTCACCTGATTTAATGCCTCTTGATTTTTTCTTCGGGCATGTCAAGAGTATGATCTACGTAACTCCAGTCGTCATCAGAGCTCAACTGATTGACAGACTAAATGCTGCATTTGACGATGTCAAACAGAATCCTGCCTTACTGGCCAATCATTGCTGCGACAATATCAAACATACAATGACGCACAGGCTCGACTGTTTGAATATTTATTGTAAAAACATGCCTTTTCAATAAAATTGTATGTATACAATTGTTTGTATTCAATTCCGACCCTTACGGGTGAACACCTTCATCTGCGCATAACTCATAAATGACATGTTTGGGACTATATGTTCCTTCACAAAAAAATTATCTTCTCTGCATGGCCTATCATCCCTATCATTTTGTCGGTGAGGTCCTATATGTGTGTGTGTGTATATATATATATATTCTATAGTGTTCTGCTCTAGGGCAGGTCCTTCACAGCAATCATAGCATTTGCATGCTATGTTTTGCAGCTTTACTAGAGAATTATAGGTGTGGTAGCTTCCCATTGCTTTCCACACTGTGGGATGGTAAGACCAGATGATGTTCGAACCCAGGCCTGCTGCATGACAAGGCAGCATGCTACCTCGAGACCACAACAGTGGACTATATATATATGTGTGTGTGTGTGTATTTTTTTTCTGCATTTTTCTGTTATTTATTATATATATATATAGACTAACATGTCACATAGAATCCCTTATATTTCATTATCCGCTATTCTTTTAATAGTTTATATAAGCTGTTCTCAAATGGAAAGTTGGTGCATAAATTGAAAATAGACCCATTGATTCCAGTTATCTGCCTGATGTTAAACACGATTCATGGAAATTTCAGTAGACATTTTGAAAATATGCATTTTTTTAATATATTCCAAATAAAGTAATAATATTATGCCGGGATAGCCTCTATTTTCCTTCTATGTTATTTAGGCATAATAAGCACAATGAATTTATTAAAAATTTAACATAACACTTTATTTAATTCTTCAATTATCAACAAACTTCTATTCGCAATTACAATTCCCGAAATAATCTTCTTTTAATTATTATCTCAGAACAATTTTTCCACTCACTGATAAATAAATTCTCCACAACTTACCATCACACTGTTCCATAAGACTCACTATCGCAGATTGACTGCGTTCTCCTGCCTATGCCCTTTTTTATAAGGCAGAAGGAAATTCCTAGAAACAGCTTCGAGATCCTTTGAAGCCTTTCTCAAATGAGGAAGGAGGTGTTGGTGAAAACGTCCGGCAACACACTCCAGACGATTTGGCAGTTATGCGGGTAATCTAACTCATCCGCACAATTCAAACGTCGCTTTACGACATGTAACAATATGTTTAATACATTTCTTCTTACATGGCTCTGAACCTTTTTATTCATTACCAGTAATTTTTTCATTATACTATCCTTTTCCACTCTCTGATTCCTGTGCTGTTTAATTCTACTCCACATCTTGCAACTTCTCTTCCTCGATCTTTGTTTATATATATATATTATTATTTAACAGATTGTTACAATAGGTGTTAAAATTAATTAAAATGAGAAGTAACACTATGAGGTTTTCAATTTATGATTGAATTGGAGAAAATGTTTTTATTTCTCACCTTGTAAAATTCTGCGTTCTCACGATACTGGTTTCAAAAGTCGTTTTTCCTTCTTCTTTAGTCAAACTCCAAAGTCAGTTTGACCTGAAGATGAAGCTAAAATAACCTTTGAAACCAGTATCATGAAAACAAGGAACTTTATGAGGTGATATAAAAACATTTTCTCCAACTCTTACAATTGGTATTGTTTTTCTGTTCCCAGTTTCCATTTCCTTCTGTCTAAGCAATCCTTTTCTTGCAGTCACTTTCCTTTTCATGACTCCTTGGATATCATTCTTCAACTGTGTTTAGGTAGTCACAATCTCTTCCTTTCAGGTGATATCCATTATAAGATCTTCTTTGGTTATCTTGTGTTGAAGGATCAAAAACTCAGAATAAATTTGTTATTTTCAGATTATTATTTTAGAACTTACTATTTTTTTCTCGGAAAATGGAGAGGGGAGGAAAGAGTAATAATTTATATATGAGAAGATAGTGAGCATAATTCTTCCTAACTGTGTGCCCTTACCACTTTAAATGTCTCTTTTGTTATTAAATTTTAAGAGTTACCTCATAATTATTAGAATTCCTGAGAACATGTTTTAGAATGCTTGCGAACAAGCTGATGATAGAATGTAAATATTCTGAAACACGCTCTCAAGAATTCTACTAATTTTATGAGATGAGATGTTATGAAGGCAGGTGACCGATTTATGGAAAAAAATACCATTATGGAACATATAATTATCACTCATATATTTAATAAATTTTGGGGGTGAACTCATTACTGGAATAGCGGCTAGCAGAGATGCCATTGGGCCATCCTTTTTCAACGAAAGATAACTATCTCTGTCACTCAGTCTGTGGTGACAAGTGGCTACAGCATTCCCATAGCAATATTATTTTATAGACATGAAAAACCCTATAAAAAATCTACATAATTTAAAATTTAAACTAAAATTCTTTTTACCTCACCTCATATCCTGTCTTCTAATTAGATCAGTTTCAGAACCTAGGCGGTTTCATCATCAGTAATTTCACGACTGATGTTCTGTTGTCCAGGAGCACTGCTTTTTGATATGATACCAAAATTTATGAAAATAAACCTCATAGTGCTACTTCCTATTAAAATGTCAATTTTTAATGTCTCTTTTGTGTTTTATCAATGCTGTATCTCCTGCCATAGCTTCTCTTTCTTTACAATTCATATGAAATCATATCCATATATAAATCAAATCCATATGTATATTCACTGACACTATGGGAGCTATTTTAAATAAAATGAAATATCACATTCGTATACCAGCTTAACTCTCTCTATTCAAAAACATCTAAATAAACTTGTACAACTCTAAAAAGAAATAATCATTCAATGGATAACAAGTCACTGTGGCATAACTGGAAATGAAATAGTTGATAATATTGCTAAACAAGCAGCCTATCTACATATTGTTTATTTTTTTTCTTTTGCGAGGAGTTATGAAGTATGAGGTGAGTGAAAGAAAAAAATTAACAATATTAAAAAACCTCATAGTGTTATTTCCTATCTACATAACTTAATAAAGCCTATCTACAACCTAAACAGTCGCTAACATCTTTATCTAGTGCCTACTCTACAATCAATTCCCATATAATAAAGACATGGATCAAAACATGGCTTTCATATGACAAAGGTAAAACACTGCAAGCCATACAAATCAAGCCAAATGATTTACAAACGTACAAAACCATGCCCAGAATTATACAAACTTCCTTAACAAGAGCAAGAACAGGCCACATAGTCACCCAGAAATACCTATTTCATTTTAATCTTATTGATTCTAGTACCTGCTGTTGGTGTAACAGTCATGAAGAAGATCTTGAACACATCCTTATAAATTGCTCTTTTCCAAACCTTCAAAGAAATAAACTCAAATTTTTAATACCTGGAACTTTGGGAAAAGCACAACAATATATCCTGACTACTCCTCAGCTTTGGACTCTAGCAGCTGGAATATACTGCTATATCCATCTTTTGTAAAATGAAGAACAATGTAGTGGAAATGTTTTTATTATTAATTTCATACATCTCAATGATGGATAAATCATATTTAAAGAGAAAAATGTAGTGGAACTTTGTGTTGTCAGCAAATAGATTAAGAAGATAGATATTAAATCACATCATATCAAAAAAAGCAATTGGAACTTAACTTGGAAGAGCTGTAGTTCCATAACAAACTTTTAATTAAATGATAGCATCTAGAGCAACTTTATATTCTTTTTCTAATTTATTTAATGATACTTCTCTTTAAAATATTCCTAAGTTTTTAAATTTTTATGTTTAATATTATAATGATGTTGTGAAAAGAAAAATTAATGTCTGAACCAGGAATCGAACCGTGGACCTTTATTTCTCCAGACTAGTGTGGAGAACTAGAGGTCCACGGTTCGATTCTTGGTCCAGACATTAATTTTTCTTTTCACAATATTATAACATTATAATATGATCCATTATTGGAACTGTGTTAAAATAACTATTGGAAAATGTTAAATTCTATGTTTAAGGTCCACAATTCTACTAGTATGATAAAACTGGCTTTACTAAAGGTTTTAAGATTTGAGTTCATTGTCAGCCTTAGACAATGAGTAGTCTTACTGTATAATCTCCTTCCATCAATTCTTACATTATAAAAGCAAAAAAGAGTAAACTGAAACGTGTACCTTTTTTTTATTAACACATGCAGATGTGATACCAGGAGCCGGGCTTCTAGACCTGTGGCTCCATGGAGAAAATAAATTGGATTTTTAATGGGAGGAGAAAAGAAGTGAGAACTGAGAGTATGGATGGAGGGAATTTAGGAGATGAAAAAATAGGATACCAATAGGGTGATTGAGGTAGGATGTTCGATGATGAAAACAAGAGAGATTTGTTTTTAGTGTTTATTAATGAAAAAGTTATATAAATATATGAGAAACATGAAATGAATTATATACAATAGTCATATAATTAATGAAAGATGTTATTTAATTTGTGTTTTTCCATCCACCAGGACCCAAATGCCTAAAACCCCTTTAATGTCCCTCAAAGCTTCTCTGAGGACACATTTTAAGTACCTATACACATAGCAGTCGCAGAAATGAGTGTGGCATTCATATTGTGTAAGCAACAACCCTTCGGTTCTACGAATAAAATGACTTTACTCTAATATTGTAATAGCGCCCACATCTCACTGTAACAGTGAAATAATTAAGTGTAATTTCCAAATTAATTTTTTGTTGTATATAAAAGCAGGTTAACTGGTAATGGGCATATTTTGATAATTAATTAAATATTAATATATTTTATAACGTTGGCAAGTTTAAATGTTGAAAATCTAAAATTTCTCTCTTCTCTGAATCTATTTGAAGCTTTATTTGATGTTTTTATTAAAATTAACACTTTTCAATCGTGGATAGAGTTTTATTTAAGAAAGAAAAATGAGTGTTGAAAGATTGACAGTATCGTGTCTTGAATGGTGTAATTGGTATCATACTGATGTACAGAATTAGAGATTCAGGGTTCAAGTCCCGGTTTGAGTATTAATTTTTCTTTCTTAAATATTAGAAACTTCTTACGATTTTGTAAAGAAAAATTAACACCTGAATTAGGATTTGAACCTGAGATCTCTTAACTTTTTACATTTTTCATATTCATATAATATTCCCTTTGTCATCTGAGGCTTCGGACGACAAAGAGAATAGTATATGAATAAGAAAAATTAGTGATTGCATGGTGCTGTTGGCAGCAAGCTAACATATAAAACAGAGGTCTCAGGTTCAAATCCCGATTCAGGTGTTAATTTTTCTTTCCAAAATAATTATTGTCCATCATTGTGAATGTTAAAATTTGTATTTAAAATATCGAAGCTTATTATTGAGCTAAACCAGTCATTCCCAAAGTTGTCTATATCAATTCCCAGGGGTTGACTATGACCTGGTAAGGGGTCCATATCAGCAAAAACAAACGTGAGTAACACTGTACCAGCTGTCAAAAGATGATTTGATGTTGATGAATTTGTAAAAATTCAATATTAGAAGAAAAAAAAAACTGGCTGTGGTCTACAAAAAAAAAAGTTTGGGAAACTTCAAGCTAAATAGATTAAATATTTCTAATTTATAAGAAATCTAAGTATTGAATTTATGTCATCAATGAGAATTCTTAAACCACATTTTGATGCCATGGTCTGATTTAAAGCTAGAAATATGTTAAATGCTTTTGTGTTTCCAATTATCTATTGATAGAAACATATTTATTTCTAAAAGTGATCAATTCATATATTCTATCATGAAAATAAAATCAAGGTCATAAAATATATGAAGAAAATTATGATCAAATAGCAATATAGGTTTTTTTAAATTGTTCTTGTATTTCATAAGCTAAAATGATCCTACTAGAATGTCCTTGGGGTAGTCAGGGATTAAGGCTCCCATCTTTCTAGACAATCAGTGCGAGAAATTAGCCCTGCATGAGAGCTACCTCCACAACAGGCATCTGGTACTTGTTTCTGTTAGAGGCTGAATCAGTTTCAGAACCATAGTGCCACCAGAGAGTTAGGCCAGATTAAATATGCTGACCCCATTGGGACTTGTACCCCCAACCCTCTGGCTTGTACCACATTGCCTTAACCAACTACATTAGGGCATGCCCCCTTGCATTTTATAATATATTTGTGACTGATTCTGTCATGAGAATAGAAACAAATTCATATAGCATATGAAATAAAAAGGATTTTTATAATCAAATAGCAATTTAAGTTTTTAAAAATTGTATTTGAAGAGAAAAAATTATTCTTAAAAAATGTTCTCTTCAAATATAATTTGTCATTCAATGTTAAATTTAATATAAAAACATCAATTTGCTAATTGTGTTTGTATTATTTCATAATATGATATATTTGTCCTTGGGCACTATATGAAATCAGAGCTATAAATAAGAACTTAGATGCTTCAAAAATATTTACTTTGTAATAGTAAATATGTAGAAAGGAAGGGTTAGTCTTGTGTATACAAAATGCCACAAAATATCATTAAGAACATTAAATTATCCTCGTCGTCTCTCTTTACCCACAACTGTGAAAATTATTATTTTTTTTCCCACAGTGACATTTTTATTCATTGGCGTCACATGTAAGGAAGCACATTTGTCTTTCCCTAATAGTTTTCTAAAAAATCCCAAAAGAAAATTATTTTACTGAAAAGTTTCAAGCATAGCAAATAAAATATGAAAGTTGGAAGATAATTGTGGAAATAGGGGATATTTCATTGCTTCCCCAAGTTCCAAGTGACGCCGATGTTCACATAGATTTTATTGTATGCACCAACATTCATTGTTACATTGTTTCAGTCAAGTAATTGAATTATTGAGAACAACCATACATACTCAGTCAAATGATTTATAAATCTTGTATAATCTACATAAATCAGTAAGGAATGCTATAACTGTTAATATAAATATGTTATCTTTATTTTATAAATGATCTCTCAGCAAATTACTTGATGGTTTCTCATCTTTTGTTTCTTTAATAAAATTGATTTGATTCATCATAATTTAAATTTCAATTGTTTAAATATTTACTTATAATTATTTATTTTATGATTGTATGTAATTTTTCTACATCTAATATTTTTTTCATTGGTTATGTGGAAGAGGAGGCCTTATGACCTTATCTCTGCCAGTTGAAAATTATTATTATTATTATTATTATTATTATTATTATTATTATTATTATTATTATTATTATTATTATTATTATTATTATGTTGATTCTCTCCACTAGAGTCTATAAGATTGAAGGGTTTGCTTTTACTTATGACTTCTACTGACAACAGTGAAATAAATTAGATTTGCAAGAAAAACTCAAACAACTTTACAGTTTGGCTTGGAGCAAACTTTAAACCTATTTTTAAGGAATCATATTTGAAGCATATGCACACAATTATGATGTATTAGGATGGAAAAGATTGGATCAGATTTTTTTTGTTAATTAGTGTTTCACTTAATATATTTGATTTGTTCATTCCAGGAATGTAAAAACAACAAAAGATAAACTATTTGAATTGCTTCAAAAGTTAGTTTCTTTGTTAGTTTAAAATATCATTTTTATTACTAGATTTGAATTCATTTGGGTGGACTTCTCTTAAACATTTATAGTAGATCATTATTAATATTTCATTAGATTAGAAATATGAACCAGATAAAAAATATTCTACCTTAATGAACCAGAAAAATTACATCTCACCTTATAAAATATCCTCTCACCTAGACATGTTTCAGATGACATTATACCCATTCTCAACTAAATTCTGAATATTTGATATAAGCCGTAGATATCAGCTTTCCTCATGCCCAAGATAGGGGTGAATGAACTCCAAGAACAAATCTTGCTCACAGATAATTTCAAAATTCATGTTTTCGTTTTCGTTGTGCATCTATAAATTTAGTTGATATTGGGAATGAACATCAGACAACAGCCCAAGTTGGTCTCACCATCTATGTTTATCTTGGACGACTTTCCATCTGCTGCAAATATCTTCACATCGTCAACAACTCCATCTAAGCATTGGTCTTTCGGCTGACCTCTTACCATCTGGCTTTTATTGCATCATCCTTTTAGGAATCTCGTTTGTAGTATCCATTCTTTATACATGTGGTCCATCTCAATCTACTTGTTTTTATTAAGACTACCATCATCCATAGTAATTCTGCCCGAGAGCAGGCCTTTCACTGCAATCATGCTATGCTTTGCAGCTTTACTAGGGAATTATAGGTCTGGTAGCTTCCCATTGCTTTAGTATCTGATTATTTATAAAGTTGGTGAATGGCGATGATTATCTTCAAAATATGTCTAGGTGAGAGAATCATTTTATGATGTTGAGGTGTAAGTTTCTACTTCATATTTTAATTTTTTTATGTTTACCTATTAAAGTTCATTAGATGTTTATATCTTTAGAATTAAAGCTCCCAAACTTTAATTATCCTCCATTTAGTGACATATCACATATTGGCTTCAATAACACCTCAGAAAATACCAATTTTGAGTTTATATTGTGCTGAAGGTGGGAAATGTAGACTTACAGCCACCAAAGGAGACATTTCTGTAATTATAAAAATTCTCACTAGGGAGCAGTCATTATTACCTTTTTTTAACTGTATGAAGTGTTTTTTTTTTCTCATACTGAAAAGTTGTGTTTTTTTACTTGTGATGTTATTGAAGTCGACATTCAATATGTATATAGTATGGTAGGAATAATCAGAGGTTGGAGAACAAATCTAAGAAACGTGTTATAAGTAACTCCATAGGAGCACATAGATCTTAGATTGAGTACTAAAGAAGTTCTGCTGTATTATACTTATGCATAGCGTTGAATGATAACAGTTGAACATTTGAATAATGGTGCAGAAAGGCACCACAAGATGTCAACTTCCCCACATTTAACTCAGAGTTGAGTTAGATTGTGTTGTAAATGTCTGTGTTTGGTTGTCTAGCATAAACACCATTGTGCACGCATTTGAATCAAGTCTATGCACCGGGATATGCTCTTTGTACACGGTCTAAACTCTCAATCACAATCACACACTTTGATTCATCACTAGAACATTCAAGCGAGGGTTTTTCTTGGCGACAGCCACTTCTTCATGTAGTAGCAGAAGATCGTGCTGATGTAGACTAAGACGAGAAGAGCACAAGTCACACCAAGTGCTAGAACCGAAGTCTTGGTTGGGCAGGGCTCCACTATTGTCACTGTCTTATCTACAATACACATTTTAAAATATTTATTTAGTAAATAGAACCATCAGAGTTTTATAAGATTTTCATAAATATTTATTCTATTTAACATTGATAACTGCTGTTTCAATACATTATATCTTCATCAGACAAATGTGATAAATACAAATACTTTTTTTATCACGTTTGTCTGATGAAGGCACAGTGTATTAATGTTAAATAAAATAAACATTTATGAAAATCATATAAAACTTTGAAGGTTTAATTTATTAAATACATTATGGATTTTCATCAAGTAAACACCAAATCAATTAATTACTTAAAAAATATTATTGATTACACCAATAATGACAATTAAGGTGCGTTTTTTAGAACCTGATATCTACATATGCATTCTGCTGTAGTTATCTGATTTTGCAAGAGATTGTCAACCTATAATTTTATGGTGACATGCATACTGGTTTTAAATATAAAATATTTAGAAACTTGGTTAGAAAAAAAGGGTCCAAATGGTACAATAACTACCAATATTAGAACTAACTCACTGGCACTATCAAATCTGTAGGTTCATATAAGCTCTCCATACAACCCTATACTGAATTAAATTTTTCCAATCATCCCCTATATAATTTTCTTCCCTCAAATCATGGTTAATGTTATTCTTCCACCTCATTCTTGGCCTACCAACTGGGTGTTTTCCCTCTGGTTTTACTACAAGGAGTTTCCCTATGCCTCTTTTATTCCCCACTCATGCCATAAGTCCTGCTCATTACAGTCTATGAAACATAACTGTTTTCCATAAAGATCGTGTAGCTCACTGTTATGTGGTCTTTGTCATTCGCCAGTCTGTTTATCTATCTTGGTCCAAAAATTTTCATAAGAACTTTATTCTCAAATATTCATAATATTTTTTCTCCCTTAAAGTAAGAATCCATGTTTTGCATCCATATAACTGGGAGAATAACAGTTTTATATATTTTCAGTTTAATGTTTTTTAGATAAGTTGGGAAGACAAGAATCCTTGTAATGCATAATAGCATGCATTTCCAGAATTTAGTCTATGTTTAATTTTTTTGTGCACCTCATTCCTATTTGTAATTATTGTACCTAGGTATTTGAAATCAGCCACTTATTCAAAATTTCCCTTGGTTTGTCATTAACTGCACATTACCAATATTGTGTATTAATATATTGCCTGATATCTCAAACTATATTTGAAGCAGATATTTGCTTTTGCAAAAACACACCTCAGTCAAAAACAAATCTCTGTAGCCTAGTTTATTTATTTTATTGGTGAATTAATTAATACCTTTAGTCCTTTTCTTCCACTCAGACAGATATAAAAAATAAATTAGTAAAATTATTTAAATTAAAATTCTTTTTATCTCACCTCATATCCAGTCTTCTAATTAAACTGGTTTGAAACCCTAGATGGTTTCATCTTTGGTAATATCTTAACCGATGTTGTAAAGTGGTAAAATTATCCCACTGCAGATCTTAGGAGGCCCTTGGGGTAGTAGGAGGTTAAGGCACTTACCTTCCTAGACGATCACCATTAGTTTTCAGTTCTGCATGATGGAGTGCATTTACCTCCAGAACATACGAGGTGTGATCAATAAGTTTCCGGAATGAGGCCATAAACACAACACAACACTTCAAAGTTTCTATTCAGCACTGTCACCCTCAAAGTAGTCACCTTGGGAGTTGATACACTTGTCCCAGCGCTTCTGCCAATGCTGGAAGCACTTCTGGAAGTCGTTTTCTTTAAATGTGTCCAATGTCTTCTGCGATTCGTGCTGGATGACATCAATGTCCTCAAAACGATGTCCTCGGAGCCGAATTTTTAGCCGTGGGAACAGGAAAAAGTCTGCTGGAGCCAGATCTGGAGAATAGGCTGGATGGGGAACAGTACTCATCCTATTTTTGTCCAAAAACTGGCGGACAGAAATTGCTTTGTGCGCGGGCGCATTGTCGTGATGCAGGAACCAGTCACCAGTCCTCCATTTCTCTGGCCGTTTGCATTGCACATTCTCCCTCAATCTTTGCAACACTTGTTTGTAGTACACTTGATTCACTGTTTTGACCCCGTGGTACAAATTCCTTATGCACAATTCCATTAATGTCAAAAAAAAACAATCATCATTGACTTCCACATTCGATCGAACTTGTCTGGCTTTCTTGGGGCGTGGAGATGCAGGACTCTTCCATTGCGAAGACTATTGTTTAGTTTCTGGATCGTAGCCATAAATGCGTGTTTCATCACCAGTAATAACCTTTTCCATGAACCGTGGGTCATTTTTAAGCTGTTCTTTAAGATCTGTGCAGGCAATCACACGACTTTCCTTTTGGTCATTTGAAAGGAGGCGGGGCACGAACTTCGCAGCAATTCTTCGCATGTTCAAATCGTCTTTCAAAATGCTTTGAACACTTCCAAACGAGAGTGCTAGTGCATCAGACAGTTCTCGTATTGTAATGCGCCTATCATTTAATACCATTTCCCTCACTCGATCGATATTTTTATTGGTTTTGCTGGAAGTTGGTCGTCCCAGACGATTTTCATCCTTAACCGATGTCACGCCCCTTTTAAATTTCGAAAACCACTCAAATGCTTGAGATTTGCCCATTGCTTCCTTCACCATAAGCTGTTCTTAACATTTGATATGTTTCTGTTGCAGTTTTACCAAGTTTAAAGCAAAATTTGATGCATGTTCTTTGTTCCTCGTAATCCCGCATTGTTGCTACACAGAGAAATCGCCGCATGCACAAAACACGTCTTCACTTCAGAGCTTCTACCAGCATACTGCAAGGTCAGAGAAGGTCGCGCGACCCCTCAAATTCATCACAAGGAAATTCTGAGTGTACACCCTGGGTGAAAATTAAAAACTCCTCAATGGCATAATTGTTTTGAAGCCATTCCGGAAACTTATTGATCACACCTCGTACAACTGGTTATTAAAACCCAGGAAATGCTTAAGTTGCCAGATTTTTCTGACTATGCAACCAGCAAATCCTAAAGCTAGAACGTCTCAACTGGTGTTTGAATTGGAGACCTCCAAGATATGAGCCAACTTGCTCAGTTGGATAAAACATGAATGGGAAAACATAAGAACATCAAAAGGTCTAATTACATCTACCACAAAACTCTTGTTAGTGATATAAGATTACAAATTTGGTGCTATCAGCATGGCATACCTTTTCCAAAGTCAGAAGATGAGGTTTCACTTCTCAAGAATTCATTGTTCTTCTCATCTCCGAAGTCAAGAACCAGAATTTCTTGGCTCAGAGTCATGTCATCTTCAGATTCATTTGAAGTTTGGTTGGAAACAACAGATCTCTTCCTCCTGCCCCAAGACTCGACTGATTCACGTCCCCATTCACAAACAGCCTGTAAGCAACATTTAAATGATGTAAAATTCGAAACTTTCCTGGCATTGATTAAAATGTTTTCTCAAGTTAACAGTTAGGTGAAATTTTTGTTGTCCTCTATCTCAGAGGCCATCTTTTTCAGAAGTGACTGGAATTCAAACAATGGCTGCAGTTATTTCCCAAGAAGATGGGGGCTGAAAACTTGAACATAAAAAATTCATCTGGCTGTTAGCCCTAGAAGCATAGTGGACATTGGGTTCAAATATAGGGCAGGACAAGATGAGGGTTTGCATTACAAATACACTATTGAACTATTGTAGGAAAAATCACTATGAGGTTTAATTTAAGATTTAAATTAAAATTCTTTTCGTCTAACCTCATATCCAGTCTTCTAATTAAACCAGTTTCAAAACCTAGACGGTTTCATCATCAGTACAGAATATCGGTCATAAAATTAATGATGATGAAACCACATACATTTTGAAACCGGTTTAATTAGAAGACTGGATATGAGGTGAGTTGTAAAGAATAATTTAAAGTTTACACTGTTACTTGTATATCAGTGGAGAAACTATTTATAATTTACTAGGGAGTCAGAGCCAGTCCAGACTCTGAGAATACTAGCAGCCACTATAGTAACAACTTGGAATGGGGGCTGTCACTTAGTAATGCAAACTAAATCCTGCTTCCACAGTATTTTGTGAATCTTTCGTGTTTTAGATTCACACTTGGTGTTAACAAATGATCGTCCACCTAACTGATTAATACATGTGGATGTGAGATCAGCATCTGGCTGGTAGGTAAGGGCCTTCTAGGTCTGTTGCATCTTGGAGTTTAGTTTAACCCGTTGGGTGGGCGTTACATGAATATCCGTCTCAAGAAAGCCTTCACTCGATGGGAGTTACGGATATATCCAACGAGATATATATTATTTTTTTTCTAAGTTATTTGGCGATTATGGAACGCAAAATTTTGAAGATCTGTTCTGTATGGGTATGACATCTAGTGTGATTTTTTTCAACCCCCTTTGACCGGTCTCTTAACAGTTTCTTATTACGAGAGTTAAAATCACATATCATGTATGCGCGCAAGAACGGACTAACGTGTATCGGTAACTGGCCAGCTATATAACATTCATGATAAAATATTATTCACTAGACGTGTTCAGAAAAAAAAAACAGACACCATCTGTTTGCTCAACATAATATATCTCTCAACTCAGATTAGCCTTAAACCTTAATGCAAGAACGGTCTAAGTTAATGAAAAAATAATAACTCTGGTACAGTTTCTTGTAACTTCTCATTCACACGTTTAAATGAGAGGTCTGTCTTTTATCACATTAGAAAAATATTGCACAAACATTCAATTGGGGTTGCTAACTTTTACCCTCCATTCTCCAGTCTTGAAGTAACTAGTTCAAACGTCTTATTTCGCTTCTAGTTTTTTTTCACTTCATATTTTTTATAAGCTACTTACAATTTACTGAAAATATGAGTGTTTTCTAAAATGAAGTTATGTAGCATTCATAATACTAACAACAATAATAACCAGTGACTTCTCAACACGCCAGTGTTCAATAACACCACTGATAATATCTAATGACGTCAATAATCACTATTACTACAATAAAAACTACTAATTGTACAGATATATATTTTTACGGTATATTAAAGTTCTAAAAATAAAAAAAATTGCGATTATTTGTAATAACTCAAAACTGACAGTATTTTAGTAACGCCACTGGTCATATGTGTCGTAAAATTTTAATATTTACACAGTGTTAAAAGAGATTGTATATTTACATTATAAACTTCGGAGTAAATTGCCAATATAAATTAATTCATTAATTTATACATATATCCTAAATGCTTAGTTTATTTCGATGTAAGACTTGAAATAACGCCACTGATGACAGACACCATGTAAGGCCAGAGTTAACATTTATTGCATTTAAGAGATTTGCATACTTTTTAATATTCATTACATGTAATATAAATAATGTTTTCCAAATTACTTTTAAATTGAACACGAGAAGACACTTGTGCCGTTTTTGTACTAAAGTTGAAAAAATAAAAATATGAAATTTCGATTAAAAAATATGACCATATGAAAGAGAATGGTTGTTTTGTATAATATTTTATGGATATGTTACAAATGTTTACTCCCTGTATTTTTTATAATATTTTAAATTAAAGGAAGAAAAGGCTCCCCACAGAGCTGTAGAACTGCACTAGCTAGGTCCCCAGTTAAGGGGTTAATAAAGTATCTATCTGGACAAATTTATTTTTTAAAATGAAAAATTAAAGTCTGAACCAGGAATCAAAGCTCCGACTCTGTAGTCAGTGTGCAGTCCATTACACCATTTGAGACACGGTACAAACACCAACATTTCTTTCCAAATATTCAATTCTCTGATGTCCAAAGCAGATAGCTATAGCTATTAACAATGCCATCAGACTTCTATCAAAGTATTTTTAACGAGAGTTTTCATTATTTTTAAGCGGTAAGGCTTAATATTTTGATATTTTTAGTTTAACGTGTCCAGGATTGTAACATGTTAAACTAAATGCAACATCAAAAAGTGTATGTAGACTATATCTTTATGCTGATTTCATTACAGGTTACTGTGATATCTGATTCTTACCGGTTCGCAGGGCCCTAAGCAGTATTTTACATTGCATTGAAAGATGACTCCATATGATTCTGTAAAACGGAAAGCTTCATAAACAGACTGCAATGCATTTCCATCTGGTGTGAAACTGGGGAAGATGCTTGGGTCCACTGGACATCTGTAATTTGAACAAATCAAAAATACATGTTCAATTGAATTTATAATATGTAATCAAGAATGTAAACAAAATGTGAAGGAAACAAATATCCCATGTATAAAAGAATATATTTCAGAAAAAATCTTGAGCTATTTAGCAAAATTGATTTTCAGATTTTGAAAATAAGTGAGTTTCAATGTGTGTAATTTCAATGGCATACTTCTATTTAATTGCTAGGTTATCCCAGGGATTAAAGAGGTTTGTCCAAAAGATATGCCTAAGTATTTTCATTAATATTTAAAGGAAGTGACACCATGAGGTTTATTTTAATTAATAAATTGAGTTAAATTTGACAATTCACCATAATTGTACATTTCTCAAAGACTAGTTTCAATACTCTATGTAGATGGAATTGAGAATGATATTAGAGTATCAAAATGATCTTCAAGAAATCTACAATTATGAGGTGAGTTGTCAAATCTAACTCAATTTATTAATTAATATGCCTAAGTAGCTCAATTGATAGAGCATAAAGCAGGAAATCTGTGGCATAAACCTCAACTCTGGTGAAATTTTCGTATGTATATATATGTTTCTATTAAAATATTTAATTAGACACACGTCCAGGTGAAAAAAAAAAACAATATATAAGGTATAATGTACATTTTCTAATTCATTATCTTAATAAATTACCTCATAGTGTTACTTTCTATCTATTTTGATCAATATGTTACTATATTTACTGATTGAAGCAATGAGTAAGCATTTGTCTCTTGAGATCTATGGGGAAATAAGTGTAACTAAATTAGCTTGGTTAAATAACTTCCACATCTATATGTATGGGTACAGAGACAGACATATTTATTGACGAAACATTAATGTTTATGTTTTGTTACAGTAAATTTTGTCTTACCCTTCATCATCAATGATTTGGAATGTGCTCTTAGAATCCTTTGCCATGGCTACACAACTTCTTGCAAAGATGCCATATGGAGCTGGAAATTACAAACACAGAATATAAATGCCGTAATATATTAATGTATGAAAGATATCAAACACAGTACTATGTCATCATGTTTATACATACTGTCATCTGGAATTTCAATGCGGAATGTCAGCTTGTCTCCAATTCGCACAGTTTCAACTTCACGGCCCCGACTGTCAACAATGCGAATGCGTGGTGGAGGAGCTTCCGGAGCAGATGTAATGCTGATCATCTCAGGATCCCTGAAACAAACAAAAAATAATGATTCATTTGTTCTGGAATGAAAACAAACAAGTTTAGTGCTAATATTTCTACTGAAATTTGGTTCATAGGTAAAAACATGATGGATAATTCATGCTTCCCAAATTAACACACTTCACAATATTCTGGATACATCAAGAAACAGCAGTAGCAGTTTTCTCTCTGAACATTGATCATGACTCACAAAAAACATCTCCACTGGTTTGAAATAGTGGCTTAATCATCCTGGATGTTGTGAGATCCTGGATTGACCTGACAATCATCTTCAGACATGCCAAACCCTCAGAGGACTGGAAATGTGGAAGGTTAGAACTAAAATGATGAGCCTTATGGGACAATGATTTTGTACATATTTAGTGTAACTAAATAAATACATACTCAACATTGAAATTAATATGCTCAGACAAGCCATCTGCAAGCAATAGTTAATACAATTAACTAATTGACTGGCACTCGAACCCATAGGTTCATGGAACATGGTCATAAGCTCTTCGTATATCACTATCCAGAGCTAATGTTTTCCAATCATCTCCTGTATAATCTACTTCCCTTAAATCATCATTAATATTATTTTCCCACCTCATTCTTGGTCTACCAATTTGGCGCATTCCCTCTTGTTTTCCTACAAGAAGCTTCTGTCCCCAAAAAGAAAAAAATGTATAACTGAACTAGAATTTAAACCCAAGAGCTCCAGTTTATGCACTGGTGCTCTTACCTCTTGAGCAACTTCAGGATTAGTTTTTTTTCTCTTTAAATCTCTGTTTATCAATAGTAGTGAACTTCTAGTCACATACAAGCTGTTTGTTTCTATCAAGAAAGCTAAAAGAGAAAACTACACTAATAAATAAAATGTTGTAAGTAGCCAGAAATTAAAAATCACTTGATATGTATTTACCGTAGAACATGTTTCGGGAACTAAATATTCCTATGTTATTTATGATAAGATTATAAAGTTTTAATGGAAGCTTAATTCCATATTGAAGTTAATTACAACAGAATAAGAAGGAAGATCTATTACAAACCAGAAGACTATAAAGATGCGGGTCTTCCTAGAACAAGATGGAGAGATTCTCTCTGAGCCAAAACAGGCATTAAGACCTACCATTTAGAAGAAGAATCATTATAACAAATATATACTTTATGAATAGAAGTAAAATATATTGTGCATATTTTTAAATTTAAAACTTAACGTTTTCTTATACAGAATACAGATGCTGATGGAATAAAATATCAAAATGACCATTGTGAAAATGTGATAAAAGGGTTTAATCTTAGTAGGAAGTAGGTCAGAGAAACGTCAAATTGAAAGAAAAGCTAAACCAATAAAACAAATTGAAAAGCCAAAAGAGCTCATGGTTTGAAAAAAAAATTACATTAAAAAAACAAGGAGAAATTAATGAATTTTGAAATTCCTGGGAAATATGATTTGATTTGGAGGTTCATCTGTCTACCAACAGATGGAGGAAGAAGCGTGCATTACCATGACAGAACAGTCATTTAAATACGGTTGATGAAATAATTCTGAAACTGGTCTAAAAACAAGACAAAATATGAGGTGAGGTGAAACATGATTTTTTATGATATATTTAGTTTAACATGTTCCAGTCCTACACAAATTAATTTTTTCGAACAGAAAAATTAATTCGTAAATTAATGAGTCATTTTTTTCACATCTTACCTCATATTTTATGTTTCTTTAAACATGGGAACTAGTTTTCAAGAGAAGGATCTCTCTCATTTTCAACCGACATAATGACTACCGGATTTTCGTTGTAATCGTTCCCATGTTTAAAGAAACATAAAATATGAGGTAAGATGTGAAAAAAATGAGTAATTAATTTACGAATTAAGAACCTCATAATGTTATTTCCCATATTTAACTATGAAAGAAAAATTAATGTCTGAACCGAGAATCAACCCCTGAACATGTGACTCTGTATGTCGGCGTGCAGTCCATTACACCATTCGAGACATGCTACAAATGCTAACATTTGTATGGTGTAATTTATGTATGCCAATGTATAGATTTGGAGATCCAGGGTTTGATTCCTAGTTCAGAATTAATTTTTCTTTTCAAAAGAGGTGAGACATTTTTAATTTTTAAATATAATGGTTTACCTGATTGGCATCATTCCAAATGTGATATTTTTGGAAGACATGTCATAAGTGCACTTGACTTTGTAGATCTTATCAGCCTTGGTCATGACCACGCTGTGATGTTGCAGCACAACTGTATTGGTATAGACACCAGTCTGTAGGGCAAATACATTCATCATCATTTAACATCACAATCACATAAAGTAAGCATCCCCTCTTTCTATGACTTTGATGTGAAGTCGCTAGTCTAGAATCAGAAAGTACTATCTACATTTTTTATTTATTTATTCTTTTCATATCAAATGATTCTTAAGAATCATTTCTATAACTAACGTCCATATTTTGTCCATAATGTTTAATTTTTTTTCAGAACAAATGAATAAAAGCGTTACGATTATACAGTATATCAGTAAAACTAGAGGGTCAAAACTAGAGGGTAGAAAAAAAGTGTTATAAGTAGCTATCTCATTATATTTGAAAAGAAAAATATACGCCTAGACTGGGGTTTGAACCCAGGACCTTTGACTCTCTATGTCAATGCTCTTCCATCTGAGCTACCTATGTCTCCAATCTAAATGCGTATTTTTCTCTTATATATAGTTAATTCCCTAACCCCAAATGCTACAAGCCGTTGCTACGATTTTTGCAAATGGCGGCTTCTTTATTAAGAAGACTTTTTATTGGGAATTTAAACATTACTTATAAAGCCAACAGTGCTTCTTTCAATGTTAATATTATTCGTTTTTAAACATCTTCATGATGGACAAATTATATTTGAAAAGAAAAATGTATGCCTAGACTGGGGTTTGAACCCAGGACCTTTGACTCTCTATGTCAATGCTTTTCCATCTGAGCTACCTAGGCCTCCAAACTAAATGCGTATTTTTCTCTTACACATATTTAATTCCCTAACCCCAAATGCTACGAGCCATTGATACGATTTTTGCAAATGGCGGCTTCTTTATTAAGAATAATAATAATAATACTTTATTTATTCTGGCAGAGTTAAGGCCATAAGGCCCTCTCTTCCACTCAACCAGCACAAATACAAATAAATATTCGACAAATATAGATATACACTATACTAATTATAAACAGTTAAAGATACAATAAATGTAGCAATGTAAATGTCATGTACAAACAACATTTTATAGGGTAATAACAATAATGATACGATAATAATAATAATAATAATAATATAAATATGATACATTATATGGGAAACACCAATTAATATATATATCTTACACTGGATAATAATGAAGTCGAGTTTAGAGCAAATATAAATTTAGATTTCTTTTAAAAGATGCCAATGTCCGGCAGCCCCTTATTTCTTGTGGTAGGGAATTCCAGTTGCGAGAAGTGGAGATGGTATATGACATGGAGTGATGTGATGTCCTATGTTGCGGTATATTAAGTAAGAGACTATGTTGTGATCTTGTGTTTAAGTTATGGTTTGAGGATAGATACTGGAAACGGGATGATAAATAATTGGGAATCGAGGTATGTAGGATCTTAAATAGGAGAATTAGACAGTGCGATTTTCTTCTCTCTTTTAGATGTAGCCATGACAATTCGTGGAATAATGGAGAAATGTGATCGTATTTTCGAACATTAAATATGAATCTGATACACATATTATGGACACGCTGCAGTTTGTCCGACAATCCATCACTTATGTCAGTTAGTAGAACGTCACAGTAGTCAAAATGCGGCATCACTAAAGTTTGGATTAAAATTCTTTTAAGAGTTGTAGGAAGAAAATGTTTAAGTCGCTTTAGGGAATGCATTATGGAGAAGATCCTTTTAGATGTTTGTTTTACTTGCTCATGCCATTTTAAATTAGAATCTAAGTAAAATCCCAAGTTTTTAACGACGTCGGTATAAGGAATTTGTCTTCTTCTTCTTCCTTCCAAGTATTAGGCCAAGGCCTGTTACGATCCTATAGAAAATTTTCCCTCCAGCGTTTCATAGGACGGCCCAGTGATCTTCGTCCTCTTGGTATATAATTATAAACAGCTTTGGGGATCTGATTTGAACTCATTCTTTCAAGATGGTGTTTCCAATTTAGTTGGTACTGTTTAATATATTCCAAAATTGGCATAGTCTTCAATTCTTTTAAGATATCGGTGTTCCTTTTCCGATCCCATCTGGTGTAACCCGCTGTTCTGCGCATGAATCTCATTTCACAAGCCGTTATTCTGCTTTCATGTTGTTTTTTTAGTGTCCATGCTTCACTACCATAGGTCAACACTGGTCTAGCCAAAGTGTTATATAAACGTAATCTGGTGTTTTTTGTGTACAAGGGATGGTTTCATAACTTGATTAATAATTCCTAAACTTTTATTATAACTAGTAACTTTTTCAGGGATATCCTTTTCATCCCAGATAGAGAGATAATATCCAAGATATTTAAATTGATTAGATCTCTCTAAAATTTTATTCTGGAGACAGATTTTACTTTGTATGGGGTCCTTCCCATGAAATGCCATAATTTTAGTTTTGTTAATTGATATTTCCATATTAAATTTGGCACCTATTGTTTGTAAATTATAAATTGATCGTTGCAAATCATTTTCGGAAAGTGCCAGAAGAGCTAAATCGTCTGCAAAAAGAATAGCATCGAGTTTGAGGTTCCTGTTGATGGGTATATATCCTCGTTGTGTTTTACTCCATTCATTTATTAATTTATTCATGTATATAATGAAAAGCACCGGTGAAAGTCCACATCCCTGTCTTACTCCAGTGTTGATCTTTTTCCAAGAAGATAATTTGCCATCTTGTTTAACAGAGATTTCATTATCTTTATAGATGTTGAAGATATTAGTAATATATTGTTGTGGAACGTTATCATCAGCTAAAATTTGTAGTAATCAGGAATTTGTTCATTATCTAATATGACAGCCGGCATATTGCCATTGTTTATGAGGTGTAATAGCCTTGGATGTCCGATAATTATTGCTTGCGTTTTGTTTACATTTAGTTTTAGCCCATATTGTCTGGACCATAAAGATATATGCCTGAGGTCAGTGTTTACTTTGTCAATATATTCATTAATTTCGTCAGGCCTAAAGTGTGTGTAAATCTGTAGGTCGTCGGCGTAAAGATGATGCTTGCAGTTTTGTAGTTTCTTGGTCACGTCATTAATATAAATCGAGAAGAGAAGAGGAGCGAGGACGCCGCCTTGAGGTACCCCTTTCCTCACCAAGCGCCAGGAAGAAATGCGATTATTAACAGAAACTGATTGCTGACGATTAGTGAGGTAAGATGCAAACCAATCAAGGCAGTTTTCCGACAGATGTAGTGTCTTTAGTCTCGCTAGCATTAAGTCTATATCTACTGTGTCAAAGGCTTTGCTGTAGTCGAGTAGGACTATTGCGGTGAGTTTGCTTTTGTCCATTGAGTCTCTTATGTCTTCTACAATGTCAAGTAGTGCAGTACTTGTGTGATGTCCTCTTCTAAAACCAGACTGATGTTCATCAAGTAAGTCGTGTGTGATGAGGTAGTCTGTTAACTGTGAGTGTAATTATGTGTTCCAGTGCTTTAGATAAACAGGGAAGAATACTAATTGGTCTATAATCATCGAGTGTTGTGGGAGTGTTTGATTTCGGTGTAGGACGAACTAGAGCCATTTTCCAGAGTCTGGGATAGGTCCCGGTCATTATAGAGGCATTAAAAATGTGGGTTATTGTTGGGAGAATAATGTCTATTATTTTTTGCAGGAGAGTTATTGTTATAATTGTCTATTCCTTGTGCTTTAGATTTAATACGTAATACTGCTCTTTTGGCGTCATTAGGTGAGATATAGGAAAAAAAGAATTTGTCTCGGGTAGGTTGGGAATATGACATTAGTTCATCTATTGTCTGTTGTTTTTGTTGTGAGGTGTTGTCAGAAGGGAGGCGGGTAAAATGGTCATTCAACTCATCTAGTGGTAGGTCAGCTGTTTCTACCTGTAGTTTATTTTGACAGAGGCCTATTGATTTTAAATTTTTCCACATGTCAGCTGAGTTGGACATAGATTGTGTAATAATAGTATGGGCATATCTTAGTTTTTCATTCCTTACAGTCTGGTTGACTTTATTCCTCAGATGTTTGTATGTCTGTAAGTCTGTCAGTTCTTTGTTCCTCCTGTATTTCCTAAATGCTGCGTCTCTCTCTGTCATAAGCAAGCGGATATTATCAGACATCTAGGGTGCAGGTGGTCTGTTTATACGTCTAGTCTTGATAGGTGCGTGTTTGTCATACAATTGTAAAATCATGTCATTCAAATTTTCAACTTTCTCGTCTACAGTCCTAAATGTCCATATGTTGTTCCAAGGTAGTTTTGCAGCGTCATCAATTAATTGCGCATAATTTATATGTTTCAAGTCTCTGTATGTTACAAGTCTAGGTCTACGTTTAGAGCAAAGGAGTGAATATTCAATGTATATTAAGTCATGTGCAGAGATGCCTGGAGCTTCTATCTGTCCACTGGTTATAACTTTTTGAGGATTATTTGTTATAATTAAGTCTAGTGGTGTGTCAGAATACCTAGTATGATGGGTTGGTTCTGAAGGCAGTATTGTCATATTGCATGACTGGAACATTGTCTGTAATAGTATAGTGTTGTAAGAATTTGTGGCTAATAGATTAGTATTCAAGTCTCCTAGTACAATTACATGTTCATAAGATGGTATCAGATTTTGGAGTACTGTTTCAATGTCATGCAGGTGACCGACATTTGGGGTCTTATAAACTACTCCTAATAAACATTTCTGCATTTTCGCTCTAATTTCTATAAATAAGTATTCGGGTCGAGACGAGTATTCACTAGGCGAATGGGAATACAATTTTTGGTTGTAGATCGGAACGTATATACATCGCCACGCCGCCTCCATTTTTCCCGAATCTGTCATTCCTAATCAAGGTGTAATTTTGCATGTTTACAAGAGAAGAAGGAAGGGTTATTTTTCAGCCATGTTTCAGAAATTAAAATGGCATGCAGATTTAGTGTTGAAAATATAGTTTGGAATTCTGAGAAGTGGGACAGGAGTGACTGTGCATTACAATGTGTTATTTTGAGTGTATTGCTGTTCAAAGAGAAACGTGATTTTAAAAGGTCTGAGGTGGAAGGGGTATGTTGAGATGGGGACAATGGAACTGTCAAAGACCGAAAAGGGGCTGCAGGTGCATTCCTTAAATCTATGGTTGAAATGTTACTAACTAAAACAAGAAAACCGTAAATATGAAATATCAATTGGTGTTTAGTATATGAAGTACAAAATTAAATTAATAAAAAAAATAGATTATACACGGAAAAATGAAGAAAAAAAATGAAGAAAAAAATGAACACAGTAAATAATTAAATACTAATAGCAATAAATTACAAAAAGTAACGAGTTTCTGAGTTGATAATTATCACTCTGACCTGAGATCTGATATATGATTTATTCGCTTTTTTCTGTCTACTACCTTAACAATGACAGAACCATCTTGGGTCCAGACATTGCTTAGGCCATGAATATTTATAGCTTCGCGAAGTAACTGATGCCTAGCACTAGTAAGGTCCTCACGAATCGTAATTCCACTGCCTTTCAAATTCTTTTTATGTCGAAACACCTCACTTCGCTTACGGTAGGACACAAATTTAACAATGACAGCCCTAGGTCGTCCACCATCTGTTTTTCTACCTACTCGATGACTACGGTCAATGTCACTGACCTGGAGACTAACACACCAACTTTCTCTGCTACCTGCAAGGCGATGGCATCTGTGTCTTCATTTTCTTCCTCCGCAATACCAAAAATACGCACACACTGACGCCTTTGGTATTGTTCTAAGCTATCAATCTTAGATTCCAAAATCACTATCTTGTTATCACGGTCCTGAATAGATTTCTGGAGCTCACTGATTAAGGCGTGACTTTGCTCCAATGCCACTTTTAATTCTATAACCGCCGCAGCAACAGTCTCCTTTATTATGTTGGCAACACTTGACAGCATGGTAGCATCTTGTAGCGACTCTTGTAAGACACGCTTCACCGCCTCTTCTATTTCCATTGAGTTATTCTTCTTGGGGCCCATCTTATGAATTTAACTTAGCCAAATTGTTTTATATAACACAAACTATCAGTTACGATGTTTTAAGCGACTTAGAATGTGTTCACACCTTCAAAATAATATGTTGGTCACGAGCGATACACAACACGTCTAGTCACTTTCCGCCATTAACACAGAAGACTTTTTACTGGGAATTCAAACATTAGGGTACTTATAAAGCCAGTAGTGCTTCTTTCAGTGTTAATATTATTCATTTTTAAACATCTTAATGATGGACAAATAATATTTGGAAAAAAAATTGTCAAATAATCTTTGTTATAACTGATATTTTGTTATTTCAACTTTGTTACAACTGCTACTACATGATGCAATCTTCTCTAGTTACTTGCTCCAGTGATATTATTATGTCAAAAGTTTAGTACAAAGTTATTATAGTGTTTTACATTTTAGAAAATATTAACTAGCTATCAAATCTTATACATTTTTATTAGTACAATATTTTAATTTTCTCTTAATGTATATTTTATATTATATTAGTGGGTTTTACTTACCACAGATTGAGTATTGCAGTCTTGTCCACTCATTGTCAAGTCCAGCCTGAACAAATCACTATTCTGAACATCAATATTACATGTTTCTGATCGCCCAAGTGCATAAATTCTTCCATTAAAGGGCTTGTTTGTTCGCACCTGTACAGCAATTCGAGTGTCTTTGCAGTTAACGGAAACTGTGGAAAAAGTATTAATCATTAGCACTGAACTTATAAAATTGGACAGAAATTTATATTATGATCTGTAGACATTTTTCAAGCTTATAGGCTGTGGTTGTGAGGCTTAAAATTCACCTCACGAACACAGCCAACAAGCCCAAAATATATCTACAGATCATAATATGAACTCCGGCATGAAACCTAAGTCAATATACAAAATTTATAGATTTTTAATTCATGTATTAATTCATGTACTGAATAGTATAATTAAAAAATATAGAATTTTAGTTTGTGCTAGTTTCATAGAATAGTTTACATATTCGAACAGATTTGACATGTAGTAATTATTTTCCACACAGTTATATACTTTTGACATACAAGGATTGTAACTATAATAGTGGCAACACTGCTGTAGAGATTCCATGTGATGGAACCTAATGATGTTGCTGATAGCACATGTCGGTTACATACCTACCTTACTTATTTTAGGAATTCTCACTATGAGGTATATTCATTAAGGTAGAATTTTTTAATACTCGCCTCATATTGAACAATATGAGGTGAGTGATAAAAAATTCTACCTTAATACCTACCTTACTTCACAACATATGGACTATGTCTTCCCACATCTAGCACATGCAAACTGGTGAGAGTTACAGACCCTCATGTTAGCTGGCGGTATAATGAAGTGTTGTCACAATGTTTTCAAAACAGGAACAAAGGAGTTGGATAAAATTTGAATGTGCCAGAGGTCATACAGCACAGAAGTGTCATCAAGGTTTTCAAGAGGATTGTGGGGAATCTACATTATCTTATAGAACAGTGGGACATAGAGGACTTTCATTGTAAATTTATTCACTTGACCTTCTCACTCTCAATCATATTATGGAGTATACATCCAATACATTGTAAAAAGTCATCTCCAGCACAGGGATATGGCAACCCCATCGCCCATTGGATTTATCAATGCATTCAGTCTAACTGAATATTGGTGGGATATGTATAGCTAGTGACTAGGGAAGGAAATACCCTTACTCTACCTCAATAACTGAGGCAGTAGGTCCGGATGCCAAGATGACTGTAGACTGATAACCTGCACTTTTTAAGTCCTCTTATCAAGGAAATTAAGATGAAAGCAAGCCAGAATGCTCAATTCTTGACAACCTTTGGCATGAAGGCATTGGCAAACAACAAGAGTTTGTTGGTGAGCTTTTATAAAGGCCCTATGCTTCCGAGTGGAATGACCAGTACTACTACTACTACTACTACTAAAAAAGTCATCCCATGTATAACAAATAAATAAATATTGAGAGCAGTTTATTACCAATTTTAAATATTTATCAGATACATTTTTATCACAAATAATGTATTGGAATTAATGTAGAAGAAATCTGTAATATCCCTTGAAAACAACAGTAGTAATGAAAAGATTATTTGGTGCTTAATTGTTAGTGGATATGTCCATTTTTACTATTTATAGTGATATGTTACTTTGTCTAAATTACAAATTCTGGAGAGCTAATTGTTTTCACTCCACATATGAGTGATAACATTATATCCCTCATCTAGATTCTAGTTGTAGCTGTCAAAGTCCAGAGATCTGTTAATTCTATTGTATATAATGAAGGGGGAAAAAAAAAGAACTGTGATGAAACATTATGTTGAAAAGTTAATTAATGATTTCTAACCACACAATCTTCATATGTTAATATTGTGGTGTTCTTACCATCATAGCAGGTTCCTGTTCTGTCACAGTTCACATCAGTGCGTGTTTGGTTGTTCACTGCTGGATCCTCGGTGCTGTCAAACACAATGGGCAGTGTATCTTGTGGACTTCCAGATGGCTCTACAATTCACAAGATTGTTTTTGTCTTAAGCATTATATAACAATTATTTGGACAAAATAATATATTATAAAGAATAGGAAATGTGGAACGCTAGAGTCACTAGATAAGTTTTGTGACACGACAGCAACAGGAAAACAATAAACTAATGCACTTGAAAACCTAACCCTCAAACATCAAAATCTTAGCAGGTACAATGGGATCCTTTCAATTTTCTCTGAGCAAAGCCATGTGAAATTTTTCACATGTCATGATAGCATAAGTGACCTATGGAACTAGAGGGAGCATTTTTATGTTATGATTTTTTAAGTACGATTTAAATTACTCACACAAGCATTTGAGGATCTTGCTCCTTCACATGCACAGTTTTCCACTGAGTTGTTGAATTAAGAGAAGGAGAACTTCCCTTAAAAATGAGGAGAGAAATGTGAGGCCAAACAAAAGTGGAAATAGAAGAAAACATTTCTGCAGTGGAGACTCTAATCAAGAAATATCACTATTGACCTATAAGGGCAACAAGGGGGGCTTAGGGATTTGTTCAACAAGTTTCCAACCAACATTAAGAGTGAAGAAAATTTCTTTTGTCCACTGAAATGCTCTAAGATGGAATGGTGCTGGAGAGATTGAACAATCGGAATTCCTGCCGAGTGTTAACATTGTAACAGATGATAAAGCTTGGATCTATCAATATGACCCTGAAACAAAGTTTCAATCATCGATCTAGGTCTTTCCAGATGAGCAGCCTCCAACTAACATCAAGAGAGCTACGAGTATAGGGGAGAAAATGGTGGCCACTTTCTTGTCAACAAGTGGTCATCTGGTAACTATTGTGCTTGAGGATCAGAGAACATTTACCACCGAATGGTAAATAGAAGTCATCTCCCAATAATCTTCTCAGAAATCTAGGAGAAGTGACCAAGGACTGGATTGTGAAATTAATGACTCATGTAGTCTACTGATCAGACCTGTCACCACGACTTTTTCCTGTTGCCAAATATGAAAAATTGTATGTTGCCTACTTATACGAGCTGGGTGTCATGTCTGAGAATAAGTGGCGTGACTGCTTCCAGAAGTGGTTCCAGAGGATGCAGTGATGTAGAGAATGTGCTGTAAAGTACTTTGAAAAGATGCATCATGTATGAAAACTCTATCATGATCCATTATTTCATATTTTAATACTTATTTATTAACCCTCTTAGTATAGGTAAATGAAAGTTTGACTTACTCTCACAGGTGTTCTCAAAATAGGTTCCAACTCGCTCTCCATTATCAATGAGTGGTCTTTCAGCATTGAGGTATGTGCTGGGGCCATCAGGTAGAGTTTTGTGGTCAAGATGGAAGAGTTGACAATTGTAGGAACTTCCCACTGGTGGACCTCGGTACAAGAACGATCGGCACAGGAACTCATTTTCAATCTCACAGGCAAGTTTACAAGCTGATTCACTTGTTACCTGTCAAGAATTAAAAAAATTATTATTTTTTCAAACATCTTTTTACTGTACAGATATTAAGCAATTTGTCATCCTAGTTTGTTTATAATAATTTTGCCAAGGAGATTTTATGTTACCTACCTGAAGTTCTTTATCTACATAATAGTGCAGGCTGGCATACTGTGCAACTTTGTCATCCGAAACTCCAATGCGAGGAATCTGGTATGGTCTGTTGCCTTTACATGCTTGATTGGCTGAAAAAGCAAACAATTATTTGAAGTGAAACATTATAATTATAGGCCTACAAATGTAATTTATGTGATCTTTCACTTATAATACAAAACAAATTGGATTACTGAAATATTGTGTTTTTAAGTTTTGTTGAAAGTCCATATTTATGGGGATCCAAGAGAAAAATTCAATTGAAGTGAGATTGAGGAGGACAAAATATGGAAAGAAACAATATTAGAAATTAATGTAAAAAAGTCCACTGCTATGGTCTCAAGGTCAGGTTCGATTTCCAGTCGGGACAGGCTGCTGGGTGAGACTTTTTTTTGGGAGTTTTTCTTCACCTGTAAGACGAATTTCAGGAAGTTTAGGACCCAATGGTCCCCGAAAATCATCTGGCCATCATCATCATTCTTATCATTATCATCACTATCCTTCACCGGTGTGGAAAGCAACGGGAAGCTATCACATCTATAATTCCCTAGTAAAGCTGCAAAGTATAGCATGAAAATGCTATGATTGCAATGAAAGACCTGCCCTTGAGCAGAATTACTATGGATGGATGGATTGTAAAAAATTTGATTTTGAGAGGACACAGATACATTGATTAAATTACTATTTTCTATTGAATGTTCTATGGTAAATGTTTATGTGGGATTACAATCCAAAAGGCCCTAGGTGCAATTCTAAACTGTATCCTAGAAGTTTCATAATCTACTCTTGAGGAGAACAATGGATAGCTGCTTGATCTATATTATAGAAACCCAATGAAGAACAGGTTCTATAAAACTGAAATTTGTTGTATAAATTCTCAAGCTATTTGGTTATTTAAACCACTTCAATGTTTTAAACACTATTGTAATATTAATTTAGTGTATTTTTTACTTGTATTTATTGTAAGTGAATTATTGTTTACCTTTAAGACACAAGTTTTCAAAATAATCGACTCCTGGAGAATCAACAAATTGAACATACTGTCCTGTTGTGCGGCGATCTGAATCACTGAGATGACATTGTAGTGTCACATAGTTGTATTCCAAAGATCGGCATGTGAAGCGATGCTGAAATATAAATAATATGAATATTGAGCTTTTATTTTTTAATTGGTACATTGTAAACTACATTATATGTTTATAAATTAGAGGTTGATGTCAAACTTTATGAAAGTATTTTACTAGATCTTTTCACTTAATGTACTGGTAGTATTCTTCACTTTTATGCAATGTATTCCCATTTATATGAACAGTTAGTAGAGGGAATATCTGGGAGAGAAGATTAACGATCTTGAATTGAATGCAAAAAAATAGGAACATTAGAGAATTATATCAGGGAATTAGTATAGAGAAGAAAGGGTTTCAGGCTAGAACAAACATAATTCGGAATGAAAATGGGGATATGATTGCAGATTCCAGGAGTATATTAAATAGATGGAAAAGTTACTTTAATCAGCTATTAAATGTATATACAGAACAGGACATTGAGGAGGATAATTTACAAACAGCAGAAACGCTAGTCGCAGAACCAAGTGCATTAGAGGTTGAAATGGCGATTGAAAAATTGAAGATGTATAAAGCATCAGGTTCAGATGAGATCCCAGCAGAACTGATAAAATCAGGGGGAGAAAAATTGATGGACAAGATACGCTGGTTGCTTAGTATGATTTGGGAAAAAGAAGCTCTTCCAGATGAATGGAAAGAATCAATTATCGTACCAATTTATAAGAAAGGAGATAAAACTGATTGCAACAACTACAGGGGCATCTCATTACTTTCAACTTCCTACAAAATTCTAACAAATATATTAGTCAGCAGACTTACTCCTTATATTGATGACATTTTAGGAGATCATCAATGTGCATTTAGAAGAAATAGGTCTACAACAGATCAGATTTTTAGTATAAGACAGATTTTAGAAAATAAATGGGAATATAATGGTACTGTACATCAACTATATGTAGACTTCAAAAAAGCATATGATTCAATTAAGAGGGAGAAGTTATATAGTATCCTGCTGGAGTTCGGAATTCCTAAAAAGTTAGTTAGACTTATACGAATGTGTCTAAATGACACAAAGAGTAGGGTGCATGTAGGCAAACAGTTTTCGGACACTTTTGAAATCCAGAATGGGTTGAAGCAAGAAGATGCACTATCTCCTCTACTGTTTAATTTTGTACTAGAGCATGCCATTAAATCTTTAGAGAATGAGGAGGGCTTACAACTCAATGGTATTAATAAGCTGTTAGTTTATGCTGATGATGTAGTACTATTGGCTGATAGCGAGGAGATACTAAAGGAGAACACACACACGCTATTGAGTAACACTAAAAAATTAGGACTGGAAGTAAATATCAATAAAACTAAATATATGGTCACACGTAGAAATACATTATATAATGGAAATGAACAGCTAATGACAAATGAGGGAAATTTTGAGGAAGTGGCTGAATTCAAATACCTAGGAACAATAATCACAAATAGGAATGAGATGCACAAAGAAATTAAACTTAGACTCAATTCTGGAAATGCGTGCTATTATGCATTGCAGAGACTCTTGATGTCCCAACTCCTTTCAAAAAACGTTAAACTGAAAATATATAAAACTATTATTCTACCAGTTATATTATATGGGTGCGAAACGTGGACTCTTACTTTAAGGGAGGAAAGGAGATTACAGGTATTTGAGAATAAAGTACTTAGGAAAATTTTTGGACCAAAGATAGATGAACAGACAGGTGAATGGAGAAGACTACATAACAATGAACTACATGGTCTTTATGAGAAGCCGGATATAATAAGAACAGTTAAATCTCGTAGACTGCGATGGGCAGGACATGTTGCACATATGGGGAATGAAAGACTTGCATGGAAGCTTCTTGTAGGAAAGCCAGAGGGAAAACGCCCAGTTGGTAGACCAAAGAACGAGGTGGGAGAATAACATTAACTATGATTTGAGGGAAGTAGATTACACAGGAAATGATTGGAAAGCATTAGCTCAGGATAGGGATGTATGGAGAGCTTATGTCCGCGCGGCCATGAACCTACGGGTTCGATAGTGCCAGTGAGTAAGTAAGTAAGTAAGATAGTTTTGAAATGTTTAGCTGAATCCTGATTTATAACATTTATATGTAGTTTCCTTTATCGAAAAAAATATGTAACATATTATTTTGTTTAAAAAATGGGAAAGAAGAAATTTATTTTTGTTACTGAGCCACCGGAAATGTTTGTAAATTATTCATTGCCGAAATCAATGTTGTCTGTATATCTGTTAAGAATAAGAGTTTTTATTCCTATATTAGCTGTTATTTAATATATGTTATAATTACTCTAATTACAGGTTTCTATCAAATATATCACCATTTAATTAAGAAGATAGGAAATAAATTAGTGCTGCCATCTGCAATTAATATTCACAATGGCGGCTAGTTTTGATTGCTGAGTGAGTGTTACAATCTTTTTATTGTGTCGTATGTAATTGAAATGTTTTCTTGTGTTTGACCTAAGATATAATTGTGTACATCCACTGCTAAATATTGCATCGGCGTGAATGGTAAGCAATATATTGCATACATTTTTTTCCCTCAGTTTGAACATTTTTTCAAAACTTTTGTTGTAATTAATGTATAGTTAGTTAGATTTAATGTTATTAACTCTAGTTTTTAGTATTATAATTTCTATAACAACGTAATTTTAACCGTAATTCTGTAATAATAAGGTACAGTGCTTTTTGAAGAAAGTGTTGTGAAAGTGATGTAAAAGCAATCCTTGTGACATTTTTTGATCTGAGCATAAGGAACATTCCAAAGTTTGATTTCCTTTTTTCAACCCAAACAAGGATCAATTTAAAATATAATATCTGTTATACAATAAAGTATATTGATTTATATGGCTTTACATAATGTCTATGTTAACCTTAAAACTATTGAAATATTAACCTTAAAACTGTCTTTGCAATCAACCATTGACACTTTGAGTTTTTTGTTAAATAAGTGCTCTCTTTTTTTTGGACACAAATTCTGTTATTTGTTCTAACCATCACTTTCAATATGAATCATAACTATTTTAAAGCAAAATTAACTGAAATAAAGCACTATTTTCTATTCTCTCTGAAGAATGTAGGGCTCAACTGCACTTCTACTAGCACTTGATTTTTCAGTTATATTGTTGTAAACTATAGCTCTTCTTCTGTATTTACTAACATTATTTAATATTTTAAACTTTTTCAAACAATTTTTATAACAATATTAGACAATTTTGAAGTATTTATTTAAATATATTCAAATCACAATATTATGACACTGTTAGACAATATTATGATGCTGACTGCTATTTTCTATGGCTGTTTTGGGTTTTTGCTGGTTGGAACGGCATTAGGAAGTGATAAGTAAGTGTACACACATTTTAAATGAACTTTTGGTAATTTTAATATTATAAATATATTTTTTTTAACATAGATTTGGGAATTTATTGCAAATATTGGTGATTTAAATTTCATAGTGACGGATAGTAATCGAGGATGATAATTGATATGTGGTTCGATTGTGGGTTATTGCTGGCTCTGTAAACTCTGACGCATGTGCACTGTTGTTCTATAGTAACCATTAATCTGATATATTCTAATTTGTTCCTTATCTCACTTGACAAAATAAATTCCATAATAGATGCCACTCACCTGTACTAATCTTGTGTACTCTATCTTGCCCATCACCTAACCTAACAAAATAATCATATACTATACTAATCCCGAGCTAAGTTCCAATTATATTGTAAACAAAGCAAATGTATGACTGCATTTTCATTGGTCAAATAGCAGTTTTGAGTGTGTGAGAAAATTTAGTAAGCTCTCTAACATTCAAAATAAAGAAAATAAAAACATATATTATCTAGCACATGTCTATATAAGTTATGTGAGAGAATCTTAAAATGTACAATTACAATTTTAATAGATTAAATAAGCTTTGTTTTATTTCTATGCATGCAAAATGCAGAATACTTTGGAATGTTAATTGTTTCAAAATGGCCTGTTCTCTATATTTTTTTCTAAAACATCAGAAAAACAAAGATAAATAAATTATTTTGAACATTTTCAAACACATCCCACATAAACCATTCAGTATGTGGTGAAAATAACAGCATAATTTATAAGCATGGCAGCATGAAACATAAATTCTGCTTGTAATGAAATTATAAAAAGATAAATAAATTATATCTATTAATATTAGGGAATAAGCATGAATGTCTGGTTATGCATTCCCATATATAATTTTTTTCTCATAAATTTTTTCTTTGTTATAAATAAATCAGAAATGGAGGTAGTTTCTAATTATTGGCACCATCTTATCTTGTATTCAGTCTTATTTCCCATAAAATATGATGTTGTCTAAGAACAATTTTTCTATCATTGACAGTTTCATACACAATTCAGTCATATGGCAGGTAAAAAAGTACCACAGTTCACCCAATAGGCAGAGTCAGCAGAGTAATACCTTATGCAAGTTTGTTTACAGTACAACTGGAACTTTGCTTGGAATTAGTATGGTAGTCTTTATTTGTCTATATCTTAACTATTCATGCACAAAAAAGGTCATAGAGTAGTATATTCTACGTAATATTTCAAAGCTACATGTAGTAACTTAACTGAGGTGGAATAGGAAATGGTGCTTTATTATGTTATTTTTTCTTTCTTTCTGATTTTTTTTTAAGTTTTATTGCTTGGCATGCCAAATGTTTATTTTAAACCTAAAAAAAAAAGCAAGTAATTCGGATGTCCACTTTTTACACCTGAACCCTAATTTATATTAATTAAAATGAATTACCTCATTTAGACAAGCAGCTTGACAAGCTTCTTTTGTTGATGTATAGATCAGAGCATTGTCTAAACCTCTGATCATTTTGTTAGGTACACGCTCAAAGGCCCAAGGCCGAAGACAAACATTATCTGAAAAAAATTGAGGATTGAACTTAAATTAAATTTAAATGACATGGAAGAGAATTTTCTGTTTCTGATTATGTTTACAGCAAGCCCTTAGGGTGATCACAGATTATTTAAAAAATTTATAATACTTTTTTTTAATTTTCATAATCTCTTTATATGGTTTTAATTGAATCATCCGAAGAATATTATTTTTATTATTTTTAATCACTAAATAAACTTTGAGTATTTTAAGAAATTAATAGACTTAAATGCATAAAATATTGACTGTGTATATATATATATAATGGAGAGTATAATACATATATAAGAAAAATAAGTGTTTGAATTGGATTTGCCTGGTAGTGTAATGGATATCACGCTGAGGTACAGACTGAGAGATCCGGGTTCGAATCCCGTCCAGGCTTTTTCTTATCATACCATATATATATCTTTAATCTTTTAAAACATTCATTCATTTCATTTATATACATTTTGTAAAATTGTAGGCTTCCACAGCCAGGGTTTTGATTCTTGTTTAGTTGGTCTTATGGGGTAAATGGCCATGGTCCATGCAGACTGACAGTTGAGGAGTTCACAGAGAGCACGCAAAATCTGAAGATGTCTATTGCAGTATTTAACATTTTCCAATACACAGTTCCAATAATGGATCATATTATAATATTATAATGATATTGTGAAAAGAAATATTAATGTCTGAACCAGGAATCGAACCGTGGACCTCTAGTTCAATTGTGAAAAGACAAATTAATGTCTGAACCAGAAATCGAACCGTGGACCTCTAGTTCATGTAGTATAGTGGGCTGCACACTAGTCTGGAGAACTAGATGTCCACGGTTCGATTCCTGGTTCAGACATTAATTTTTCTTTTCACAATATCATTATAATATTAAGTCTATTGCAGTAGTAAACAAAATGCTGAGTTTAAATAAAACTGGACCACTACCATTTAGTCCAGAAGACCAACTAAACAAGAATTAGGCTTCATCATGTCATATGGTCTATAGTTTAAAGTAAATTATAATAAAAGAGAAAAATTCTTGAACCAGTATGTTAAGCTTGTACAGTCTTAATAACATTTATGTGCTAGACTTCATTAGTACTAGGGTCCAGATATCGATTACCTGCAAATATTTATGAAGTGACAAGTAAACGTAAAATAATCAGAAAAATTAAGAAATTACCCAAAAATCTTAAATATGTTTACTCATTTAATTATATGAATTACTTTGTCCACATGATCTCTAATAGAATATTATGTGAAACTATTAGGACTACATTTTATAATTCAAACGTCAAAATAATTGATTATCTGCTTGCCATAAATTTATTTATGTTTGGAAAAACAACCAGACTGAAGTATGAATTTTAGTTCTAAAGCTAAGGAACTTTGGATATTTAAGTGCTAGTGCTTATTTATACTGTAAAATATGTTAACATATTCAACAAAAAATAATTAAAAAGTCCAAATAATGAGGGAAAAGTCATGAAGATGATGAAAAAAAAGCTTAAAATAAAAAATGGCGTAAAATGACAACAAAAGAATACCTAATGATTTTTTAGTCAAATGCCACCATGTTGTTTCTATAAATTTGTGGTTTCTTTCCTGACATTGGCAGATTTGTAACCCAGTTTTGAGGTTGGGACACTTGGAAAATGGAGTTATATTACCCCGATGATATGATGGGTGATAAATGATAATAAAACACTATGAGAGTCTTCAAACCTACACTTAACCTAAATTCCAGACAATAGGCAACCACAAGAAAAAAATTCCTGTGTCTGACTGGGAATTGAACCCAAGACTCATGAACTGTAGTCAGAAGTGACCACAAATCCATTTAATAAATATAATAGAAATGTGCATTTCTATAATCTTAAGACTGTGATCAGGATGTATATCCAAGCTAGCAAAGTCTAGGATCCCCCAAAATAAAAGATGAAATTTAACCAAAATCCAGGCCCTGATTATTGCAATTTATTTGACTTATATTTTACAATATTATTCTTATATCTAAATGATTACCTGATCGAATCTGCATTTTGACCATGTAGTACATATTGACTGATCTCTGAGGGACTGCAGCAGGGTTATTTGCTGAAGTTTCATTCTGTAGCTGACATAATGTTTCTTGTACTGGAGTTAGTGGATTTACTACAAAACTGAAATACAACAATAAAGAGAAATTATATAAAGTTAAGTCTCCTTCATATTAATGCACATACATTGAAAAATGAATTATTTACACAATAATCAGTAAGCTATTACTTGAATACTAATAAAATTCATTGTTAAAACCATTGAGGTGGAGAGTTATAAAATAAATTAAGTTAAAATATATGACAGAGCCACATTAGGACCAGCAGCATCAACCATCATACTGGATGTTGTAGCGAAGAGTGACCTGCTGAAGATGGAACAGATGTTCTGAAAGGCCTACAGGCATAAAGATTACATATTTTATAAGTTGAGGACGACGGATTTTACCTAAGAAGGTATATTTTAACTTATTTTATTTTATAAGCTATTACTTATACTGACTTTTTTTATTTCTTTATCTTAGTTTAACTTCTACCATTTTAGGTACTTTTACAACCCCAATGCCGCTTGGGCCTTACAGGAATATGACCCATCAGAAAAGGATTTTAAACTCTTGATCACACACATACTTTTTTGAACACACAAGGATAAGGCCTACCTGAATTAGTGATGAGCTCAATGCCAGGGCCACCTGCTAGGCAACACGAACATTTAATACTAACATTTGAAAGTGAATAATCTCGTTTTTGTGGTAATCATCATTCTGTATTAAACAGTGGTGTGCGGTGGTCAGAGCAATTACCTCTTTATTTTTGGGCATCCTCTTCTTCTTTTACTTATAGATGTATATCAAATATATTGTAGAACATAACTTACTTGTTTGTAAAATCATTAAATAATTTATTGATGTTGCATAAATGTTATAATTCCTTTAGGGAATCACTTAAAGTATTTATTTTATTTTTTTTCACTATATACACTCAATTCTAAATGTTGTGTATTTAATATTTATAAACCCACCTGAAAGCAGCTGACTGACAATCAGGCTCTTCTCTGCACCAACCCTGACATTCATATAGAGACAAATTCTTCACCGTGTAGTATGTGTTCCCTCTGTAATCCAGTTCAGTCAACTTTTCAAATGCTACTCGACCTGTAAATCAACATAACATCTCAATATTAACAAACAATATAATACATATTTTACTTTAGGAAATAAAAAGAGTACCGGTATGATCTTAATTTTACTTTTGTACATATATTCAATTGAATAAGGCAATATCCTAGAAGCTGGAAGATGTGGGAAAGATTCCCGATGGAGTTAGAATTTTTAAACTTGTCTGAACCTTCTGGTGGCATCATGACCCTGGGGTAATTCAGCCTCCAATGGAAATGAGTACTGAATGTATGTTCTGGGATAAAAGCGGCTGTCACACAAGGGTGACATCTAGTGCTGATTGTTTAGAAAGGTAGGAGCTTTAACCTCCTAATGTCCTAAGGCTCCTAAGGCCAGTAATGCGATCACTTTACTCTTTTTACATACATCTAATATTTTCTAAAACAATTTAATTATGAAACTTCATCATTCGTAATACAAATTTTAGTAAATATAAATTAAATTGTGTTATGTATTTGTAAAGGATTGTTTCCAATGAATGATTTTAAATTAGCTTAGTATGGCTCTGGGGTCGACTCAGCCTCTAACGGAAATGAGTACCGGGCGCTTGTTCTGGGGGTAAAGGCGGCCTTACGCAGAGCTGATAACCTGGCTAACATCAAGTGCCGATTGTCCAGAAAAAGAGGGAGCTTTAACCTTCTACTGCCCCAAGGGCCTCCTGAGGCCTGTAGTGGGATCATTTTAACTTTACCTTTACTTCAGTATTGTAAAGAAAACTGCAAATTGATATTTTAATACTTGTTAATATTTAGAATTCATGGGAGAAAATCGTATGAATTTTATAGATCTGTGCAAACAGTTCCTTTTCCTCTCAACTTTATCAGATATACAGAGTATAAATTAACAAAAAAAAAAGTGAAGTGATGCAGAAAATTGAAAAAAATACGTGGTTTTTGTTGTTACCGTATTTTTGAATTTGGTAAATATTTTGAGTAACCTATTATGTAATACAAAAAGTATAAGATTTAATCGTGTTTTTATCTAACGCCATGAAGATTTACGAGAGATGTAGATGTCGGATCCCATTTCTATGGCCTTCGGTAGGATGGGGTAAGGTTCGCAATCCTATGTTCAGACCGGCTGTGTTCTCTGATTAATTGGTAATGTGATTTTCAAAGATCTACGAACGAGTAGAGAAAATCTTCCATTGAGTTCGCCTTTGTCTAAACTATCATTTTTAATTTGATTTCAGTCAGATTTTGAAGTGTTAACTACATTTATTCACACTATGATATTGTATATTTGAGTTCCATGTACATTATGTAGGCTTAATGATTTGTGACTTTTTGGCAGGAGAGCAAAACAGTACGATAAAGGGGTTCTCCAGTGGACCAATATTTGCCTTTGATTCCAAGGTTCGCGGATTGAAACCTGGCCGGGCTTGAAAAATCCTGAATATGGGTTCTTTCGAAAGCAAAAGAATATCAAACTCGTAAAAAAGGACTCTGTGCAAAATTTGTCAGGACTTTTACTCCCAGATTTGAAATGCAACGCTAGATATCTTACCTGTTATACAGGGGTTCCCAAAATATCAGATAATCTTAATAAATTTTAAAGACACATGAACTAAATGTATACAATTAGAAATAATATTTCTTTCTTTCTTATTCTTAGTTTAACCTCTCCCTTTTAGCAATTTTTAGTGCCCCAATGCCACCCGGGCCTGTCGGGAAAATATATTTAAACTTTAGATCACACACATACTTTTTTGACCACACAAGAACACGGAGAGCCCTCCCCGAAGAGGGTCAGCTTAATGCGGGACCTCTTCTGCGAGACAGCACGGAGATTTAAGATAAGACCACAATCATTCACATTTTCATTCCAAGCAAGCCGAACATGATAGGATTATGATTATGACGTCCAAATGATATTTGGCGACTATTTGGACCTTAAAGTTTCCCGACATGTGTCTTGAAGTGAGGAAAACCCCAAGAAACTTATCCCGGGATCGAACAGGGCCCGCTGCTTACGAGGCAACGACCATACCCCGAGACTACAGCGGTGGATCAAGTAGAAAAAACATTTAAAAATACATGAAAAATGCATGTAAAAATAAGACAAGTTATTTTTTTGTCGAATGTCACCCGGTTGCCTTTTATGACATTTCTGGCTTTCTCCCATTGTAATCCATTTCTCAGATTGGGACACCTGGAAGGCGGAATTATTGCACGTTACCCTGGTGATATGATGGGCGATAAGTGATAATAAAACGCCATGAGAGTCCTTAACCTGAACTTACCAAAATTCCAGACCGTGGGCAACCACAGGAAGAAATCATATGATCTAACAGTGAATCGAACCCGGGACCTCATGAATTGTAGTCAGAAACACTGATCAGTAGCCCGTGAGGCTGGATTCTAATAAGTAGGTCTGCTGTACGTCCCAAGCGATGTGACGGATTGCATGGAGGGCGTTGTATGTTTTGTTTTGATGCTGTTATGTAAATAATGTATTGTGCATGGTGACGTAAGAACCCGTAGTTCACTAACTCACCACTGTCTCAACACTTGGACGCTTGATTAAGAAAATGCCTAGAGAAAAGGAGAATGGATTTAGGTGAAGTGCAATGGAGTAAACTTTTTAAAAAGCCGATTACACTGGATACCACTCATTTCCTGAAATGACCGAAAACGCCTAGAGAACAATCATTTTGTTGTTTGTGCTCTGAAAAGCAAAACTATGTATGTAGCTTTCCGCTTCTTGACATTTCCGAAAATCATTAAATTACGAAAACATTAAATAGGAACATTTGTTTTCCATTAAATTTACGATGTAGGTGACGGTTATTGCATGTAATAGTACTAGTGGGTTATAATCTAGGTTTTTCCAGTTTATAAATGTGATGTGTCAGATTACGGAACTGCGCGAGACTTAAGAAATATTGTCGTACACACCGTTATCCAAACGTAAATATCCCGCAGAGGAAAATAGCAATGATTAATATTTTGTTTGCCGCGTAAGTATCTGATAAAATTCGAAGATTTCGTTATAGATATATTAATAGCTTTAATTTATATCTTAGATAAAGTCTTCCCATTATTCTAATTTCTATTAGACTCTGCTACTCCCTACCAGAAAATGCGGTATGGGTTGCCGGTCATAATATTAAAAAATAAAAATTAAATTAAATCTCTTTATTTTATAATTGGTCTCTTAGCAGATCATTTGGCTGTTTATGATCTTCCGTTTCTCTAAAAATATTGATTCGTTTTAATTAGTTTAATTATTATAAATTTGTACTTATAATTATTTATTCAGTTTTATTATCTTATGTAATTTCTTCTGTACATAATATTTGTACTGGTTGAGCGGAAGAGAAATCTAATGGCCTTAACTCTGTCAGTTTCAATAAATTATATTTATTATTATTATTATTATTATTATTATTATAAAAATAGAAGAAAAGGGTATGAGGTGGTATGGACACCTCATACGGATGGAAGAGAATAGAATACCAAAGAAGGTCTTAATGAGAAGCTAAAGGAAGAAAGGGAAGATGTACACGAAGAGAACGTTGGATGGATGTAGTAAGAAGCAAAGGGTTTTAAGGAAGATTTCTGGCGAAAATTCGCTTTCGGTTGAAGGAGAACCAGAGTAGAATAGAATATTCTCAATTAAAAAGTATATATATATAGTCAATTTAAATAATGTTAGGAACATTTTTGGACCAATGAGAGATGAACAGACAGATGAATGGAGAAGACTAATATGTGAGATACATGATCTTTATAAGAAACCAGATATAATAAGTAGGCCTACGGCTAAGTCTCATAGACTGCGATGTGCAGGACATGTGCTACAAATGGGGAATGAAGAAGGTGCATGGAAGCTTCTTGCAGGAAAACCAGAGGGAAGGCACCCAGTTGGTAGGCCAAGAATGAAGTGGGAGAATAACATAACTCTGATTTGAGGGGTTTATATTATACCGGAGATGACTGGAAAACATTAGTTCATGTTCAGGATATATGGAGACCTTATGTCCGAGCGGTCATGGACCTATGGGTTCGACACTGCCAGAAAGTTAGTTATTAAAAATTACAAATGTTCTTCCGAGCGACGATGGCAAAGAACTATATGTTCCATGGCAAAAATCTAAGATAGTCTACACAAGAAAACTTGGTTCTAGATGTAACTTACCCTGCATACGAGTACAAATATGTACAAGCTTCTCTGACGAGACGTTCTATGGATTAAAGGCAATTTAAACTTAATGTTTATAGAATGTTCCCAGATAATATTATTTTGTCCATGAATCAATAAACAAGGATAGTTTACTGACGAGTGATATATGGAGACCTTATGTCCGAGCGGTCATGGACCTATGGGTTCGACACTGTCAGAAAGTTAGTTATTAAAAATTACAAATGTTCTTCCGAGCGACGATGGCAAAGAACTATATGTTCCATGGCGAAAATCTAAGATAGTCTACACAAGAAAACTTGGTTCTAGATGTAACTTACCCTGCATACGAGTACAAATATGTACAAGCTTCTCTGACGAGACGTTCTATGGATTAAAGGCAATTTAAACTTAATGTTTATAGAATGTTCCCAGATAATATTATTTTGTCCATGAATCAATAAACAAGGATAGTTTACTGACGAGTGAAATTATGAGCTTCACATAAAGCGCACGTTAAAAAAAAATCATTAAATTTATATAACTCTACACCACAAGGGAAAAGTAGAATAGGAGGACCTAAGTTTCTAAATATTGGTACCATCTTACATTGCATTCAGTCTTATTTCCCGTAAACAACGATGTTGTCTAAGAACAATGTATCGATGACAGTTCCCTACACAATTCAGTCATATGCCGGGTAAAAGTAGTACCACGGTTTCCCAATAAACGGTGTCGGCGAAGCCATGCAAGTTTGTTTACATTACAACTGGAACTTAGTTGGGAATTTCTAAAGTTACTGATTTTAATGTCACTGTCTTATACGGACTCTTGATATTCCAAGTATCAAATCTCATGTTCATTTTCCTTTGATGTTTCAGTGCCAATGTATACAATTTATTCCGAGACCACCTAAATGTATCTGAACAATGCGAGGTTGGGAAGTGGTTTTTACAGAAGCGAGGGAAATTATTAAAAACCGAGCGATAGCGAGGAAATATTTGCGTTCATTATAAACAACTGAATAACGTTAACAGTCTGGCCAATGTTTATACGGTAAATGCCGAAAATAATTTAGTTGAGACTACAGTAGGCCGTTACGCCAATCAGGCATAAAATGGCAGCAAGTACGAATTTGTTTCAAATAAAGTTCAGTTCATTAAAAATGCAGTGATTTGTTTCGCATGATGTATATGAACACTACCCTTTGGATATATTTTTGTATATACATTGTACGTAGTATACATAAAGGGTAGTGGTTTTACTTCCAGCACTAGGTAGGTAATACTTTTGTAATATTACAGTATAGTTATTTAGTTATTTATAGGTTGGCAACCCCGAAATTTAGGAAATTGAACTTTTAATCATGGTCGCCATTGCTGTAAGTACGACAGAACGCACTATCGTGCAAAAACTTATTTTACTGAGCCTCACGGTAAATCCCCAAGCTCTAGGATCATTTCTTGGATCATAACTGGTTATTCAATATATTCCAAACTATTTTCTAAACTGAAGGTCATATCCTCGATCGATGTGAGTTCCTGGGTTACAGGAACTCACATTACATGGTGCTAAAATACGAAGAAAATCAGGATATGCTAATACCTATATGGACAATGCTCTGAAATTTGCGGGGCTAATCACAGATTTATGCCAACTGTTATTGAAAGAATTTCAACAAATAAATTTATCAATTGAATTTCTAAATTAAGAGAGTTATCATAAAAATATTGTGAATTTATGACTAATGAATTTGGTAATACTGTTGAATTACTGTCAAACAATAAATTCCCTTGCGATAATATGTTTGAATTAGCATTTAACTATTGTGTAAGTGCCGTAGTCACGGTTACTGCAGATATTGGTCATTTATAGCTTTGAACTTGAGTGAATTGCAAGAGTAACGGTAGTTGGATTTTTTTCTAATGAAGTGTTAAACTATCGCAATATAAATTGCAAGCTATTGCATGTGTGCCAAGCCTACAAAAAGAACACGAACTATAAATAAATAAATAAAAAATATACATTTGACGCAGAAAACCCCAAAAAATAACTTTATTTTTGGCTTCTGGCAACTGGTTCCAACGTTTCGACATGATCCCAAATTACATTATCAATGAATGAAAGGTTTGAGTTACTGATACAGGTCTTATATACTATCAGCAATACGTGTTTCTGATGGTATACAAAACCTATACCAGTATTTCGAACCTTTCATTCCTTGATAATGGCATGTGGAATCTTGTCGAAAAATTGGAATCAGTGGCCAGAGGTCACAACCTTGAATCTTCGACGCGGAAAATTAAAAAAAAATCTTTCTTAATCATACTTATATCCTCGAAAATCTACAATATATCATATATATATAGGTTATATAACTAACCCATGAAAGAACAGTTAAGTCTCGTAAACTGCGATGTGAAGGAGTTGTGACACGAATGGAGAATGAAAAAGGGTATGGAAACTTCTTATAGGAAAAGCAGAGGGATAACCTCAATAGATATGCCAAGAATGAGGTCGAATAATAATATTAACAATGATTTGAGGGAGGTAAAAAATGATTATATAGGAATGATTGGAAAACAGCCCAAGGAGATGTATGGAGAGCATTGTGCTCGCGTGCCCATCAACCAACGGGTTCGACAGTGCCAGTTAGTTAGCCTATATACATTGTTAGCATAGTCATTATTTGTAGTAAATATTAACAAAGTCCCTTTCGTTTGCAATACTTACTCAAACTGTGAACAGCTTTACTCAAACATATAAGTAGAAGGGTAGCTGTCCATCTGAAGACAGGCTGGTTGCTGTTCCGCATATCTAGTCTGAAACAATAACATAATTACATATTTTTATTAATCTGTAATTAATTACTTCAGTTTTTAGATATACAAATTATATTGTATATATAGTAGTGACATGACAAAATAAACATACAGTGCGGGCATTCATTTGAATCAAATTGTTTTACATTGAAAACAATAGGAATGTTATTTATCTTTCCATGAAAGAGTATAAATTCATATGGAGGGGACATTATAATATATATATACATACATACATACATTAATAATAAATTTGAAATACAAAATATGAACATCATGCCAAAGATGAAACATGTTTTGAAAGGCCTTCATGATTTTAATAATTAATGCATTTTTTAGAACAAAAATCCATTCAAATTGAGGAAAACTGATATAAAAATATATACTTATATTGTATTGTATTCTATAGTGTGTGCCCTAGGGCAAGATTTTCACTGCAGTCATAGCATTTTCATGCCATGCTTTGCAGCTGTACTATGGAATAAATTATAAATGTGGTAGCTTCCCGTTGCTTTCCACACCGGAGGATGATGATGGCCAGATGATGTTCGGGGACCGTTTGGGCCTCAAAGCTTTTGCCTTACAGGTGAGGAAAAAACCTCACCCAGGAAGCTTGTCCCGACCGAGAATCGAACCCTGGCCCGCTGCATGACAACGCAGCACGCTACTCGAGACCACAGCTATTATTAAAAAAACAATAAAAGACACAAACTATACTATATATATATATATATATATATATATATATATATAAACACATATTCCGGTGCCCAATGTTCTCGCATTCCGTAATACTCCATTACCCTTCCTCTATTTTTCTTTCTCTCATTGTTGTTTTATACCCTGAATTCAAGTGGCATTTGTTATCCCTCCCTTCAACGGCGCGGCAGCCATTCCAACACTTTCTTCTATGTTAAACAATATATATATATATATATATATATATATATATATATATTTATATATATATAATAAAAAAGATTTCTTGGTTAGCAATCCGTTTGATAATTTGTAATTACACTACTGCCCAATAGCGTGACAGATAACTATCGCTGATAGTATGTAAGACCGATACAAGTAACTTTCGAACCTTCCAGCCCTTGACAACGGTATATGGTATCATGTCGAAATGTTGGAACCAGTAACATCGGTCGTAGAAACCCCAAGAAGCATTTATTTATCATACTTATATCCTGAAAATCTACAATACAATATATATATATATTATATATATATATATATATATATATATATATTGCATATCTGGAAACCCTAATTATTAATTTATTCTTGAAATCAGCCTTGTATTAAAACTACAACTATGATTATAAGTCATGGTTGTGATATATTTAGCTTCTGCCAAACATATAATTTTACATTAGTTAGTTTTGCATTTATGCGAGTACATTGTAAATTTAAGTATGAAATTTAATCGAAAACTTGGTTGAATAAGAAGGAAAAATAAATCACATTTACCCTTCGGAAAATGTTGTAGAAAGATTGAAATGTTTAGCGATGAAAGAATGCAGACAAGTTATGTTAGTCCCACTTAATTTGAGAACACCAAGGAAGCAAATGCCAAGTTTGAGTTATTCCGTTAAACATGAACATAACTCGATTAGCACTCGCTAGAGGTCAGTGGGCTAAACGCATGCATGTGTAATGTGTATAGGATTGTGTAAAAAAATTCAACTTTATTCCACTTCTTATTTCCAATTCGAATCTGATATCTGTTACTCTTTTTGCAAGATAAAATCAATTCCTCTTACAGTAATGTTTAATCGTTACACTGTTTTAATTCTCAAAACAAAATTTTCCCCATCAGATTATTTAAATAATATTTATTTTATAGCAGTGGTAGTAGTTCCTGTTACTCCTCTTGGAAGCATAGGGCCTTTGTAAAAGAACGCTACCGGACTGTTTTTTTTGCCAAATTCCTGACTTCATTCCAACTTTTTCCTTGTTGTTTAATTTCTGTTATTGTAGTGCTGCGCCATGTCAATGATTTTATAGATGACATAAAAATAACAAAATTAAACGCCATTTTGAAATGTATATAGGCTATACACATGCACAAAAATCGGTTACGTAATATAACAGCAAAATCAGTTTTAAAATTGGATTTTATAGACCTACTCGAAGTACAAATCCCGAATACAAGCAGCTCAAATGATATTTTTACATATTCTGCTAGGTTTAAGTAGGCTAGACAAAAATAATAATATAGGCCTATATATAGATAGGAGAGCGACATTAAGAGTCACAAACAATATACAAGATATTCAGACTTATCAAAATAATTGAGAGAATCGTTTGCAGGGAAAAATCCAAACCGGTTAAAAAATAAAATCTTTATTGTACAATTAAAGCTATCGTTTGTCTACGGCGAAGACCGTCTTCGAACATCGTCATAGATCATCGTTGTATTCGTTCACGTTGTTTTCAATGCATGTGGTTTCTCTTCAACGTTGATCGTTGGCGTCAGCGTTAACCGCTGGCTATATCCGCTCTATATTTGAACTTGAATAATTGTGAACGAGTATCGTCGTCGATTCTAAAGAATAGAGAAGCTAGTCGTCGTACTCTTTGATGGAAATATTAAAACCAAACGAAGATTGTTTGACGAAATGTCGGAAAAAGTGTCAGTTTCATCGTGTTCTATATGATATGAGCATCAATGATTACAGGGATATACAGAAAAAATATTTGTTGTGGCTTGAACTTAGTCAAACAATAAATAAGAGCGGTGAAAATTGTATTCTATCCTTAGGGAATTGTATGTCAGGAGTGTGTGCACTTAAATTTCGTCTTTTATTAAATTCGAAACTTGATAAAACTGCTCAGACAAAAATCTGAAGTATTCTTTAAATTTAATATTATCAACCAGATGTTTCATTACTAAAGCCTCGAAGACGCCTTCCGTAAGACCCCGTTTTAAGCATTTATTTTTTTACTTTTTTTTTAAATACATATTTTATGTATTTTATGTAATCATCATGATCCTGTTCTTCTATGAGAAAGCAAAGCTTGGTTAATATTGTCTTACTTAATTATTTTTGGTTTACACGACATTTGAACTATACTCAATCAGCTGATGAAATTAATATGTTTAGTAAAATGTTAGATGATAGGTACTCGCGTATTTATTTCATAACAAAAGTAGTCGACTTCTTCTTCTTCACTTCCTGGTTTAGGCATTGCCTGTTCCGTCTTCATTAATAAATCTAAGACCATCTCTTCAGAGGACATCCGATATCTCTTCTTCCTCTCGGAAAATAATGTAAGATTTTATTTAGTAATCTACTTTCTTCCATTCTTTCCACATGTTCTCTCCATTGAATCTTGTTGTTAAATGTCTTTTTTTTTTATGGAGTAGATCTGCAGTTCTTCACGGATATCCTCGTTTCCATTCTAGTGCGTCCTTTTACTCAATAGTCGACGTTAAATGCATTTAAACAATAAAGGTTATTTCCTTACTAGTTATTCTCAATAAATTACTAGTTGTTCTAAAGATCTTTTTTTGAGATAGATAACAATTTCCACTGTTTGTAAAAGCATAAAGAATTCCATATGAAGACTATTGATTTTTTTGACAGATTTTCAAATAAATATCTCAGAATAAACCTCTTTATGAATTTTAATAATTTTATATAATCAAGATTGTATGGAGTAATAGTTAATAAACATTTGGCATTGTAATAATGTAATTATTTTTTTTAATAAATGGGTACGAACTTAAACCCTATAAACAGTTTTATTAATTTTATCTGGGGATTTAACTATTCTCAGATGTTCATTTAGGAGGCGAATGTCCTTATTGGGCTGTGGTTGTCATTGAAGAAGACGATTTAATTTTTCTAATTCCATTGGAATTTTGTCTACATTCCATGTAGTGTCAGCTGATAGAGACCTAGTGTTTATAGATGACACCTAGTTGATACGATGTGTAATTCCAAGTCATGCGAACACGACACTTAGGCTAACCGTTATGATGACCAAACTCCGTAGCCATGGAAACAGGAACAGTCGTGATCACCACCCATATGAATTCAGTTAGGCAATTCCATTTCTTATGTAGTTATGATGACTAATAATGACCGACATATTAAAATACTTCAGTGCTTTTGTTTTCCTATTGTAGTCAATTTTCTTTGCTCATAATAGAAAGAAAGAGAAAGATAGATTAACCCCAATTGCGTCCATAGCTGTCCCATATTACGGGTAACCAAACGTGATTCAGTATACTTACATTCTAAAATATATAACAAATATTGGTATTAAACTTATTATTAGGCATATTATTATTATTATTATTATTATTATTATTATTATTATTATTATTATTATTATTATGTGGAACAATAAGAAACAGAATAAAACAACTCAGGATACTCAACTGAAATTTTATAAAGTCATGGCTGTTCCTACTAATTATCTATGGCAGTGAAAATTGGAATTTGACTCATACAGATAGGAAAAAAATAGAGGCAGCTGAGATGAGATTTTTAAGGCCAACGGCAGGCTACACTCTTATGGACCAGAAAAGAAGTTCTGAGATAAGAGATCAATTAAATATTTTTAAATTGACGGATAAAATTGACAGACAAAAACAAATTGGTACGAACATCTACTAAGACTACCAGATGATAGACCTTCTAAAATTATTTTAAACTACAGACCCACAGGATCTAGAAGTCAAGGAAAACCATTTGCTAGATGGAAAGACCAAATCTCTTGAAGTCGGAACGGGCCAGAGGGCCTAAGCCTTGGTGTTGATTATTATTATTATTATTATCTTAGATTGCGATGGGTACACGTGGCGCGAATGGGGTATGAAAGAGGGACATGAAAACTCGTAGGAAAACCAGAGGAAAAGCGCCTAGTAGATAGGCCAAGAATGAGATGGGAGAATATATTTAACCATGATTTGAGACAGGTATGGCACCATGGTTCTGGGTCGACTCAGATTCTAACACAAATGGTACCAGGGGCAGAGAGTGTTAATGGAATAAAATTCGGGAAACAGGAGAACCCCCGAGAGAAAACCGGAAATCCTGGAGTGGTCCACTACCAATATCCCTCCGGAACCGCCAGAATTCGAACCTTAAATTCCAGTCTGGGCAGCCGCGCGCGCACCGAGACGGCTAACATAGGATAAGATGGGTGTAGGTATGATTGAACTGCACAATTTTCAGATATAAAAATTACGGACAAAACATGAATGTTAGTGTAAGTAAAGTGATACCACAACAGGCCTCAGGAGTCCCTTGGGGTAGTAGGAGGTTAAGGCTCCCACATTTTCTAGACATTCGGCACTTTATGTCAGCCGGGTTGTCAGCCCTGCGTGACGGCCGCCTTTACCCCCAGAACAAGCGTCTGGTACTCATTTCAGTTAGAGGCTGAGTCGACCCCAGGACCATAGTGCCGCCAGAGGGTTTGGGTCAGTTTAAAAATCCTGACCCCGACGGGACTTGAACCCTCGACCCTCCGGCTTGTAGCTCAGTGCCTTAACCACTACGCTACGGCGGAATGTTAGTGTATAAACGACTATTAAGAACCATTTAGTATGAAACGCAAGAAAAATACAACAAACATTAAATAGATCTCTCTAATTCTAACCGTGCGATATGTTGAATAAGATATAAAAGAAAATTGTAACAAACAGTTCAACATGTTGAATTGAAAATATAGTTAAAATATCTAACATCTTGTTTAAACTGTTTCCAAAATTAAATCCTTATAATAAAATCCTACAAAAAAAGTAAAACAATGAAATTTGATCTATAAGGAGTATTTAAAAGGTCTAAACTCCGGATTTTACAAAGTTTAATTTTTGCGTCTTGGGTCGGTTTGAAATCAGCGTTTTTCGATCCCACAGAGAGCGCGATAACAAAGAGGCACCTACATCAACAATAATATAATTTACCATCTCTTTCATTCAACTTTTTCAGCTTGTTTTTCTGGGTGCATCAACACACAGCCGGAATTGGCTGACGTCTTAAATGTAATTGCAGACTTCCTCCACAATGCAAATGGTATTCATTGTGTAGTAAGAACCATTATCAGATAGATCCAACATAATTAAGTCACTCAACTCCCACTATTTAACATTTTCTTTACCATAACAATTGCGAGTTTCATTCTGAAACAAGCAAATATTTTGATCGAAATATATATATATATCATTTTCTTCTGTTCTCTGGTGGCATTTGCGTAATTGTGACCCACTTCTGAGATTAGGGCGCTTGGAAGGCGGTGTTACGCTACTCCGATGATATAATGGGTGGTGATAATAGTGCGCCAGGAGAGTCCTTAATCCTAAACTTAATCTAAGGCAAATGAGAATGATGATGATTATAATGGCCATATGATGTTCGGGGACCATTTGGACCTTAAAGTTTTCTGACATTTGTCTTACAGGTGAGGAAACCCCCCCCCCAAAAAAAACTCACCCAGAAAACTTGCCCCGACCGGGAATCGAACCCGGGCCCATTGAGAGGCAAGACTGCACGCTACATTGAGACAATAGCAGTAGATTATAGCTATGACAGATAATGACAAGGTTATTGAAATTATTATGGTGGGATAATAATATTTCTAGGAGGAAGACAATTGCATAAAGGAAAAGTATTAGTTGAAAGTATTTTGTGCTACAACATAGAAGTACGGGTTATGAATGAAAATTATAAAATAAAGCTTTTGGCAGTTGAAATGGATTATCTGAGAAGAAGCAAAGGGATATTAATATTGCGATGAATCCGGAATGAGAAAATTGGAGACGATTAGGTATTAGAGGGAAATATGATATATACTTACTTACTTACTTACTCACTGGCACTATCGAACCCGTAGGTTCATGGCCGCGCGGACATAAGCTCTCCATACATCCCTATCCTGAGCTAATGCTTTCCAATCATTCCCTGTATAATCTACTTCCCTCAAATCATAGTTAATATTGTTCTCCCACCTCATTCTTGGTCTACCAACCGGGCGTTTTCCTTCTGGCTTTCCTACAAGAAGTTTCCATGCACGTCTTTCATTCCCCATACGCGCAACATGTCCTGCCCATCGCAGTCTACGGGACTTAACTGCTCTTATTATATCTGGCTTCCTATAAAGACCATGTAGTTCATTGTTATGTAGTCTTCTCCATTCACCTGTCTGTTCATCTCTCTTTGGTCCAAAAATTTTCCTAAGAACTTTATTCTCAAATACTCGCAATCTCCTTTCCTCCCTTAAAGTAAGAGTCCATGTTTCGCACCCATATAATATAACTGGTAGAACAATAGTTTTATATATTTTCAGCTTAACGTTTTTTGAAAGGAGTTGGGACATCAAAAGTCTCTGCAATGCATAATAGCATGCATTTCCAGAATTGAGCCTATGTTTAATTTCTTTGTGCATCTCATTCCTATTTGTGATTATTGTTCCTAGGTATTTGAATTCAGCCAATTCCTCAAAATTTCCCTCATTTGTCATTAGCTGTCCATTTCCATTATATAATGTATTTCTACGTGTGACCATATATTTAGTTTTACTGATATTTACTTCCAGTCCTAATTTCTTAGTGTTACTCAATAGTGTGTGCGTGTTGGCCTTTAGTATCTCCTCGCTATCGGCCAGTAGTACTACATCATCAGCATAAACTAACAGCTTATTAATACCATTGAGTTGTAAGCCTTCCTCATTCTCTAAAGATTTAATGGCATGCTCTAGTACAAATTTAAATAGTAGAGGAGATAGTGCATCTCCTTGCTTTAACCCATTCTGGATTTCAAAAGTGTCTGAAAACTGTTTGCCTACACGCACCCTACTCGTTGAGCCATTTAGACACATTCGTATAAGTCTAACTAACTTTTTAGGAATTCCAAACTCCAGCAGGATACTATATAACTTCTCCCTCTTAATTGAATCATATGCTTTTTTGAAGTCTACATATAGTTGATGTACACTACCATTATATTCCCATTTCTTTTCTAAAATCTGTCTTATACTAAAAATCTGATCTGTTGTAGACCTGTTTCTTCTAAATGCACATTGATGATCTCCTAGAATGTCATCAATATAGGGAGCAAGTCTGCTTACTAATATATTTGTTAGAATTTTGTAAGAAGTTGAAAGTAATGAGATGCCCCTATAGTTGTTGCAATCAGTTTTATCTCCTTTCTTATAAATTGGTACGATAATTGATTCCTTCCATTCATCTGGAAGAGCTTCTTTTTCCCAAATCATACTAAGCAACCAGCGTATCTTGTCCAGCAATTTTTCTCCCCCTGATTTTATCAGTTCTGCTGGGATCTCATCTGAACCTGATGCTTTATACATCTTCAATTTTTCAATTGCCATTTCAACCTCTAATGCACTTGGCTCTGCGACTAGCATTTCTGCTGTCTGTAACTTATCCTCCTCAATGTCCTGTTCTGTATGTACATTTAAAAGCTGATTAAAATAACTTTTCCATCTATTTAATATACTCTTGGAATCTGCAATCATATCCCCATTTTCATTCCGAATTATGTTTGTTCTAGCCTGAAACCCTTTCTTCTCTATACTAATTCCCTGATATAATTCTCTAATGTTCCTTTTTTTTGCATTCATTTCAAGATCATTAATCTTCTCTCTCAAATATTCCCTCTTTTTACTCTTTAGTAACTTGGTGGTTTCCCGTCTAATACTACCCAATTGCTCTAAATTTACCTGATTTGGCTCGTGTAACCATTTAATTTTTGCTAGCTTTCTTTTCTTTACAATGTCGGCACATTCCTCATCAAACCATTTCTTGTTTTGCCTCTTTTTTAAACAACCAATGCTTTCTGATGCTGACAATTTAATAGTATCTCTTATAGCCTCCCATTCCTTATTTATATCAGTTTCTTCTTCGTTTGCCACATTGTCATCTGAAGATTCCAGAAATATGATATATGCGAGTAGAATTGAAAAGAGGGAGTTAAAATAGTTTGGACACCTAATGAGGATGCAACAACAATAATTGCCTAAAATATCTTTCAATGGACATCACATAGAAGGGATATTCGGGGAAAACACAAAGTTAAAGAAGATATTTCTTCAAAGGGACTTCAAGAAGAAGATGCCCTTGATTGGGAACTGAAAGGCGGCCTAAGACTGCAAACACCTGAATAATAATAATAATAATAATAATAATAATAATAATAATAATAATAATAATAATAATAATAATAATAATAATAATAATTTTATTTATTTAGCAGGTTTCACAATGTTTCCCAACATCTTCCTGCGTCCAATTATTCTATTGCCATTCTCCTCCATGTCTCTCTGTTATTTCAGTCCCCCATCATCCAATCTTTTTCCCCCTCATGCTCCTCAAAACAGCATCAATCCACGTTATTTTTGGCCGTCCTTTTCTTCTTTTACCAAGTGGCACCATTCTAGCATTCTTCTTGGGAATCTGTCTTGTCATTCTTTTTAAATGACAGTCCTGCACCGTAGACGAGTGTTTAAGGCAAGATGCCTTCGCGCAGAGCTATGGGACTTGCGCTGGTTCGAGTCTCAATGGGGGAAGACATTTTCTCATGGAATTGCTGCCCACCCAGCATCGTCAGGCATTTGGTAGCTACAATAAATAGCGGGTTCAGGTTGAAAAAATCAGCTATAACGGCTGAGAAACCCGACATGCTGACCCTATACTGCACTGGTTGGGTGATCATCTACCTCTATGATTAACACATGCGGATGTGAGGCCAACAGCCGGCTGGGAGGCCAAGGGCCTTCTAGGCCTGTCGCACCATGGAGTTAATTATACTGGTTGAGTGGAACATAAGGCCTTATAGCCTTAAGTATGACAATTTAAATAAAACTTATTATTATTATTATTATTATTATTATTATTATTATTATTATTATTATTATTATTATTATTTATTATTAGCTTCACGGGCTAGGCAAACTGCCTGTTCCACTTCACAGTTGTTCTGTCCATCTTTTCACTGGCCTTCCTATATTCCTTGAACCTTTTGGTTTATAGTTAAATGCTGCTTTTGGTATCTTATTACATTCATTTCTTTGATTTTTCATCCAGTGGATATATATATATATATATATATATATATATATTTAACTCTGTTCTTATTTCTTCATTCTTTATCCGTTCCAATCTTGTGCAGCCTTTTGTTGATTCTATCGCAAATATCTAATTGTTTATCCTTTTTTCTGCCTATGTCGTCGTCAATTAGATCCGTCCGGCTGAACACTGTGAGGGAGATGAGTTTGGATAGTTTTACGTGGTCGGGTTACCAGCCCAGATTCACAACATTCCCTAGTGGATCGGGGATTTATTTTGGAGTTTCCTTCTCCTAGACGCGTTGCTAACCAAAACTTCGGAGTCCCATCTACCCTTGTCTTTAAATAAAACTATTATTATTATTTATATTGTCAGAGTTATTGAGATGGTCAAGCGATTGAGATGGCCAAATCATATATAATTAGAATGTTCATTACTTATTCTGTCTCCATATATTTCTCTTTCTGTATACCTACTATATTTGAATTTTGCGGTACTAATTTAGGATTGTTCAAGATTAAGAGGAAAAGAAGAAAGTAGGTAAATGTTGAGAAAATGATTCAGTCGATTAATAGATAAGATGCCGTGTGAGACAAGTGTGAACTTTGTGTGCTGTTTATGCAAATGGTAACAGCAATTACTGCGCTTGAAGCTTCCCAGACATTAGATCCCACATTAATTTGACTCAACCCATATTTAAATACCTTCATGATTTAATTTACATATAATTTCATTGTACCGGGTTTATTAATTACTTTTCCTTCTGAAGGTGACAACCGTGACTAAGTATAGCGAGCCGTGCTTAGGCACGTCGCTTTCCTGGACAGTATTTCAAACTATAATGCTACAGGTGTCTGAAAACAAACGTGTTGAACTTCATTATAGTGTTCAAAACATTCTTATTCTTGCATATTTTTGCATAAAACTCTCGAATTGTGATAAATGCAGGTCTCTAAAGGCGTTGATTGCATTAGACTAGATATTAACTCATTCGCCTCGGAAAACGATTTCTGCCTGTATTTATTTTTATTCCATCAATTAAAAACATGAGCAAAGCTCGATAAATCTAAATATGTTTCTATCATACTTTCTATATCCCTTGAGAGGGCGTTATTTTCTTAACATATCAGTCCTGGTGGACTAGTGATTTTCATGCTTGCTCTGATTCTGACTTTCGCAGGATAAAACCCTGCCGGGGTCAATAAATTTTTAATGGCGAAACAAATCTTGAGTATGGATTCCTTTGGAAATGGAAGTAAAGTCTAAAATAACAGGTCTCTTAGCAAAATTTGTCGGCCCTTCCACTCCCAGATTTGAATCGGGAGGCGAATGACCTAATCTGTTAAAATCTATCTATTCTATATTAATTCTGCCCGAGGGCAGGTCTTTCACTGCAATCATAGCATTTTCATGCTATGCTGTGCAGCTTTATTAAGGAATTATAGGTGTGGTAGGTTCCAGTTGCTTTCCACGCCGGTGAGGGATGATGATGATAATGTTAAGGATGAAAATGATGGCCGGATGATTTTCGGGAACCGTTGGGCCCTAAGCTTCCTGACGTATGTCTTACAGGTGAGGAAAATCCTCGAAAAAGAACCTCACCCAGGAACCTGTCCCACCGGGATTTGAACCCGAGCCCGCTGCGTGACAAAGCAGCACGCTACATCGAGACCACAGCGGTAGACACCTGTTAAAATAGCGTAGTTAAATAAAATATTTAGAATAAGATTGCCCTATTTGGCTTTATTTTAAAATTCTTTTGTTAAAGTTTTGCGTTCTGAAAATAGAGAAAAACTCAACTATTTCGGTTTCGTAATGAATAGGTATTCTTAGACGATTAATTCTGCAGCGAATTGGTTTAATACTATTTATCTAAAGAAGGTGGAAAAACTCTAGAATCGTCCCAAGAAGATAATAAAGGTTTAACTTATCTAGCTTCACAATATTATTAAACTATTGCTATCTCTCTCTCTCTCTCTCTCTCCTCCTCTCTCTCTCTCTCTCTCTCTCTCTCTCTCCCTCTCTCTCTCTCCCTCCCCCTCCCTCCCTCCCATTCCTCGCCCTATTTAGTGAATTCTGAGGGATTGAAGCTATTGAGGGTGTTATCATCATGATGAACTTATTTGGATTTAGTTCGTTTGAGCCTGTTCCTATGAGATCTCAATATGTGGTTGGTCCATCTTAATTTTGATCTTCCTTTACCTCGAAGTCCATTAGATTGATACTGCAATGCTAATTTAGGAAAGCGCGATGGGTCCATTTTTTGGACATGTTATGGCTAATTGGTTTGATAATATTGAATTTCTTCAACTATATTTTGAACTTTTAATTTATCGCGTGTATCTGTGTTTCTTTGCTTGTCCATTTTTGTCTAACCTAGGAGCGGACGTAAATATCTGATGTGAGCCGCTTGCAATTTTGATTTGATTTTAGAACTTAGTATCCGATTTTCTTTGCTATATTTCAGTCCTGATTTTGCAGTACATTGTGTAATCTCAATTTGTTTGTGGTTAACATTTGTGTACCAACATTTATTTTTACGATTCCATTTTATGCATTGTATTTCTATAACTTTATTACATCAGATATTAGGTAACCGAAGTAATTAAATTCATAAACTTGTTCTCATCTTGTTCTCATTAAGACATATTAGGAATAAAATACAGATCTTCACCAACCCTATCTAGTAGACACCGAAAATGACTATGATCAAAATTACCGCTCTAGCGGTCGCATTTTTTGTTTCATCGAAACCATACTTGACATTTAGTAATTAATTAAAAAATAAAGCCTAATTCGTCAACCAGCAAAATCGGGCCATTAAATGTAGGAATTCGCCTGAAACTAAATTTAAAAAATCGATATAGCGGTCGCGATTATTGATGTTTCGCAACGAAAATCAATATTAAAATAAACCGGGGAAGGTATTCTCAATAAATAAGCGAAATGCAATCATTACCCGAAATTAAAAATTCACTCTAGCAACCGCTATATTTGGTTTGTCACAATGTATACAATATCATTTAATTAACCCTTAAACTGCAATGTATTCTATAAAATGCATTAGTCCAATTTATTTATCATTTTTAATAAAGTAATGGAAAAATGAAACGTTGAATATTATTTAAATTAATTTCAAATTAAAAAAATCATGCATAACCGTAATTTATTACCTATTTCAATATTGTTATTTAATTTGAAATTAATTTAAATAATATTCAACGTTTCATATATATATATATATATATTCCGTAGACCAGGAAAATGGACCATAAATTCGACTTTCTGAGGAATTCGCTTAGTTTATGCAGTTCCTGCATGACGGACTTTTTGGTTAAGGGACTGATAAATAGGCCCACCATTTCCTTAACAGTCCACATTTTTTTTTTTCGTATTTCATGATATGTATGATAAAACAAGGAGAACTTCTTATAAACATTGGCCCTAAAATAATATATTTTTATTATCTCGGAGTTCAATATTTTACCAGTCACACGTAAATTGAAATAACAGTAGGCTACACCAAGTTTCTATATGTAAGTGGCCAATATCCGACGTGCGCTGTTACGCCTAAATAAATGAAATATGATTTTTAAAATTTTCGTTTCAGATAAACTTCTACACCTGATATTTTTAGAGCATAATAGCAGCTAAACACTTGCCATAACTGAGGATGTGTATACGCAGAGTTATACGAGTATATTGCGATGAACCGAACAAGCGGTTTGCTAATCAATTCTTATTTTCGGATTTCAGTAAACCCCCACTTTTAATAGTCAGATTTCGCTGAGATTTGTAAAGTACCTATCTCGCTTTATTTTAATAGCACATACTGAGTTTCGTTGTGAAACATCGAAAATAGCGATCGCTAGAGCGAATTTTTAATTTTTGCTTCAGGTGAACTCCTACATCTAACGGTTTTAGAGCATCATATATAGCAGCTAAACATTTGGTGTAATTGAAAACATGTACCGTATATACAAATTTTCATGAAGATCGATTGAGAAATTTAGAAGTCTACAAGTCACAAACATACGCAGGATAAATGATTATATAGAAAGATGTTCAAGATACATCCGTTCATTGTAGTGCATACTTGTGCTCTAGTTTGAGGAAACCAAGCTTTATTTAAAACAGCCCTGATTTTTGCCGGATCTGCTGACGTGCATCGAATACACTCTTGCTTAGTGTGGGGCCTCTTACATTATTGATGAGAATTTTGTAAACCATAGTCTTTAAAGGTATTCATAACCAGAAGTGTAACTTACTGCCTATAGCATGACCAGGTCAAAGCACTAGCCCATCGCGATCAATCGCAGCAGTTGTTCATTCTCAGTTGATAATATTAGGGCTTTTCCATGTTTATACAGGCTACTTGTAAAGTGATGGTTAAAAATACAGGGGTGGGAAGTATAAATGAGGAGAAACAAAAATGTTCTAGTAAACATGGACTCAGAAATTACTTGGTTATGAGATGTCATTTATTTTTTTTCTGGTTGGGGTTTGCTGAATAGCAAGTTCAAATTCCAACAAAAGCAGTAACAATTTAATTTATCAACTACGAGATGGGAGTAACATTCAAATGCAAACAGAAGCAACCAAAAAAAGCTGGCATTGGTCTTCATATTAACTGCTAATGAATTATTCATGATATCCATCACTTTACAAGAATCAAGAAATTAGGTTAGTATCTCAACTGTGAAGTTTTGGAATCGATTTCTGGTTTATTTACGCATGTTGAATAGATTCCCTTCTCCTCTTCCAGTATTCTTTTGTAAAATGTTCACTCCTTTTGTTGGAATTAGCACTTATTGTTCGAGCCCCAACAAGCAAAAAAAAAAAAATCTCGTTGAATGGTTAATTTCTGGAATATTTTTTGCTCTTCATCTTTAATTCTCAACCCTACATTTTAGACCACCACTTTTAAAACAGCTTGTATAGGATTTTTTCTTCTTCTGTTATGTTGCATTCTACTATTTCCGTTAAATATCGGAACTTTCTTCAGAACACTATAAGTTTATCAGTTATTAACTGTTGATTAAATTAATTTCTCTTTGCTTTTAGGAGCGAGGGTTGGAACAAAGTATGTGGAAGGGAAAACAGGAGAGTGTGATTAGAACCTTATTTTTAAGATTATAGAAGTGCAATTCTTAAGATACTTTATTACTCAAGAATGTACTATGGTAGCAGAACCAGGAAACTAGATTTAGAGTAGAACTTAAGTAATTTTGCGAGGATAAGTGAAATTAGAGACAATGTAGAATCTTGTTAAGCTCTATCTCACGGAAACTAACGACTCCCATAATCGGTGTTCCGTTATTTGGCCGTTACAAGAAAATAAAGAAACAAAACGTTGGAATTCAGTTTACGCTCCACTGGGTTCATCATATTGAACTTATAAATTCAATCACATCAATTTCAGCGTAATAATTTTGTCTGAACAAATTTACATTTTATATTTATTATATAATAATGCCTATGTTTTAAAATATAGGCTACTCTAAATACACCCAAGAAAGTTTCAAGTGTTGGCCCTTACATCTGATAAGGGAATGTTTTAAGATTAGGTCGTCTATTTCTCAGACTTATACATTTAAATATATTTATAATTACTTAAACTGTCGCTCATATCGCCCATTTTTCAATCACAATTTGAACATGATCGCACCAGAACCTTCAACTTCACATCTCAAAACACGCAATCTCCCATTATCCTAATTCCTAAACCGTATCCACTGCTATTCTCTGAACTCTTAACAGAAGATATTAGGGACTGCCGGACATTAGGTTCCTTAAAAAAATTAAATATCTCTCAATTGTAATAATTGGTATTTCAGCGGATTGATTGGTGGTTTCTGATTTTTCGCTTTTGTAATAACATTGGCTTGTTTACTTTTAATTTTAGTTTAATTTGTATAAATATTTGTTTATTTATCTAATGGTATTTAAACATTAACAGAAACGTAATTTGTTCATCTGATTCATCATCATGGTTCTGGCTTCCCAATATTTTCCGGTCTCAAATGTACTGTGAAGAACCGGGCAGCGCATTAAGTGTTCCCTGTCCATATCTTCATACAGATTACAGAACTTGCAGGTGGGCGCTTGGAGTATTCCAAAGCGAGACAGATTTGTATAAATATTTTTGTATTTATTTATTCTGTTATGAGCTTATGCATTTTTTCTGTATTTAACATTTGTCACTGGCCAAGTGGAAGAAAATATCCTGTGGCCTTAATTATGCCGTTTAAATATATAGTTATTATTAAAATATATTAAATTATAAATATTCTGACTTTTTCAATAACTACGAATAATTTATAGGAACCCATTTATCAAGTGGAAAGAGTAATATGAATGTATGAAAATACTTACGACAAGCGAATAGTGATCGAAAAATAATTATTAATTAACTAACTTACTGGTTATATCGAACCCGGAGTTTTATAGCCACGCGGATATAAGCTCTCTATTCATCCATATCCTGAGCTACGGGCAAGACGCCCGCGGTAAAGTCAATACTGCGCTCCCGTTGGTCGATGGATACCTCGCGATATTTTATATATACATTACATTATACACATTACATCATTAAATAACTTTAAAAACACATTAAATATAATAGTTACACCTAATTATGAACAATACACAATTTAAGACAGACCTATAAAATATTTAAAATCCACATTCTCATTGACTGATGAATGGGTCACCATCTATTACTATGTCAATGCTAAAAATGGCTTAACTTCACATTCATTTATAAACATGTTTATTTATTAATAATCAATACAGTTATACTAATTAAATATCAGATTTACGAAAACTAATTGACACATAAACTTAATTAAACGTATACCTCATTAGGTAACACGGAGTCAATATAACAGAGCCTAACATACCAGTCACAGCCATGGGACCAATGATTCCATTAGTGTTTTATCATAAGTAATGCCACGAGTGATTTCCAAGTTATCGATAAATTCACGACTCACGAAGTGAGGAGTGAATTTATCTAGAGAATTTGGAAATCAAGAGTGGCATTTGTTAGGACTATTTAACGAATAAAATTAAGCTGTTTACTCACAAATCATTATTTAAAATATACTTATTTAAAAATATTTATATATTTAATGTAAACGGCGATGTTTGTAAACAAATGAGAAACGCTATGTTTCACTTGTTTATCACTGCAACCAGATCGTATTATTTATTGCCAAACGATCGCGATATTGTAATAATTCACCCTAGTGGAGAAAAAATGAACACATCAAACTGCATATTAATTAATTTCTGATGTCCTATGATGTAAATATGTCAATTATATTTTTCTGGAACGTTATTACCTGGAAAAAAATACGTTTAAGAAAGCGCAAACAGTGTTTTTTTTGTGGTATAATCAGTTGCTTCAAATGTTTTTATATTATCTCCCGCAACCACGATAAGGTTACATTCGTGCACTATATATACGTACAATCTGGTAGCCACATGAAGTCACTGCAAAATAATTTCTTACATGAATGTTAAAAAGGACGAACTTGATTTTACAGTGATAAAATTAAGCTAATAAAATCGAGGTGAAAACGGCTGTGATTGGTTGTAAATAAAAAATCATTGAAATGTGATTGTCATTGACTCCCATTTGGGGCATATTAAATCATGTTTTCCTCCGCATACATATCGACTTTTATTAGGGGTTAATGGACTCGATCTTAATACCCTTGTCGCTTCAGGAGAAGCTGACAGGCAACACAGTAGCCGTAAAACCAGCCGCATTCTGTGTTGTCCATCTTTTTGACTTTGACTTGTTCCTCAGCTAATATATTTTCCAACTATCCATTGTGTAATTAATCTCAACTCATGATTAATGGTTAAGTGGATAAAATCAAACGAGTGTAGAAGGTGAACAAAATTTTCAAATCCAAGCATGCAAATATCTCTTACATGGAATAGCTCATCGCGTGAGACATGTAAGGCTCTTGCAGGAGCCCTTTGCCCTTAATAGCAGAATTTAGAATAATCGTTTTATTTTACCTACAAGACATACTTGGATTATTATGATGACTATTTAACTCATGCCCCAAATGGGAGTCAATGACCAATCACGTTTCAATGATTTCTGTTTTACAACCAATCAGAGTCGTGTTTCAGCAAATATTTATCAGTGTTATAATTACCATATTAAAGAAAGCTGCTCCTTACAATATTGCGTTCCTTTGGCAATAAATAGTATGATCTGGTTGCAGTGATAAACAAATGAAGCAGTAGAAGCGTACCTATCGTTTCTCATTTGTTTTCAAACATCGCCGTTTACATTAAATATATAAATATTTTAAAATAACTATAGTTAAATAATGATTTGTGAGTAAACAGCTTAATTTTATTCGTTAAATAGTCCTAACAATTGCCACTCTTGATTTCCAAAAATTCTCTAGATAAATTCACTCCTCACTTCGTGAGTCGTGAATTTATCGATAATTTGGAAATCACTCGTGGCATTACTTATGATAATAGTTCAGTAGTTTGTATGCCCTGATTCCATTCCTAACATTAGACACCTTGCACTTGAGAAACTAATGTAATATTTTACTGCCCCCTTTTGGCAAACACTGTTCCGCGCCGTAGCCGAGCAGTTCAAGGCACCATGCCTTGGCGCAGGCCTACGAACGTGCGCTGATTTGAGTCTACATGGGGAAGAACTTTCCTAATGCAATTTCGGCCAGTTTGGGAACATCTTGAGGAATTTGGTTAGTTGCAATAAGTTCAGGCTCCAGGCTGAGAAAACCAGCTATAACGCCTGGGGATCAGACATGTTGACCACATGCCAGCCAAATATTGGTGTCCTCCTCTGTAAAGGACACATTTAGAGTGAGGCCAGCAGCTAGCTGGTAAGCCAAGTCCTTCTAGCCTGCCGCGCAATGGAGAGAGATCTATCCATAGTAATTCTGCCCGAAGGCAGGTCCTTCACTGCAATCATAGCATTTGCATGCTATGCTTGCAGCTTTACTAGGGAATTGTAGGTGTGGTAGCTTCCCGTTGCTTTCCACACCGGTGAAGGATGATGATGATGCTGATAAGATGATGATGATGGCCATATGATGGAGAGAGATAATCAACGGCTTTTAAGTCCAATGAAGAAAAAGAGTAATTAGTAATGTCCGTAATAGTAACAGCAGTATTGTATTTTACATTGCTATTTGTCATTATCAACTTGAACTTATTTCAGTTTAGGTTGTTTGAGCCTGTTCACTGGGTCGTCCTATGAAACGCTGGAGGGGAAAATTTTCTATAGGATCGTAACAGGCCTTGGCCTAATACTTGGAAGGAAGATGAAGAAGAAGAGCCTGTTTCTATGAGATCTCAAGATGTGGTTAGTCAGTCTATCCTAATATTAGCCTTCTTCTGTGTCGAAATCATTTAGGTTGATACTGAAATGCTAATTTAGGAAAGCGAGATGGGTTTATTCTTTGGTCATGTTGTAACCAATTGCTTTGATAATACTGAATTTCTTCAACTATATTTTGAACTTTTTAATTTATCGCGTATATCTGAGTTTCATTGCTTGTCCATTTTTGTCAAACCCAGGAATGGACGTAAAAATGAGATTTTTACGTGCCGCTTGCATTTTTTATTTGATTTCAGAATTTAGTATTCAATTTTTGCTGCTATATTTCAGTTCTGATTTTGCAGTTACATTGTGTAATCTCAATGATTGCGGTTCACATTTGTTTACTAAAATTTATTTTTATGACTCCATTTGTTGTACTGTATTTCTGTAACTTTATCTGTGTGTCATTTCTTATATCAGATATTAGATGACCGAGGTAATTAAATTCAGAAACTTGTTCTATGATTTTCCATTTAATTCTCATTTAACTCTTCGTAAGTGTTTTCCACACATACCCATAGATTTTGTGTTTTGGGAAGACATTTTCAAATTAAACGGTTTGGCTATATGTATTGCCATCTGTATTGGTAATAATTTAACAACCTTAATAGCGAAGAAAATAAATATCATCTCTTAACTTTCATCTGCAGGCGAGAGTTTTGTGGGCATCGCACGCATCTGTGACATCATACGCATTAATTACAAACCTGTCGCGTGACGTCACCAGTCTACCTGCAACCGTGACCCTGTTCTAGTACCGTAACCTTGGCACTGGAGACATATACTGCACATTTCCGCAGTGGCGTCCACTACTGACTTGATTGGGGTTTCTAGCATCCAGCAGTGGCGAAGACTATTGTGATTTATCGTGCCCACGAACGTTGTAATCATGTAGCTTTCAATTTTTTAAAATAATTTTAACGCTTACACAGTACCGCTGTGATATAATGGTTAGATTTCCCAGATTCGTTTATCGGATAAACTATTGAAATATTTATTTCTATGTAGATTCTGGAAAGAGGTTCGCAGTTTCTTAGACTAATATTATTGAATTTATATTTGATTTGAAAATTGGATATATCATGTTAAGCGAACTGAAATAAAATATCGAGAAATTTAATCACTGCATCTTCATTGTTTCATCTGTTAGCCAGTGGCAGCAACCACTTTCACATAGCTATGAAACTAATTTTAAGCGTTGTACACCTTAATTCTTGTTGCTATTATTATGCCTCCCACCTAATTCTCAGCCAACCTACTGAACGTTTTTCTCTTAGTTTCCCATACCTCTCTTTCATTCCCCATTCATGTCATTTTTATCCTTACTATACTAGAAGAGTTATTTAGATTTTGATAAAGTTTCTTGAAATAGCCTAATTTCTGATACCGCGATTTTATAGAATAATGATTAGCCAAAAGTTATTTATTTTTAAAATTCACCTCTCCCTTCATGGGGGATTTACCTACAAGATAATTCTCCTCAGATAGGAAATAAGCTATGAAACACACGCACGCACATATATTGATTAATTGATTGATTGATCAAGTTCTCCCCGCTTGGAATATGGACGTCCTAGGGAATGGTTTCTTAACCAGACTAATTTAGTTACGTTTATTTTTCTATAGATGCCACTATAGCATATCTATTAATGAAATTTAAAAATGCATGCAAACACAAAAATTATAAGTTTGTTACGTAATAATTCAACTAAAAAGATTACAAACATGCTAAAATATCTTTAATTTCAGTACTTTTAAAAAATGATTTAATTTATTTTTGCCACATTTAGATTACAGTATTATCATACCATGTAAGACAAAAACGGAAGCCCATTTGGAAGGCTCGGGTTCCTCTACATTGGAAGGTTTCGCTCCATAGTAGTTATACTTCTGAACGTGACATTTTTTGAAAAAGGAACAAAAAATTCTAAATATTTGGTTACAGTATATTTACCAAATGTAGGGACGTGGCGACCCCATCGCCCAGTGGATTTCCACTGCAAACGGCCACCCGAGTATTGGCGGGAAAACCATAACTATCTAGTTTGGAAGGAAATATCCGTACTCCGCCTCAATAACTCCATCACCGGAATCGGAGCATGTGGAATAATAACCCACACTTTTTAAAACCCTTATTAAAGAAACGTCCACCGCTGTGGTCTCGAGGTAGCGTGCTGCCTTGTCACGCAGCGGGCCCGGATTCGATTCCCGGTCACCCAGGAGCGAGGTTTTATTTGGGGGTTTTCCTCACCTGTAAGACAAATGTCAGGAAGCTTAGGTCCCAACGGTCCCCGAAAAGTCATCCGGCCATCATTATCATCCTTATCATTCTCATCATCATCCTTCACTGGTGTGAAAAGCAACGGGAAGCTACCACATCTATAATTCCCTAGTAAAGCTGCAAAGCATAACATGAAAATGCTATGATTGCAGTGAAAGACCTGCCCTCGGACAGAATTACTATAGATGGATGGATGGATTAAAGAAACAAAAATGAAAGCAAACAGACGAATGACGTCAGGAATTTGGTAAGAGTTCGGTGGTATCCTTTCACAAAGGTTCTGTGCTTCCAAGAGGAGTGACAGGAACTACTATATATATATATGTTTGCCGAATGAACGATGATAAAACAATCCTCTCTAACTCATTGGCACTATCGAATCCGGAGGTTTATGGCCGGGCGGAAATAAGGTTTCCACATATCCCTAACTTGAGCTAATGTTTTTCAATCACCCCCTATATAATTTATTCTCCCTTAAATCATAGTTAATGTAATTCTACCATCTCATTATTGCGAAAAGCTTCCCCTACAAATTTTAAATTATAATTCTACCGGTTGGAGGCGTCCTGGAAAACCAATGAAAAGGCTATTAAATTACACCAATACCTTTACCTCTACTATAGTCCATCCATAGTAATTCTGCCCGAGGGCAGGTCCTTCACTGCAATCTACTATAGTGGGGATTATATATTTGTATGAAAATGATAATTTTTTTATAATGGGGCCTAAAGACAACATGAAAGCAGAATAACGACTTGTGAAATGAGATTCATGCGCAGAACAGCAGGTTACACCAGATAGGATCGGAAAAGGAACATCGATATCTTAAAAGAATTGAAGACTACGCCAATTTTGGAATATATTAAACAGTACCAACTAAATTGGAAACACCATTTTGAAAGAATGAGTTCAAATCGGATCACCAAAGCTGTTTATAATTGTATACCAAGAGGACGAAGGTCTCCTATGAAACGCTGGAGGGAAATTTTTCTATAGGATCGTAACAGGCCTTGGCCTAATACTTGGAAGGAAGAAGAAGATATAGATTAGCTATATATATTTGCATTTAAGATCAATATTATAACATTTTTGATAAGTATACCTATGTTTTCTGTTTATCTGAGGCTCCTGTTGATCCTAGATAATGATGGCGAATGATGATCTCATCATTTTATTTCTGGTAAACATTACATTTTACCGTATTAAAGTACGTGCTGTATAAGTCTCGTCTGCTCTTTATTCAGTTTTTGTGATGCGGTAATTGCGGTGTAATATTTTGTCACAAGTATCTTCCCTCATATGATGTAGAGTACAATTATCTGAAAATCCTATGTGCAGTAGAGTTTTCCCCGACTTCCCTTGATATTAAGTCCATATCATCGGTTGTAGAGAAGTTCATTGAACTTGATCCATGAAGTAGGATGTATTATTCTCAACAACAGATGCAGCTCATTTAACATGGACTCTAGTTGGCAATTACTCTCATCTGTTCACCATCTGTTTCTCTAATCTCTGATGACAATCAAGTTGTCAGGCCATTGTCCTAATGTACCGTAATTTCAAATCCACAATTATTTAATCTCTATTTGGATTTTAGACTTAAGAACTAGAAAGGAGAATGTCTTCTTTTTCATATTGAATGAATCAGTGTTTATTAAATAAAAATAAGAACGAAAATATGAGAAAATAATTAGAAGTAAATATTTTTAAAATTGAGCAGTATAGCGCATAGTGGACACTTGCCTTACATGTGAATAACAGATTATGAAAAATAACTTTACAATACACACCATTTGGCGAGATAAACTTAGCGAAACTGACAAGAAGGTGAATAGACCAGTGAAACAGTTAATTTAGAGTCTGAATGGATCCAGAAGGAACTAATTCTTGAAATTGGTAAATTACTGGCTCACTGAATTGTTGAAAACCAAATGTTAGCGATTTTACAAGGAAACTGCCAACTATTGCATGCCGAAACCTACCTTGAAGTATCTTCCAGAGAAGCATTGTGATGTACCAAGACCGTGGTAAAAAAATCTGCCTTTTTTAACTGCAAGGCATTAAAATTCAGCGTCAAATTTCTCATTTGAACTATAGGGAAGTAATACAACTCATAAATTGGTAGATTAGATAACCTCATTATCAGCCGTCCGCGCCACGTTGCTCCTCACTCCTTTTTGTTCTCCAAGCGCGACAGACCTAGAAGGCCCTTGGCCTACCAGCCGGCTGCTGGCCTCATATTCACGTGTTAATCACAGAGGTGACGATCATCGAGCCAGTGTAGGGGTGACTTATGGTCAGCGTGTCGGATCCCAGCCGTTATAGCTGGTCTTCTCAACCTGGAGTCGCTACTTATTGTAGCTACCCAAATGCTTCACAATGCTGGGTGAGCACAGGTCCCATACTGGCCGAAATTCCATAAGAAAATTTCTTTCCCATTTTGGACTCGAACCAGCGCAAGTTCCGTAGCTCTGCGCCCAGGCTTCTTGCCTTAACCACTCGGCTATGGCGCGAGACCGCTCCTCACTCCACTCCACTCTTATGCATGCAGGGAGGTCCATCTGTCCGTACAATGGGTTGCCATTTTTTTGATTCTGGCTTCGATTTCTGTGCATTGTGGTTAAAAACGGCATTTTTTTTTTGATACGGCCTTGGTACATTACAATGCTTCTTTGGAAGAAATGTCAAGGTAGGTTTCGGCATGTAATGGTTAACAGTTTCCTTGTTAGACTACTTTTACGATGATGTGTTTTTTATTGACAATGAATGTAGCCTACATTATGTACTCTAACAAGTTACGAAGACTATTTAACTCATTCCCCAAATGGGAGTCACTGACCAATCACATTTCAATGATTTTTTATTTACAACCAATCACAGTCGTGCTTCGCCTAGAATTTACCAACTAAAGTTTATCATAATAAAGAAAGCACCTCCTTTTTTAACAATTTGAATAGGTCATAGCATTATTTTGCAGTGACTGACTGTCCAACAAATACGGCTACCAGATTGTATATATAGTACATGGATGTCAACACATACCGCATGCAGGAGTTAATATAAAAACATTTGTAACAATTGATTATACCACAAAAAAAAAAAGAAATCACTGTTTGTACTTTCTTAAACGAATTATTTTCCAGGAAATGACGTTGCACAAAAATGTAATTGACATATTTACAATAGGACATCAGAAATGAATTAATACCTATAACGTTGGCTATAAATTTCTCCACTAGGGTGCATTCTTACAATATTGCGATCCTTTGGCAATAAATAATATGATCTGGTTGCAGTGATGAACAAAAGAAGAAAATGAAGCGTACCAATCGTTTCTCATTTGTTTTCAAACATCGCCGTTTACATTAAATATATAAATATCTAAAAATAACTATAGTTAAATAATGATTTGTGAGTAAACAGCTTAATTTTACTCGTTAAATAGTTCTAACAAATGCCACTCTTGATTTCCAAATTCTCTAGATAAATTGGAAATCACTCGTGGCATTACTTATGATAAACTATTAGGGAATAAAAAAAATGTATTTTTAAATTGAGATACAACTTTAGATTACATTTAACTTTAAATTAGTTCCAGGAAAAGAAAAACTGTTATCCTTGTTCCTCCTTACAAGTGTATTATAATGGTTGTTGCAAGACTTTCTGATTAACATTACAAAGACCCTTGTTGTCACATTATATGATTTATACATGTGTTAAAATTTAACCGCTAGGTGACATAAGCTTAGTCATGTTTAATGTAGAGTTAAGATGTTAATAATCACCCAGTACACTGGTGGATACTGTTATTTTTTAAATGATGGGTCAGTTATATGTCCCTCGGGTCGTTACGCATGACCGATGTAGCATGTAGCCTACAGTAGGTCTCTGGTAATAGTAGACTAAGTGTGGGAGAACATTATTATTTTAATTTATACATTCAGGAAAACCTGAATTCATTAACTTTTTATAAATGTATTAAAATTTATTCATTTAGCTGTCAGGAATGATTCTGTGGTTACACATATTTCCTCAACCAAAGTAGTTCCTCTTTTTTCCAAATCCCTCGCGTTCTATCTAAACTCTATCTTTAAGACCTCTTATCCACATATTCCTTTTAATATCATCCTCCTCTTTCCTGGTTGTTGCTAGAGTAATCTATTTTTCTAATTGCGTATCCATATCATCTTAATCTGTCTACAATGTCGTAACAGTCAAATCTTGGGCAACATACTGACCCAATGAAACATCTAGTAGGCAACTATGGTATTACTAGGATGATCAACATCGATAAATTTTGCTTAGAGACCTCTTGTATTCAGGCCTCTAAGCAAAGTTTACCGACCTCATCATCCTAGTAATACCTTATTTTGCCTGCTGGATGTCTCATTGGGTCGGTATGTTGACCGCATAACATTAATGACATCTGTGAGCAAATAGGCGTAACTAAATTTACTTGGTCTAGTAACTCCTAACAAAGAGGCTAAGGCTCAACCGGTTACGCCATTATAGGTAGATAGATTCGAGTGGAAACTTTTCCCCACATATCTCTATTGCGTGTTGTCCACCTGCAAACTAAAGGCGATTTTTTTTCTTTTAATTATCTTCATTTTATATTCCCCAGTTTGTTTTATAATTTCGTTTTCTTTTTTGATACAAACATAAGCATAAGGTACACAGTCATACCAAAGGTATACATTTAAAATTCCCAACCTCGCCGAAATGGAATGTGGGAATTCTGTATATGTAGTACAACTTTAGAGTTGAACATACCACGAAATTACGGGTACGGTATCTATCAAATATTTGCCACATTTAATACCTACTTTTTTTAGTATAGTAACACTGATTTGCTGGGACTGTCTGATTGAAATAAAGGAAATGTCCTGTAAGATTGCCTCATAATACTTACATGAAAATCGTTGTAGTGTAACATGGATGCATCACACGACGGAGTATAGTTCATATCTTCCTAACTATTGTTTTATAACTGGATGTACAATTTCTGAATCCGGAAGTTTCTGTGAGGAGTTTAAATTGCTTTATTGGATCATTTATATAGCGGAATTTTGTCAAATCTAGAAATTACATGTATTTATCATGTGTTTGTTGCTCTATGTTTTTTTTATTTCAGTCTTGAGATGCATGGACATCTATAGCACAGGTAGGCATCTTGCGACTCAAAAGTAGATGTAAACATAAGCTGTTTCTGTCCGTTTAGTGCACAATAACTCGATCGATATTGAGACTAAATCGAGTCTTGATGCAGCTATTGCCCATATTATGATTTATAGTCATATCTCGACCAGGATGTATGTCAGTAGCTGTGTCTACAGTATATATTGTTGTCAGTATTCGTGCGGCTTGACATAGTTCCTAAATGAGCCCTTGAGTATTAAAATGAGCCACATCCATTTTGCCACTTCTCGAGCAAACTGAAAATTCCTTCTATAAACTGATTTAAATAATATATTATAAATAATATACATAGAAACAATATTTTACTTTTAATAAACATTTGGTAACAGTAGAAAAATACAATTACACACGTAAATATATTCTTGAGCTATCTGTAGATATGGTCACTTGTAAATAAACCAAAAGTGGACATGGTCCACTTTAATACTCAAAGCTCAAATGTAATTGATACTAAATTTAAAGTATTTTAAAACGTATATTAATTGTGAAATAGACTGCAGTAATGCAATTTCAGAATGTATTTTTATGCTTGAGCAAATTTCACTCAGGTTTGTTGACACTGGGTTTTGAATTCAGTTCCTCGTGAATACGAATATCAAATGTTAATTTCTATTCAGATTCATTCAGTTCTCTATGCATTTGTTTAAGATTAACGGTTGGCCTTTGGATGATACGTAAGGATATATTTTTTTCTGTAAAGTATAAATATATAAATTAAGAAAACAATGCAGGTGGCAGACTAAATTTTATTTTTTCCGAATTAATACGAACAGACGAAAAAAAAAAATAACTTCACTAAAGTGATGTGTTTAACTTAACCTGTATAGGCTCGAAATCTTTTACTCTTCGGATACGAGGAAACACTAGATATCTACTTCATATTATATGTTACATTTTTTATTTATAAATTCAAATTTCTCTACAATTATTTTATCAGTCCCTCATAGAGTTTGATATAAGCCTAAACTTCATGTATAGGCTTAAGTAACCTTTAATTATAATTTTAAATTAATTCTGTGCGTCAATGGGAAAGCATGATTAGTTATTTTTCTTAGTTTTATGACACAGATATGTAAGTATATAAGTATTCAATAAAAATCCTAATGTACCAGGCAAAAACGTAGAAAATTAATTCCTTTTATAAAATAAAACTTTGAAATCGCCGGAAGGAAAACAATGTTTCTCTACTGTATACTGCTATTATGAAAATTGACTTATCTTACTGAACTTCTTATGTATTGAATTTATTATATGAAAGTTTCCTACCACAATGTTAATGATTATCTGGTTACTTTCCCTTCGGCCAGAGTATATAGAAAATATTTTAACGGAGTCCCTATGTAACAGTTATTGCACTCTAAGACATAAAGACTGTCGTTGTTTGTGATTCTAAAGACAACATTTATATAATCAACGGAAGAATTCTGTGTTAGTGGAAGAGGATGTCCAAACATAATTTACCTAAAAATCAAATCCTCTATTTATGCCCAAGTTTAATGTCAGATCGAGGGGTGAAACGAAGCTGATTTTGTAGAATGTCTATGATATACAAGGATGCCGGCTGATCAAACCTGTCGCGCCATCTCAGGGAGATATTAATTGAAATGAAACGAAATGAATTACATGAGCTATGGACCTAGACTTTTAAAAATTGTCTTTAAATACAATAATAACGGATGCATGGATGTGGAGAAGTAGTGGAATAAAGATTTTGCCAGAGGAACAATGAATCGAGAAAAACCTACCCTGGCTCTGATTAGTCCATCAGGAACCTCATTATGTAGTGACCGAAATATGAAATCGGGATCCAAAGATGGAGGACGAGTGTCTAAACACTTGCGTCCTGGAATGTTCTCAGCATTTCCCGCATTTCCCAAAGGACTGTGAACAAAAACGAGGAAAATATACAAATTTCCCACTACAGTGGATCTAAAGCGTATTCTCTCGAATATGAGTTCAGTTATAAGTTCATGTAGCATAACAATAGAGGAACTTCTGGTAATTTGGACCCCTGTTTTGAATTTGTCGTTTTTCTTCTTTTAATTAAGGTATTTGAATTTTGTTTAATTACAGTGTTGTAACTATGAAACAGCATTGTTATTTTATTCAAATATGGAAACATCTTCATAATTTATAAACGTTTTAACATTACAAGAAAGGTCCACTTTAACTTCCATATTAGGATAAAGTGGACCCCAGACTCCACCTTAGCTTTTAGTCTGTTTTTAAGTTTATTTACTCTATTAATTTATACAGACAGGCACAGATTAATCTGAAAATATTCATGACTGATAATAATTAAAAGCGTTGATATTTATTTAATATTTTGAAAAATTATTGTTGATTATAACATTCACACGTCATTCAACTGCAGAAAGCAACGGTTTTTGAATTTAGTAAAATTACAAGGATATTAACCCTTAAATTCGTAATGTATCCATTTGGATACATCAGTTGGTTTAATTAATTTAATATTTTTAATAAATCAGAAGAAAAAGAACAAAAATAAACCACTTAAATGTGGATCTAATTATACAATATACCTAATAATAACAGTTACGCAAGATTCACTGCGGTCCGCCACGGTTCAAATAACTAACAGAATAAATTTGTGTTTTGCCAATTTAAGGGTTAAATAAAATTAATGAAATGAATGATTTTTACAGATAGCATCCTCATTGATAAAATATACGTATTCGTGTAAAGTGGACCCTAGTCCTCGTGAATGGTCCACATTAACCGAATTACTTTGTTATGTTTAATTATTTTATACAGCCACCACGTCACATAATATCAAAACAAACCCGTCAGTATATTAAAACATCTACATAACATATATTTAGGAATTTTTTCAACATTTGTAATATCCAATTGCATAAATTAAGAATTGATTTTTAGCTTGAAAACTTTAAAAGTGGTAATTTTCACAAGTATCACAAATCAACCTTCTTCGCATAAAGAATAAAAGAACCCGTCAAAGTTAATGACGGGAAGAAGTTAATTTTTTTTTCTGTTCGAGGGCAGCACCAATTAAAGAAGATATTAACAGGGTCACTCAAACAAGGGTCCACGTTACCCGAACTTCTCTATAATTATTTTAAAAATAATTTATACCGGTATGTAATTTTAAATCTTACAAGAAGGAAGGTTTAGCATTGGCTACGGCAGAAGTACGTTAATTTCCTATAATTATTTTTCAAGAGGTCTTTGAGTTTGTTAGCAAAAAAAAATCATAATTTATTCCTTAAGATTTTGAAATATTTTTTAAATCAATGCCATCAGTTGTCTTTATGACATTTCTGGTTTTCTCTCCTGGCATTTGGCTTATTATAACCACTTCTGTGGTTGGAGAGCCTGGAAGGCGGTGTTACGCTGCCGCAATAATATGAAAGGTGACGATGGTAATGATGCGCCAGTAGAGGTCTTAATCTAATTAGGCGAATATGGTAATGATGGCCAGATGGTGTTCGGGAATCGTTTGATACTTAAAGTTTCCTGATATTTGTCTTACAGGTGAGGAAAAACCCCGAGAAAACCACATCCAGGAAACTTGTCCCGATCGAGTTCGAACTCGGGTCTGCTCCGTGACAAGGCAGAGATCATAGCAATGACAAGGTCGAGACCATAGCAATGGACTAAGATTTTGAAATAATACCAATGTGAATAATACAGTAGTATATGTTGTGATACTTAAAGGTAGAATAGAATTAAGTGAAATTGGCATGAAGTAAATAGTTTTGAATCGATTTTTACACAACTCAGTGTGGAAATTGGTCACGTACCGTCCCGGTTACTGTTCCGTAATTTACACAGTTGTGTGCACATCCGTGTCCTTTACTCTCAAGTTCTGCCTTAAAGTCGTGGTGACAGCGAATATTCTTTCATTAAAATTCCAAAGTGCGCCATAGTATTAGTGCTTCTTTATAAATGTACTTCTCGATATTTTCCCTCAATCTTTAGTGAGACTAATTTAAATATTCCCGTACGGTTAAAAGATAACTAGTAAATATATATTTTGATATACTTCATGATGTTTATAGAAGCAAAGTTTCACAAATATTCAACCAATGGCGCGAGAGAAAAGGCAAGGAGGCTTAGTCCTATATTCTTATTGTTATTTCTCCCAGGAAAGCCTTGGTCTTATTTTAAAGGGTCTGTCTATTTATAATGGCGTAACAATCCATTAGCTTCTCCTTTGTTAGGAATTACTAGAACAAGTTAATTTAGTTACTCTTATTTCCCTAAAGATGTAATGAATGGTATGCTGTCAGTATACTGACCCAATGAGACATCTAGTAGGAGGTCGGTAAATTTTGCTTAGAGACCTCTTTATTCGGGCTTAACTATATTTTACGAGCCTGAAAACTCTTCATAATCGGACCCACGGCTTAAAGTCCCCACAGGAGGACTTGCTCCTTGGATTTTTCCATCCTAAAAATCCATCGACCCCGGCAGGGTTTGAATCCACGACCCTCGGGATCAGAGGCAAGGAGAGTAACCACGACTTATTCTAAAGGGCGCAGAGAGGTATTTAGATTAGTCTATAGATGCAAATAAAATTTAAAAATCACACTTTGCTTTCCGGAAATGAAATTAAGGGCTGAAAATGCTATGATTGCAGTGAATGACCTGCCTTCGGGCAGAATTACTATGGATGGATGGATCCTTAGCTTGGTGCATTACTCTTGTAATTTTTGTAGGACTATGTATTACAGTTTATGATTTTTACAGTATCTAACACAGGTCATGGATAGTTGATTACTATTTTAACATGTTGAAATCCATAAGTACCCATCTTATCAATGTCCAAAGGAAACCGGTGACCATGGGTTCCTTTATCAAAACATAATATATCTGAACAACCTGTAACATTTTGTGGTAGAGCTTTCCACTGCGTATATTATGCTTCAGAATTGGGATCTTACTGATGTCACTAATTTATAAACAAATTTAATATTAAACCAATTTACAATATACTCCCAGAGTTACGTTACGTTGGACGCCCCATGACCAGATGGAAGGATATGATTTGAGTCTGCACAGGCTTATAGCCTAACCTTGAAGTCGAAGAAGAAGATTAAACCAATTATTTATTTTTACTGTAAAAATTAAACAAATGGAATTATAAATATTTATTATATTTATGGGTCAGTGCTGTAGTCTCGGAGTAGAATTGTTGCCTTGTATGTAGTGGGCCAGGGTTCGATCTCCGGTAGGAACTGGTTTCCTGGGTGATTTTTTCGGGGTTTTTCCTACCTGTCAGACAAATGTCAGGAAAATTTAAGCCTCAACGGCCATTATAATCATTATTATAATATTCACCATGTTTAGTATGAATGTGTGAATGAATGGTGTATTTCGTTTTAATGTTGTGTTGTCTCGGAGGAGGCCCTGGATTAATCTGATCACTGATTCAGGGAGGCCTTCAATGTCCTTGTTTGGCCAAAAAAGTGTGTGTAATCCAAAGTTTAAAATCCCTCTCCCGACAGGTCGTGCCGCTGTAAAACCCGAGCTGCGTGTGGCATATAAGATGAGAGTTAAATTACAATAGAGAAGAAGAAGAATAAGTAATATATAATCACCATTAATGATAAAAAAGAATGTAGTGAATAACGAGGCAAATATTAGTGATATCTGATAATAATTAATAAATGCAAAACTAATAGAAAATTAGTGCCACAATAAGATTAGTTTTATAAAAATGTAAGAACTTTATATAAACACTAACTAATAACTGCTAAATAAATTGATTGGGTTTTTAGTTTTAGTTGAATAAGTGAAAATAATTTTCATAAATATATGTTGAGCAGTTTAAATAAATAGATTCCGCTCGCGCAGCACATTCCCGGGGTTTTCCCTTTAAATTTTATCGCTTTTCAGTGCGTACAAACTTTGTCCATTTTTTCGATTTGAACGAATTTAAATAAAAAAATATCCTCAACTCGTGTCCAACTCAAGGTCGGGTCGAGGGATGAGCCCCTATATATATATCTGTGAATGACAAGGGTGCCGGGCGACCACGCCTCACACTCCATCACAGGGGCAGATGAACGAAACGAAATGAAATGGATGAGATGAGTATGGAGAAATGGTAGAATTAAATTGTGGCAGGGGAAAACGGTAGAAACCCCGAGAAAAACCTGCCCAAGCTCCGTTTCGTCCACTACGAAACCCACAAGAGACTCGATCTCGGGACCCCAGCGGTGAGAGGCGAGCGTCTAACCGCTTGCGCCACGGAGCCGCCTGAATGAATTTACATGAGGTATTTTCTAAATTCAAACCGCACACTTGCAAAGGTTGCCCTTGCGCTTTGTTGATAATCACAACGAACGCAAGGCGTATTGGAAATTGAAGTCGATTGAATTCGAACACGCGCTTATTCGAATGCAATGTTGTGCCAAAATATCAAGTCAATCGACCGACTCCCTTTCGAGTTTTGCGAGTAAAAACATACGCAGACCGAATCTCTATAGGCTATATAAAATTATAATTGGATATATTAATGTGATTGAACCCTTCACTGCACGTAGCCGAGGTGAATAATGAGAAAAGCAAACTGAAGTCTATATGTGGAAATGTGATGGTATTTCAGTGAAGATAGAACCGGTGTGTAAAGCAATACAGGAAGCTCAAGCCGGTTGGACCGTTATGCGTGTATTTGATTTCATGTGCCAACACACAATCTCAGTGCCACATTGACCCAACTCTCCCATGTCGTATGATTACCCCAGCTTCCTCCTTTCATATCGTTACACCTTCCTTATATACTGAACTCAAGACGACAGCTCAACCTGCTCTGTCTTCTTTCATCTGATTATATTGACAGATCATTTAAAACACCTTCAATAAGGTGCATTGACATTTTAACCATTATCATCCTATTGTCCTCTATATATGACCACAATATTTATTTTTGCACGATAGTGCGTTCTATCGTACTTACAGCAATACCGACATGATTGAAAGTTCAATTTCCTAAATTTCGGGGTTGCCAACCTATAAATGACTATACTGTAATATTACAAATTACCTACCTAGTGCGGGAAGTAAATTTAGAGCAATTGGGTAGTGTTAGACGGGAAACCACCAAGTTACTAAAGAGTAAAAAGAGGGAATATTTGAGAGAGAAGATTAATGATCTTGAAATGAATGCAAAAAAATAGGAACATTAGAGAATTATATCAGGGAATTAGTATAGAGAAGAAAGGGTTTCAGGCTAGAACAAACATAATTCGGAATGAAAATGGGGATATGATTGCAGATTCCAGGAGTATATTAAATAGATGGAAAAGTTACTTTAATCAGCTATTAAATGTACATACAGAACAGGACATTGAGGAGGATAAGTTACAGACAGCAGAAATGCTAGTCGCAGAACCAAGTGCATTAGAGGTTGAAATGGCGATTGAAAAATTGAAGATGTATAAAGCATCAGGTTCAGATGAGACCCCAGCAGAACTGATAAAATCAGGGGGAGAAAAATTGATGGACAAGATACGCTGGTTGCTTAGTATGATTTGGGTAAAAGAAGCTCTTCGAGATGAATGGAAAGAATCAATTATCGTACCAATTTATAAGAAAGGAGATAAAACGGAATGCAACAACTACAGGGGCATCTCATTACTTTTAACTTCGTACAAAATTCTAACAAATATATTAGTAAGCAGACTTACTCCCTATATTGATGACATTCTAAGAGATCATCAATGTGCATTTAGAAGAAACAGGTCTACAACAGATCAGATTTTTAGTATAAGACAGATTTTAGAAAATAAATGGGAATGTAATGGTACTGTACATCAACTATATGTAGACTTCAAAAAAGCATATGATTCAATTAAGAGGGAGAAATTATATAGTATCCTGCTGGAGTTCGGAATTCCTAAAAAGTTAGTTAGACTTATACGAATGTGTCTAAATGGCTCAAAGAGTAGGGTGCGTTTAGGCAAACAGTTTTCAGACACTTTTAAAATCCAGAATGGGTTGAAGCAAGGAGATGCATTATCTCCTCTACTATTTAATTTTGTACTAGAGCATGCCATCAAATCTTTAGAGGATGAAGAAGGCCTACAACTCAATGATATTAATAAGCTATTAGTTTATGCTGATGATGTAATATTTTTGGGCGATAGCGAGGAGATTCTGAAGGGCAATGCGCACACACTATTGAGTAACACTAAGAAATTAGGACTGGAAGTAAATGTCAATAAAACTAAATATGTGGTCACACGTGAATACACGTAGAAATACATTATATAATGGAAATGGACAGCTAATGACAAATGAGGGAAATTTTGAGGAAGTGGTTGAATTCAAATACCTAGGAACAATAATCACAAATAGGAATGAGATGCACAAAGAAATTGAACATAGGCTAAATTCTGAAAATACATGCTATTATATTTTACAGGGACTCTTTTTGACATCCAAACTCCTTTCAAAAAACGTTGAACCTGAAAATGTATAAAACTATTATTCTACCAGTTATATTATATGGATGCGAAGCATGGACTCTTACTTTAAGGGAGGAAAGGAGATTACGAGTATTTGAGAATAAAGTTCTTAGGAAGATTTTTGGAACAAAGAGAGATGAACAGACAGGTGAATGGAGAAGACTACATGACATTGAACTACATGGTCTTTATGTGAAGGCTGATATAATAAGAACAGTTAAGTCTCATAGACTGCGATGGGCAGGACATGTTGTGCGAATGGGGAATGAAAGATGTGCATGGAAACTTCTTCTAGGTAAGCCAGAAGGAAAACGCCCAGTTGGTAGACCAAGAATGAGGTGGGAGAACAACATTAACTATGATTTGAGGGAAGTAGATTATACAGGGAATGATTGGAAAGCATTAGCTCAGGATAGGGATGTATGGAGAGCTTATGTCCGCGCGGCCATGAACCTACGGGTTCGATAGTGCCAGTGAGTAAGTAAGTAAGTGCGGGAAGTAAAACCACTGCCCTTTATGTATACTACGTAAATTGTATATACAAAAATATATCCAAAAGACAGTGTTAATATATA